>VZTD01004418.1:817903-879604 GCA_013397725.1 Rhagologus leucostigma
AAAAAAAAAAAAAAAATCACCCATTCACAGGCCACCAGAGCAGGAAACTGCAGTAAGTGTTGCAAAAGCAGCTTGTCATTGGTCCGTGCCAGTGCTGGCTGCTCCAGCCTTCAGGAGTCAGAGCTGAACAAAAAAAAAAAACCCCAAGAAAAAATTATTTAAATGATTCAGATGACTTGAATCTCTTCAAACAGATTTGCAAGTTGTTGGATTCAGGGTGGTTTTTTTCAGGACTGAATTCCATCGTGGCAGATTTTCAGCCATCTCTGCTCCGGTACTTCAAAGTGCTCACCCACCACTGCAACCCAAGTGCCTGTTTCAAGTGCTGACGTGCTGATTTCTTGAAAAAAAGCAAAAGAAAATTCAGGTGTCCACTTGTTTGAAGTCTCATGCGTTATAAAATCTTGTCATCCAGTCTAAGAGCAGGACAGAGCCCTGTGACAAAAGGTCACGATTCCCAACAGTGCATCAGGAGGCTGAAATATTACCTGAAGTAAAGGCTGAGCGTGCTGTTTCTTTGTCTTAAATCACAGCAGTTCGTCCATGGGAACACCTCTCCCCAGGCTGGAGAGCTTGCAGGGAGCCTCAGATGATCCCAAATCACGCTCGACTATCCCACCAGTAAATCCATATCTGGGCTAATTCTCATTCTCCCTCAGAAGATGTGAGAAATGAAGAAATATGGGAATTCTACACTGTGGGAGCCAGTGAAAGGGACAGACCCCGAGAGAGCTCCCCAGGTTAAAGTGACTATAAAAGCCTCCCCTAGGATGCCCTGTTCTGTTATGGAAATGTATCCCAGTTCTGCTTCCCCAGTTCGCCTCTCCGCCCCCTTGTACCTTGCCTGCTCCTTTGGAAAGTTCTCCCTTCCCCACTCTCCCATTGGACCTTGTTCCCTGCCACTCACCCGGATTTTCCCATTGGCTCCTGTACCCTAATCCCGCCTATGTACTGCCCCTGCTGCTTTTCCTGCCCCAGATATAGGCTGAGAATTTCCATCCCCCTTGGTCTTTGATGCTTGGTCCCTTCACGGATGGGGGGCGAATAAACCTGTGCTGTGGAATTCCACACAAAGACCCTTCCTGCCTCCTTGCTGTCGGCTTGTCAAGAAGCTATCCGGTGCGTGTGTGTGTGTCTGTGTGAATGCAGTGGCTGCCGAACGACTTTCTGCTAAAGTTGGATCCGGAGGTCGTAGCACCCCACCAGAACACCCCCCGGATCACGACACTACACCAGGCAAAATAGCACCACATGTGAATAGTGACAGTGTTTTGGAGGTTATAATTTGTTATAGAAAATATTCCAATAATTTTTATTGTTTGATTGACAGGTGAAAATCCCAGCAGATTTCAATTTCAGTATGAATTACAATTTTTACCAGGTCATACCATACATGTTCCCTACTGATGTAGAGGATTCCATTGTCTTTTCCGTCAGAACAAAAGCTTCACCAATAAATTCCATTTTCAAATCTAGGGGGAGGGATGGACAGACCCCACACAGAGAGAGGGAGGGAGGGAGGCAAATCAATAGATAAAAAATCAGATTTCCAGTATCTCTCAGCTAACAGGTCTGTCCCACCCTGGCCAACCCTTTAGAGGCAACCAAGCCTTCTCACTAGAGCTGTATTCTCAAAATTGACTGGGTACTTAGTAGGCACTGAAGTCCATAAATATTTCACAAGGAAAAGAATGCATTTCCCAACCATTGACTAGCTACATATATTATTTATATGAAACCATAACTTAAGTTGAAAAACAATAAATGCTTCAACAACAGACCTGTTCACAACCTACTCCATTACTAAGTAAAATGGGCCCTGCCTGTTCGTGAGGATCTTGTAACTATGCAGAAATTCAGCGAGACCTGCACAGAAACCCGACCTACAAAGGTGCAGGATGAGATTGCAGTCACTGCACCAATACCAGTTAACTTGAAATTACATGGACAAGACATTACAAGATGCTGAAATTCATTTACATTTCATATCTGTATTGGTCTTCATGCTCCTGTTTGAGGTCAGGTCTCCCAGTCTAAATAAGGGCAGGAAATGCACCAGAAGGGAGAGGTGTTACCTCCCTTTTCATACCCAAACCAGGGAGATGAACACACACCATCAGGCTCAGGGAGATTAAGGACTCCATTTTCCACCACCATGCCCCCAGCATAGCTCACCAATAGCCTTTTCCACAGGAGAAAGGTGCTACAAAAAAGATGAAGGTCAGAAAAACCAGAGATTGCATATTCCAGATTGATGCCAAAAGACTCCTGAAGATCTGGGAACTGCACTGAGACTTTCCACTTCCCAAACAACTTTGCTACAAAACTCCCCCTTCTTGGTGAAAGATCTTCAGACAAGTTTTTAAATGGCTGCTTTGTCATTCAACCTGTTCAACCCTGCAGAGGAGGCCTCTCAGAGGAGGTGTAACAGACTAATGCTCTTTTGCCTGAAGCACTCATAACATTAATGGGAGTTAATTCTGCTGGTGGAAAAGGTTTAAGTGAGTTTTGCTAGCTCATAACCACAGCTAGGGAGAAGGAAAAAGCTTTTGAAGCAAGTGGATCCAAGATGTAGGCATTACCTCCACCATTTATGTGTTTACCACTCAGCTGGCAGCTAATGGCCCATGTATAAACTCAGGATGAAAGTGGGTAAAATAAATTGCATTATTTGGAATAACCATCCCTTCTTTCAGTGGCACAGAAAAAAACATCCAAAATGCACCCTGGAAAGCTATTTTGAGTTTGTTCTTTCGGCAAGACACAGAAAGTGCCAAGATAAAGTCAGTCAATTCAGTATTGTGAAGGGAGGGGGAAAAGGCAATAAAAACAGTGGAAGCTCTGAAGACAAGACTCACCTCAGCACAGACAGCAAGAAGGATATTTATGCACTATTTATACCACTCCAAGTGCAAATTTTGCCTTGCATTGATCACAATGCACGACTCAAAGATCTTTCTGCAGCTCTGGCATAATTCTAATAATGCAGAGGCTGAGGAAAAGTGAAACTGAAGCCACTTTGAGCAAGATCAGCTGGCACATCCCTGTCCGCTCACAGCCCAGGACATCACACACATCCTGACACACACCCAGACAGAGCAGGCTGGGAGCTGCAGCATGACAGAGGCTGTGTTAGTAATGGAGCATTTCCCAGGCACTTCCTTGTTGTTTCCTAGCTCTGCCTCCATTCCCTGCACTAAGTAGAAGTGGAAGGGTTTGGGGTGCTTGGTTTTGCAGTGATGTGCTGGGGCCAGGCCCTTGGTCACTGTCAGAGGAAGGAAGGAGGGGCAATAGTGGGATGTTAGGAGGCAGAGGTGGCTGATGTTGTGCCTTCCCTGCCATCATCGCTGCCCTGTGAAGGGCCAAGAAGAAAAGTGCCCCTGCAGTCACTCCAGAGCTCCCACTGACCGTGCAGCTATGGCAGGAGTTAGGCCTGACCCAGCCCTGCTCTCCTGCTTTCCTGTTCCCTGGCAGAGAGCAGCCCAGATCCCCAGCCCAGCTGAGCACAGCTCTGAGCAGTGAAGCCCACCCACTTACTGCAGGATTGCTGGTTTATATGGCAGGTGCGAACTGATGTAGTTCGTTTGGATCCAAGAGCCCTCAGCAACAGACAGGAAGATAAATAACTTTGGGCAAGGGGGTGTTGACAAGCAGAGACTTGTGGAAACTGACTGGAAGGATCAGGAATCCGCACACCCGGCTCCCCCCACTCCTACAGCAGCCAAAAAGCACCCCCACTATCGGAGCATCACTGCTCCCTGTGCTCCATTTTCCATTGAAGAGGCATTTCAGGGAAGTTCTGCTTTGGCTGAAAGAGCCAACTCACCCTCTATACCTGCTCCTTCCAAGCCTTCTGCCAAAGAGGATTTCTGACAGCACCATGAAGATATTCCCAGCCTTGTGCTTCCCTGTCCCCACTAAAGCCAGACTCCACAGTCTCTGTTACGGTTGGTTCTTTGCCCCAGCAAGCTGATCCTCCCAGCTGAAAATGCTGTAACCATTTAGCAGGAGGCGGAGAGTGACAGAATCCCTTGAAAGGAATATTCAGCCCTGTGATCCCAGACAGTACCCCAAAAGATCGGAATGTATGTCCAGTTTGGCTTCACCTAATTCCAGCACCGAGCACACCTCCAGGAAGTTATTTCCTCTGATTTCTGCAGCACTAATGTATCAGTGACCATCTTGCAGAGCTGAGTTCAAGCACGGAGAAGCTCCCAGGCATGTGCTGTGTGCAGGATGTTGGTATCCATGGACAGCTCCAGGTGATCCCAGTGCCTCGTGCTCATCCTTAGCATGGAAGAGCTGATTCCACACCCAGGATA
Organism: Rhagologus leucostigma; assembly: GCA_013397725.1. Classification (NCBI taxonomy): domain Eukaryota; kingdom Metazoa; phylum Chordata; class Aves; order Passeriformes; genus Rhagologus; species Rhagologus leucostigma. The sequence goes on from VZTD01004418.1 coordinate 822,226, forward strand.
GAGGATGACAGTAGGATTGTGTCCAAACCAACCCCTCACCAGTCTCAGGCAGATACGGATTTGTACAGGCTGCTTACGAAGGCCTGGAAAAGGAAACCCTACACAACAGTGAGAAATCACATTCAGCTCTGTCACTCTGCAGGCTCACACTATAAAAACCTTCATTGCTCCAATCCGTGAAGCAAAATGACAAATTACTCCAGTCAAAAGCTTACAGTCAGGACCTAAATCTTCCACCACCCCCTTTCTGCCTGAATTCATTTTAGGTGTTCTGTGAGATAAATTGAATTTTGCATTCTTCCAACTGCAAAAATAGATTGTTCTAGCTATTAAAATAAATATATGAAGAAAAAAATGGAAAACATGAAAAAGAAAGGAAATATTAGCATAGTCAGAAGTCAGAGTCATGCTAAAGGATCACAGTTGTACTGAGACACCTGTGCTATATTTCTGCAGGGGCACCAGGGAAGAAAGAAAACAGAAACAGAAACAGAAACAGAAACAAAAACAAAAACAAAAACAGAAAAAATCCCACACCTTTTTGGGGAGAGTCTTTTTGAAGAGAGTTTAAGGTTGAAATAAAATCAGGTGTCATAACTTCAGTTGCACTGCACCAGCTGACTGACTTCAGTGGGAGCAAGGGCCAAAATTTTTTAATCTTCTGCTTATGCCTCCAGCAGTTGCAGGGCATCCCCTGAGCAGTACGGGGTGCTTGTGCCTGAATTACAGATTTTGCCCAGCATGGTTATGTTCTTCAAGCAGCCTTCCTCCTCTCTTCCACAAGGCTCCACACAGGATTTTTCTGTAACTGGCCAAGTTCAGTCCTACACAGAAGACACTAGAAAATCTTAATGCAGGAGGCTGCAGTTGGATGTCCCAGGACATGGGCTGGAGGGTCCTCCTGGAAGCTGTCTTCGTCCCTCAGTCACCCTTACCTCCTTTCACATCCCTTCACACTGGTTAATGGATTTACCTTCCACCAGCACTTCAGTGAGAAGTTCTACACTCCTCAAGAAGCAAAAGCCGAAAATTCCAGATACCAAAGCTCCAAAACTGAAGAGACTGGTACCTACATGTTTGTATAGCTGGGCCCCTGAGACTATAAAGCAGCAATCACCACTTCTTTGAGTCTTCCATCATCTCAGGCACCCGCTAGACTGGATCTCTTGGGTCAGCCCCTCTGACCTGCTTAGTAGAATATTTCATATTCTGACAGTTGCAGATCAAGCTCAACTGGAATTATTTACCAGACTTGGGGAAGAAACTCTTGAAAAACAAAGATAGTTTAAATTTAAGCAACTGATCTTAGAGAAAAAATATTTTTAAATTGATGTTTCCTTTCAAACCAAATAAAATATTTTATTCTACTTAAAGTTTTTACTGATTTGTTTTTATTCAGCCAGCAAAACAAAAAATTATTATCAATTATTTCCACAGTGCTGCTTAGATTTGGGCACTGAATAGATTTCAGTACAGACAAAAACCAAACAAGGGCTGTGTTGCTAACTCTGACCAGCTTACTCTTAGTTCTGCAATAGTGGATTTTTTTTAAAGCTCCAGCTTCTTGAATCATGTGATTCTATGAAAATCTCAGCTTGCTTTCCCACTGAAAGTAGAGGTCTGATAATTTGAGCTGCAAACATCAGCTCATGTGGTGAAGCACTAAATGCCCCAAACAAGCAAAACATGTATTTTTCTATCTTACTGATTCTAAAGTCAATCTTGTAATATGGAGCAGATCTTACTTGTGATTTTTGAACTCTTAGGGTAGCAACTACTGTAAATGACTTTCCAGGAGCTATTTGAGAAAGAAATCTCCATCCCTGGGGCTTTTGACCCTTCTCTGTTCCTGGCCTCCTCCCCTGTGTTTTGGGGAAGGAAACCGTCAGGCAGCTCAGCCCAAACCCGTACAAACAGCAAGAGTTAATTTGGTGCAATGTATCTGAGTGTAGTAACTGATTACATTTTTCCCCAAAGGAAACTTCAGTTAATTTGGTTAGTGACTCATATGCCAGGCTGCCAATTACAACACAGATGATTACACACATAAATTCACGTCGCAGTGGCTCAACGATCACAGGGAGGGGAAAAAAAAGAAAAAAGGAAAAGAATAAAAAAGAAGCAGAAAGGAAAAAAAGGCTCCCCTACCTACCTGGGGCTGGGGGTGGGTAAGAGCCCACCCTGCAAGGTGCTGGGTGCCCACGCAGGCCACTGGAGACTGAGTGCCAAAAGCTGTGAGACTGGGACGTGCCATCCCTGCAATGGCAGTGTCTGTAGCTTTCCATTTGGGATTTTCTCTGCAGAAATGTGTGGCACGCTCTCTAAAAGATTGTTTGCCAGTATCGTTAGAGGAATCCATACACAAAGAGAGCAGGAAGGAGGTTAAATGAGCAGTGCTTGGCAGTACATCAGTAAATCATTTAAAGATAACCTGTGCATACCAATACCACCTCCCCAAAAAAAATCCAATTAAAGTAACTCATTGCAAACCTAGTCCCATTTCTGAAGTGCTTTATATTCCTAAGGAGGAGTGGGAGAGGGAGAGGAAAGAAACAGGACAGGGAGTGAGAGTCTGATGCTATCACATGAGGGAAGCCCAAGCTGGGGATGAGAAAAGAATTCCTACATGTCTCGTCAATCGGAATCGATACCAAGGGGGGTTGGCCGGGCTCCTGAATACATATATTCAGAGAAAATGAGACTTTGCACTTAAAAGCAATAGGAAGTTCTGACACTGGTGGAGAGCGTAGGAGGAAGAAGGTTTTCTTTTATCTTAAAAGAAAGATACTTCACTGGCCTCAGATGCGTTTCTAGCTAGACATTCCTCCAGATAAACAGCTGCATATATTTCCTGCAGTCAGGGTCAGCAGGCTGCTATAGGGGAATTCATGCAGTTCCTTGCTGGGGAGGTTGAAATCCTTTACAAACAGTAATTAAGCTTCGTGGCACCAGGGTACTATTATACCAGTTTTACAAGGGAATAAAAAGAATGTGGCAGCAAAGTGATTTGCCCAAGGTCATCCAGCAAGTCAGTGGCAGAACCAAGTACTACACACAGATGCCTGGTCTCCCACCCTCACCTCTCACCAGCAAGACAAGTCCCCTACCTTGGCCTTTATTAAATAACCATTACAATATGTATTAATTTTAATTTGGAACTATGTAAATTGACTCTTTCCCAAAAGACAGCAATTGGCTGTTAAATAAATACCGAGTGATTATTGCAATCATATTTGCTGATGAGTGGATCATCAGTGTAATGTGCTGGGTTCAATAAAAAGGTTATTGCCTGTCAAATAAACATGATGAGCAGAGCCTGGACTGACGTGGGACAAACCCAACAGTCGCTGGCTTTGGTGGGCACTTCAGCTGCTCAGCACATTTTAGGCTGAGTTCAAGTATTTTTTGCAATATATAGGGAGAAAACTGCTCTCAAAGCTGCACTAACTCCATTAGCAAGATGACCTGAGGTCAGATCCTGGCACCCTAAACTTGATTGTGAGAGTAGTCAAGTCTCACTGATTTCTGTAAAAACAGCTCAGTGTGCAATGCTGTTCTTAACAAGGGTAAAAGTAGTAAAAATAATTCCTGCAGTATGAAAGGATGGGATGATTTTAGGAGTAGTGTTAAATTAAATGCAGCAGGATCTTGCTTTTTTTTTTCTTATAACTCAGCAGAAGGCGAGAGCTGTAAATACAGCTGAATGGTCAGATGAGGTCTTTCAGAGAGATGGTCTGCATACAGAGGAAACTATTTTAAGTTGTCAGTTTCTTTTGTGTTTTTCCAAAGCGTGAGTTTGTAAGAACAGTGTTTGTTCTCCGTCAGACAATCATAGATGCATTAAAAAAGTCCTTGTACCCTGCAAAACTGTTTGTCACTGGCAGTCGCACACTGAGGCAAGCACCCTGCTAGAAAGCACAGTCACTGGTTTCCACGGTGCTTCTCTCTGCCGAAGGTGTGGAAGGACATTATCCCAGTAACCCCCCATGCCAGCGCCGTGTGCGAGCGGGAGCAGCGCTGGGACCGCGAGCGTCGCTGCTGCCTCCAGCGAGCATCGTCCGTTCTCTGCGCAGAGCCGAACCGCGCTGGTGCGGCCACTGCTGCTTGTGTTAAACGAGCGATTTTTTCCGCTCGGGCTTTCGCAGCGGCCAGGCGGCCCGGGCAGTTCCCAGGGACGGCACTAGGTGGTGGCAAGCCGCTGGCGAGGAGCAGCGTGGCGAGCGGAGCCGCCACCGAGGCGCTCCGGCACCCCCCAGCTCAGCGTTCTTGCAAAAATGGGCTTGATTTAAACCCCTAATGTCTCCCATTAAGGGCTAATGTCCTCCCGTACGCTGGCACGGAGGCGGCCAGGACGAGCTGTACCGCTCGGAGGGAACAATTCTTACCATTCTTATCTGCAGACCTTCCCAGGGTGTTCTTTTCTCGTTAATGTTTCCTTAAAATAGTTACTCTTTTTTTTTTATTCCCCTCTCCCCTCACGTTTAGTCCGTTTAGGGTTTTGCTACTGTAAACGGCTGAAGGTTGAGATATGAATTTTAGAAAATGCAGGCTCTGCTTGATTTTAGTTTGGAAAGTATGGAATGTGTCCTCTCTACCAGCGCAGCCGCGCGCTCACATCCGCGCTCACACAGGCCAATTAGAATGTTAATAATAATTAAGTGTCTTACTCCTAAGACGCTCCTACACAGGGGAATGCTAAAGTGCCAGTCAGCTCATTTCATTACATGCAGGCAGACACCTCTCAGACCTCATGTATTTGCTAAGGGAGCGGAGCAATTCCAGCTCCGGCCAATCTGATTCCAGATGATCTGCTCAACAAACAAATTAGAGCAGCCTACAGAAAGAAATGCGCACCAGAAAAAAAGTCCAGCTGTGGCAGCTGAGCTCTACCTTTCACCTCAAACTGAGCCACAGCAAATAAATACAGGGCGAACCCTATAAATTTCCAGCGTGCAGGGGTTTGTGGGAGTCTTTATCTAGCTTTGGTTCACACGCTTCAAAGAGGCTCCATTTCAGATTTGAGATAATCCCCTAATTAAACACAAACTCAAGCCTTAAGCTGCATGTCATCTGATTTCTACCCCAAAAAATCAGAGCTGGACACAGACTCGCTAGAGCTGTTCAGCTTGTTCAGCTCTGAGATTACATTTGAGTGGACAGCAAGGGCTGGCCCAGAGGTCGCCTTCCATCTGTGTGAGCCACGTGAGTCCCCACCTTCCCCAGCTCCCAGGAACGCTGCAGTCTGGCTCACAGCTGACCACAGCGTGCTGCTTACTCACAAACCCAACCTTTCAGATGCTTGCAAGGAGCAACATCCTTTGGTGGGCAAGAGGACAAGAGGTTAGCAAGATCTGGAAGAGTTCTCAGGCTCAAGGTTTGCTTCTCAGGGAACATCCAGGAGGGAGCTGGGAAGAAAAGCTTGGATACAGTTCTCATGAGCAGAACCTTTTGAGTGACTCTGAAGAGTTCTGGAGTTTTATTGTCCCTGGTGAAAGGGAATGAACTTAATATGTTTCTGATACCAGAAATGTTATGGCTACTTTTCACCCAAAGCTCTACTTTCAGAAAAAGGGGGTAAAAAAAAGAAAAAAAAGTGAGGCGAGAAGTAAAATCTCCAGGAGCAGGAAAACAGAAAACCCTGTTTATCCAGAGCACACACCGAATAAAGCAGGCACAAAATAAGTTAAAGCAAGACTGAGTCATTCACATTTCCAATAAATTAAAGGAAAAAAATCCTGTCATTTTTCACTCTATTTCACATCAGAGAGCAATCACAACAGACTATTCACTTAATGTGATGATGACTTTACCCTTGCCCCCAAGGGGTTTCTCTGCCTCTCTTGCACAGCCCTGAGAATTATCACATTTGCCCCGATTTTTCATCCCTCCCCACATCCAGTTTGTCCCATTTCAAATGCTTTGGGTTCTTACCTCTGCTGTCAGTCTCTTTTTACTATCCTTTGATTTTTACCAGCTGCAAGAGAAAAAAATCGCACAAACCCATGTATCTGATTAGATGTGCATGACACATAATGCTACACCTGAATGTACAACTGACTTCACCCAGATTCAGCTTTCCCAAAAGATCAGAAGTCTGAGCAAAATCAATCCAGGAACCCAAATCCCATGAAGAAGGTTGCCCTGGGTCCTATTTTCAGTTTCTCCACAGATAACCCGAGGGGATGCTGTGGGGCCGACTCACCACTGTGGTAGGAATTTTGCATACCCAGCTTCAGTTTTATCATCAGCCCTTGGGAAGTAAAAAGCTAAATGAGGAATCTAAAGTGAGGACTTAGGTTCCCATTGAACTAGAACTTTTCTAAGCCACCATAGATATAGAAAGTTTCGTTAAGCCATGTACAGGTACTAATGACTTTTATTGCAGAAGATCAATGAAAAGAGTCATTGCACTTGGGTAAGGAGAGACCTCGGAGATCCCTTGTGCAAACTCCTGCTCAAAGCAGGACTAAGTTACAATGCCACGTATAACATAAGATCTTGAAGCAGAAGAGAGAAGATGTGAGGATGTTTCCAGATCTTCCCAGAGCTTTTCAGAAATTTTTATCCAAGCCTGGCAGTATATGAACAGTTTGCTCTAGAGCACAGCAGCTGCTGTGTTACTCAATAAAAAGATTTTCTATATTGCATTGCTGGTGTGCACCGAGCTTCTAAAAGCATTACAGGAGGTAAAATCAGAAGTGTATGGTGGAAACCAAAAGGGAAATGGCTGCATTTGAGTCTAGCACAAAAACCCAGTTAGAATTTCACAGGAGAACTGAGGGAGAATGGAGTAAACTCCTACACTGATCTTACTGCTTGGAGATCATACCACAGCGAGGCTGAGAGCCGAGAACAACCTGGAGACTCAGTGTGGGTATTCACTCCCACAGGGATGCTGCTGACTGACTTAACTGGAACTGTATTTCAGCAGAATGTTTTGGATCTTCTGCCCACTTAGTACAAGATCAAATTCCATCCACTCACTCATAAGCAAGAACTTTTGCCTTCTCAAAAAATTAATTGCAGATTTTAAACACAGAATAGTAACACAACATGCAAAAATAAGTTTGAATATCTCCAGGTGATTTGCGCTAGCATTACTCCGCATACAAAATTCCCAAACCGTGGAAATAGTGAGATGTTCTTGATAATCATTTTCCTCTCAGCCGTATGGTAACAAACAAATCTGTTCTTTTGTTATTGAAGGCAACAGTGAAACTGTATGAGAATATCTGAAAATGTAAGAAGTATTAAAAAAGTCACATAGTCTGAGCTTCGTAATTCACAGTTGTCTAATAAGACTAATGTTAGTTTTTGGACACATCGCCATCTATAAATTACAGGCAAATTAGCTGGGCAATTAGCTGGAAGCAAAATAAGCATCCTCACATTCTGTAAAACACAGCAAATTATTTTCTAAATAAGCATTTGATCAAACAATCGTTTGATCTTGAGAGCTGTGTAATCAAAGTTTTCAATCACTTCTCCTTAGCTACCAAGAGTTTCAGACTCACGGAAGCTCTATCATTTTGTCAGCCTTCAGTGCACAGAAATGTTGAGGCATGTCCCCACAAGATGATCATCTGTCTGGCTTGCAGTTAAAGCTGTGAGATGTTACTTTTTGCATTAGCTGAGAATTGCCCAGTTGCAGTTTTTAAGTTTGTTAAGGATGACAAAGATGAGCATGACAGACTCATGGTGATTAAATGCCTCTTGGATTTATTTCACAATGCACTAAATGTTTCTTATGATACAATCTAAAAATTAGAATGAACTGATCTTGTACCTACTGAAGTTTATGACATGATGAATTCTCTAGAGGGTAAATTACAATGAAACATTGGTAGCAAATTACGTGGTTATAAATGTAGCTCATCCAAAAACACCTCATGACAACAACAATGAATTCTGTTCAGTCGTTCAGTGTCTGATGTCAGCAAATACGACCATTTTCACCAGATACAATCACCTTCACTCAAGGGGGGAAATAGGCTTCACAAAAGAGCTGAAATTGTACGAAAGCTGAACCGGAATACTTTGCTGAGAAACACTTTCTATATTATATGCTAAAAATTAAGTGAAGTCTGCATGCACTTCACAAGCATTGAATTTGGACATGGTATATTGCTTTATATTCAGAGTACTGGTTCTTTCAATTTCTTCAAGTTTGTGGAATTAATTATGTCAGTTTCTACCTCAAATGCAGAAGGGGAACAAATAATTTCCTTGGATAAACAGACTTGAACAGATTGCAGTAGACCACAAAATATTGATTATGTTAAGTTTGAACTTCAAATTAAGGCACAAATGAAGGTTAATTCCGGTTATTCATGTAAAGAGTCTTATGACTTGCTTTAAAAATATATTGAAAAAGTATCAAAACTGGTCATAAGTACTATTTTCAGTAACAAATTGAAGTCTACAGGACTGAATTGTGTATTCAAGGGTAGTAGATGTGAACATAAGGACGAAAAAATAGATGATTTGCTAAGGGAAATTACATTTCTTTAAATTGCTCCTTCAAAAGGGCATTCTTCCCTTAATCACGTAGTTATTTCCAAGGTGGGTGATCATCCTGCTTGGGATGCAGAAGACATGTAGTGGTCAGAGCAGCCCTGGATTCCAGCTAAGCCCAGCCACGAAGCCTCCTTTGGTTGTACTCAGTCATCAGCAAAGTGGAACAGTGGGTCTGACTGCCAGGCTGCAGCTGGAGACAGGCAAGGAGGGTTTAGTTCCACCTTCTTCTGGGCAGATCCAGCTCAGCTGGATGAGGGGCTGTAACCAGAGCTTCCCATAGGGACTTTGGACTGTTGTGTGCTCTCTGCCATAACCACACCAAACCAGTGTGCTTTGGCACAGCAGCTGGAAATGGCCAGCTCCAAGGGGTCAGGCACCTGCCCTGTGTTCTGGAGGTATCACTGCACTATTTTTCACTTCCCCCCAGGTAATCAGGACGTTGTTGCTGTAATTGCTGTTAAATTTGCAGTATGATTGGTTTGGAGTCCTACATGCACACATCATTTCAGGACACTGTGCTGAATTCTGAGTTCACAGAGCCACAGAAACAGCCCTGGTTGTGTTCACACTTCCTCTGGAGCTGTGGAGTAACATTCAAGCCAGGGAAACTGAGTCTCTCTCTCTCTTGGTAAAACCAAGCCAGTGTGAAGACAATTTGAACAAGCTGGGATTTGGGCCTTTACTGCCTCCTGAACGTTCAAGATGACAAGATAGACACCACTTAAGGGAATTCAAACTTCTGACAGGCTCCAGTACCCTGAAACAGCTTCCTGGGTGAAATTATATCTCAGTGTCACAAGGGCTCTCCAGCTGTGATAATCTCTCACTAAGATGGTGTGGCCCACACAACTTTCCTGCTTACATCTGTGGTCTTGACCACTTTGAAATAAATCCGGGGGAGTGTCTGTCTTTAGCAGCAAGGTGGACTAAGGCTTTTCCACATACCTCTACAATCCAGTAAAACTCTTCTGGTATTTTAATATAAGGCTTTAGGAAGCTTCATATGGTTGTGTTTCCTTTTTAGCATTAGCACATACCCACACCCAGCACTTCATTTTCCTAAAATACAAATGTGTACATGTATAACAAAAACATTGACAAGTCCTAGTCAGAATTTAAGAAGTTTTAGACCTGGAAACCTGTGCACCTAAAAAAGATAAAATGTGCCCCTTGCACTACTAATTCCTGATTCCACAGCCTGCTTGTCAGCCTGAGGATGCAGAAGAGCAGTGCAAGGGGCATGTGCTACAGAATGTCAGCTGGCATCAGCAAAGGTGCTGTGGATGCTGCAGAGCTCTCCTGTAAGACTGTTGACTGTTTTCATGGCATCACATGAAACACAGAAATAAATAGCTTCTCTTCTATGATCACAGCATGAAAGTTTTGCTTTGCTGTCTATCCCTTCTCATTAAAAGCATAAAACACAACACAAGACAGGGATTAGACACAGAACAGGCAAACGCAACAGAGCCATAGGGAAGAGCTCAAGGAGTAAAGGGATTGGCACATGTGCCAATAAAGGCAGCCCTGGTGTCAGCTACAAGTTGTGCCTTCAGAAGCCAGAACTGAATTTCAATCAGAGAACAGAGGAACAATAGGCACAGACACTCCAGACCACACAGGCATGTACACCCATTTCCTTCTCCTGAGCTTCAGTGCAGGTGTTAAAAAAAACCTCTCCCCCAGCAAACTGTCATAAAACTGTTACTTTTTCTTTTCTCAAGTCCCCTTAAAAACAAACAGGCACACACTCTTTTCCTGTGAAGCAAGTTTAGGGGTTTTTTCCTATTTAAATTACAAACACATCAGAAGTCTCTCTCACCACAGCGCATCCTGTCTTTTCTCTGTCTGACATTTAGAGTACAAACTCTTTAGGGCACGCTCTGTCTGTATTTTTTATGTCTCATACAGAGCCAAGACATATTCTCAATGTTAAACACTAAGTAAAAAAGGCCCATATACATATAGAAGGCTACATGATACATGCCCAGCTTATCTGTGATATACACATGACATGGTCAGTAAAACAGGTCCGTGCAAGAAAACTCTCCATGTACACACAACAAAACAGATCCTGACTTGCGTGCTGGGGCCTGCGCACATGGCGCAGTGTACACAGGAGGGCCTTGTACATGTTCATGCACCTGATTTTTAGAAGTCCCCACGATCCCTGCAGACTGGGAGGAACAGGGAGAAGCAGGGAGGAAGAGGACGGCGGAGGGAAGCTGTTGTCTCCAGCTTAGCTCCTCACCGTGCTGTCAGTGAGTGGCTGGGGAAGGTGGGAGTGACTCAGCCACAGACATTGTGCACTGGACTGTAGGGCTGAGGAAGGGTGAGAACCCCTGCCCAGTGTGACCCCTTTCCTGGGCAAGAGCAAAGCAAATACATCTCTCTCAGCAGTTCCAAGCAGCAGCTCCAGTCAGGCGCCATGATGACATCAGCCCTGCTTTCGCAATTATTTAACCTCTGTCGTTCAGATCAGCAATGAACCAGCAAGGGTGACTAATACACACATCAGCCCCGCAAAGTTATCAACACACCAAACAGGGGGCCGGCCCTCAGGAGTGAACTCTGCTTTCAGGAGTCTGTTTGGTCTGTATTTGAGGGGAGACCGCATGAAATCAAACATTAGGTGTCCACAAGAAGCTCCAGGCAAACCTCTGTGTGCCATGGCAGTGTCAGTCCTTTTGCCAAAAGGATGCAGATGCAGCAGATACTTGCTTTTTCTCATCTCTATGTGTCATTTTGCACTACTCCTCTCCAACTCTGGCTCCTGCTCTCACTCCTCATACGAGCGTGGAAAAAGTAGCTTCTCTTAACAGACATCTACAATAAACATGCCGATACTTGAGATGTAAACTGAGAGGCTGGCATTATAACAGAGCCTCTAAATCAACCTCAGGACCTTGTTAGCATAATTAGTGATAGGACTGGTGGCTTACAAGATCCAGGACAGAAAATGGAAAAATAGTAATAACAATAAAAAAATGCACTTGTATCCTAGCAATTGCTGGGATGATTGCTGATGGTTCAAAAGCAAGTCATATCTTGCGTGAGACAAATACATTTTATATGATGTTTAATCTCACAGGAATTCTGCCGGAAATACTCTGAAGCTTGTTAGAGGAAAATATGAGAAGCTACTCATGTGAACAATAAAAGCTTCTTGTGTGGAGGAGCTACTGTGACTCCCATGCTGCTAATAGGTGCACATCTTGCAATTACAAGCATACTGAAAAATAATGCTGCATTCACTGCTCCTATTTACTAATTTGAAGCTTTGGAGAAGACAGAACTGGACACCCTTCCCACTTAAACTCAGGTAAGGTGAAGAAGCACAGGGGAGGGGATGTGTTCAAGATCACCTGGAAGTCAGTGGCAAAGCCAGAAATAATATCTGTCTATAAGGGATCTGAGAGCACTAATAAGTTTCAATGGCCCTAATCTGTCTGACCTGCAGCCTCCACCCTCTGCCTGTGGCCAGGAGTCTCACTGAAGCTCAGCCCTGGGTCTCCAGTCACCAAATGAGCAAAGCTGAGTGCCTGTCCCCAGCTCACACACAGAGGTGCCTGTGCCTGTCTGGGGACCTTGTTGATCTTGACCCACTAATTTCCCAGCTTGACCCAGGCCAAGCTCATCACTGTGGACCTGGCTGGTGATAACTGGGCTGTGTCTGACCATTATTAGCCCTACTAGGCCTGATCCTGGCCTGTGGATTCACTTCCTGGCTTGAGGTCAGACCTGCCTCATCACCACAAAACTGTCTGATGCTCAGGACTCCAGGTTGAAGTTAGGTGCCACTCCCAGGCCAGCCCTGCCTGCCTCCCTTGAGGGCTGTGGGATGGGCTGTGGCTGGTGAGGACCCTGACCTTGCAGCCACGTTATCCCTGTCAGTTCCTCACGTCTTTGGGAGCAGACAGTGCCTGCTGTGCCCTGACATTACCCTAACACACCAGCTTGCGTCCCTTGTTTCCAGAGCACCAAGGGCAGGAAGAGAAATGCCACGTCTGTTGATTTGATCGGAGAACAGAGGCAGAGATAAATAAGGTACAAACTCAAACTGGAACTCTTCTTTGTTCTGTGTTTTAAGCGCGTCCTCCCACTTCACGTTGGAGACGGCAGCATTGCCTGCCCCAACGCAAGGCAGCAGCAAAAAACATTGAAGGGGTTATAGAAGGAGGTTCATGTTCTGCATCAGTGTCCCTTGAGAACAATAAACCTTGGCTGATGAGTAGAAGCAAGAGGAACCAGGCTTTAGCAGGAGGAAGTGATCACAAGTGATCAAGCAGAGGGCTTGAGAGCATGAGAAGGGAAGGCAGACACACGCGAAGGGGAAGCCCTGTTAGATTACCCAGTAGGGCAACTGGAGGAGGCAAATGCTGCTTCTGAGGACAGATTTGTGTTGGGCTCAGCAAAGCTCTAGGGCTGTTCTGGGGCTCAGAAAGGCAAAGGGGTTCAGCACCCACTGGATAGAAAATGTGAGATGCAAAGAGCTCACAGCAAAAAGGGCCAGGTTGTCCTTTGCCTGAGTTAGATACATTCCTGCTCCTAACTGCAGCTGGGATCTGGCATTAGATCTTAGCTTTCTTGAGAAGTCTTCAGTTTGGAATGCAGCATTCCAGCAGGGTTTATCTTGCACTGGGGGACCTGGATGTCTGGAGCCCTGGCTCCGTGTGTGAAGGGAAGAACAGCTCATCCAATAGTTTGGTCTCTAACTACAGCCTCTCCTAAATTAGGCTTTTGACACAGAACAGCAGGAAATTCACATACAGCTCATGCTGAGGTTAAAAGGCAGCAATTGTCTAAATCTTCATATACAAGCAATTATTGGCCTTTTAAGTTGGAAGCTAAAGGAGGTGACTCAACAGAAAAGGGTTCAGGCTGAATCAGCAAGATTTTTCCTTGGGAGTTAGATATATAGCAAGAAAGCAAAATAACTTAGAGGCAGGCAGGAAAAAATTTGTATTGTGAGTATGGAATACAGCTTTTCCCACAGACAGTTTCTCTACTTTTCCCTCTTCCATTCCTGAGACACCCATGTGTAGCCCGTGGAGTGAATTAAGAGAAGGAAGAAGTTAATACCTCCATAGCACCCAATACTTTAGGTATCGACAAACCTCCTTAGACACTGTTCACCTATCTCCACACAACGGTTCCTCCATGAGAACTGGGCCTTGCTAGAAGTTTATTGTAACTTGGAATTAGAAACCTCTGTGAGCTCCACAGTTCACAGTGCTGAGTAAAGACCAAGACTCAGGCTTTTAGAGGAATGGATGTAGTGAAGGGAAACTGTGGATTACACTTCTCTGGGGTCCTGCAAGTGGCTAACTAGCCCAGAGAAGCACTGAAATTCCCTCAGTCTCTCCCTGCTGGAGGCAAGCCAAGGGAGTCTGCCTTATTCTTACGTGAAGTAGTATCTGAAGAAAGATCAAAGGATGAGACCAAGATTTCATGGCTAGTGAATCAGGCAAGTCTGCGGAGGGTTTTGATATGATCGTTACAATAAAGAGAAAATTTCTCTGCTCAGTGACATGTTAGTTATGGGATATTCATTGTCTAGATTTTACTATTATGAGCGTTAAGTTCCTGAGGTCAGTTGATGGCCCTATAATTTCATACTCTTCACATGGGAAAAAAATTGATGCGGTTGTTTTCAAATGCAGTGAGGGCTCAGGTATATTTCTGCAATGTAAAGTCTGAGACTCCTTCACTTTCAAAGGAATTTGGGACACTCATTGGCATGCTTTGGAAAAGGTTACCTTCATCAACTGTGTCCTTACAGAATTACCACTGAAGGCAGTGAGCAAGCCTGCCTTGTAAGCCAATGCTTTTAGGGACCAGCTAGCAGAGATGGATGTGGTGTATTCCTGCCCCTTTGCCCTTTCTCCAGAGCACTTTAAAGCCCTCTGTAATCATAAATGTAGGAAGAATTTGCTTTCCTTCTGTCCATCCCCACCCTGCTATGGGAAAGAAAAGAATTATTATGACAATTGGGCAATTGTAAACCAGAGTAATTAAGTGATTTGCCAAAGGCCAGGTAGCCAAACTGGGGAACTGAACCCAAGCGTCCTCATTCCTGCCCCTCCTCATAGCCAATACACACAGACCCTGAGAGGTCGGAATATTTCTTCCCTGGGGAAGATTTCATTTCCTCCTTTAAACGCTGAGGGAGGGGCCCCTCTAAATCACAGGTTAGGCAGGCACTCAACTGAGTTAACACGATGTACCTCACTCCACCATGTCTTGGAGGTGTAGTTAGGTGTTATTACATGCACTGCTGCAGCTCCTAGAGGTCTCTGCCAAAAGCAAGCCCCATTGTGTTGGCCACCGTTCACACACAGTATGAGAGAGTCCCTGCTCCCAAAGAACTTTAATATTCTTTGATATTTCTGGGAAATGTTTCATGAGAGAATTTCAACATAGAGTACAAGGCCTGTTTCTTCCTTTTAACTTAGATTACACCAGGATAACTCCACTCACTTCAACACACACCTGTCAGAGATGAGACTCCAGATCCATTATGTTGCAGTCTCTCTTTTTGAAAACACTGGAGCATGTATAGCAAATAATCAGGAAATTAGTGGACAGGTGGCATTAATTTTCCCCGATGTCACCAGTTTGGTTGCTGTTGTGGAAACACGGCAAGGCACAGCAATTGCTATTTCAGTGCAGAGAGCCATCCCTGAGCCCCAGATGGTGACCGTATGATCTTTTCCTCTTATGGACCATAGACATGTTTCCTACCCTTAGAATTTGACTTCTGCTTGCAAAGAGTGCTCACCTAAATCTGCCTACCCCCCACAGCACCTGGGTGCAACACAGGTCCCTTCAGGAATCCAGTAAAGACCCAGACAGAGGGTAAACAATTTGTGGAAAAAGCACAACCTGACTCAATTAGAATTTCCTTCATGAATAGCTCCCTATGTCAGAACTTAAGGCCCCAATTCATAGGGAAATCTGGGACCCATTTCCTCAGGAATTGCTAGTTATTTACGCAGAGAAAGTACTGCATTCTGATTTTGTTTTCTGGACAGTCTGGGGTGGGCTTTATGCTCACGTGAATATACTGGATTTATGCTGGGCTGGTAGCAGTGACATGTGAGGAGATCTGTACCTCTAAAACTTGTGTCCTCCAGCACCTCATCTCTCCTCCTTGGCAGGAGGTGTCCACGTATCAGAAAATGCTGATCTGCTGCTGTAGATGAACACACTCTTCCACCCAGCCCAACTTTGTCAAGAGCCCAAAGACTACACCTGGCTGGTACAAAGTGGAGTAATTTTCTGCCATCTCTTTGCTAAGGAGCCCATGGACTCCCAAGGCCCAGCATACAGCTCTAGTCATGATCTGGGGAGTGTTGGAGTATAGGGGGATAATGGTTAATACACAAGAACTATGTGTGGGCCAGAGCCCCATACATGCCATAAAACACGCCTCTCTTAGAGTTCTCTCAGAACAAGTGACAGATATCCTTCCTTAGGAAAGATACTCTTACTGTGTCCTTTACTCTGGCAAATGGGACTTGTCTGTGGAGTAAGATGTTGTAAGAGAAGAATGAGTCTGGTACTGTCGGACCCTCAAGCAAGAGTTACAAGGATCTTCCAAAACCTCCAGAGTGTATGATACACCCTTTTCAAAGGCCCAGCCTTAGCCACACACTCCTGTGCAAACAAAATTGGGTCTAATTCCAACTCCTATGGCCTTTCCTAGAGTTAAACAAAGCTTTGTAGAGCTGAATGATAAGAAACCACAGAGGGAAAGAGAAACTGCATGAAGAAAAAAAAAGCAAAACATTTGTCCCTGACGTTTGAAAAATTCTTATTTGCCTAACTCCCCTGATTTCAGCAGAGCTGTATAACTTTATACCAGCTTCCAAGTTCGTATCTATTTTTTTAAAATCTCTCTTCTAACGAGGTCTGAAAGCAGCAGAGGTGTTCAGGCAGACATGTGTAGGCTGTCTCAGACAGCAGGGGCTTCAGGCAAGAAGAATTTCAGGCCAACAGCGGCAAGAAAGAGAAAAGGTTGGTGGTGGAGGAACAGAAGATGAAGAGGGAAGCAGTGAGAGGCAATTCTTGTGGTTTGGAAGTTCCTGTGGCTCTATGTACAGTCAGCATTTCTGTCTGCAAACAGAAACATTTCTATTTGCTTTGCAAGCCAGATTTCTCAACCTTTGGCCTTCTGACCTTCAGTGTATCTGGCACTGATCAGGTGTGAGATTGCAGCTCCCTGCTTGCAGGCGCAGAGCTTTTTCTCCTGGTCCAGCAGCCAGACGAGATGGGGCTCCCCAGAACAAGACTGACAGTCACTGTGATAAAGGCAGTGCAAGGCAAAAGTCCCAAAAATGTTCTCTTCAGATGAAGGTTTACCTCAGCTTAGGTTCTGCCATGTTGTCCAATTCCAATAAAGCCAGGCTTCAGGAATGAGAATCTAGGCATGAGCTGCACATTTGCAGAGAATCTGACCCAGGTTCCACCTGCTCAAAGGTACACAGTGCTATCTCTGTTGTACTCTGCCAGAAGAAGAGGAAAGCAATGTCTATATTTGACCATTCTGGTCATTCAATTTGTCCTTATCAAATAAAAATAAAATAAAATAAGGGTTTTTTGAAGGCAGTACAGTTTCTTTATACCACATGCCCATGTTTATTGCCGTATAAAATTCCCTGTTTGACTACACCCCACCCAGGCTCTTGTACACACCTGCATAAGTCTATAATTTTATCCCATGAATCATTCTGTACCATCAGATCACACCCAAGTTACCAGAACTTTAAGGAAGTGGCGAGTTCATTACACTGGTTTTCATCTTTCAATTTTAAAATAGAAAAATTTTTTATTGGTGCCCTAAATCCACAAGTGTTTCTGAAAAAAGAATTACAGGCAGAAAGACCATGTAAAAATAATTGATTAAATATATCCAACAAAAGGGAGGGCAATGGAAGGGAGAACTAATAAAAAATCTTTAAGAGGCTGTTTGGACCCATCTAGCAGGGGCTGTGTCTGCATCATGGGGCACTGCAAAGCTGAAGCATTCTAAATTGTGAGTCAGGCTCACCAAAAATCATGAGCTTGAGGAAATATTGTAACTTCCAATTTAAATTAAAGACATTTGGGTTATTTTCCTCTGGGTTTTGCAACCTTGGGAGAGTATTGAGGCCATGGTTTTAAGCACTTAAGCAGCCTTTGAAGGACTTTTTTCCCAGGGAAGTGGAGACTTGCAGCTAAATTACTTGTGTCAATAGCTAGGTGTTTAAGCAAACAACACAAGACTGTTGCAGTCCAAAAGGAATCCAAATGCCATGGTGTACAAGAGCAATGCTGCAGTGATTCAGGCTGGTTGGAGAATGTTCTTTGTTAGAAACACAAAGTGAGGCACACTCAGCAGCACCCAGAGATCTGCAGGCAAATATTTGCAAGTTGCATTTTTTCACTTTTGTTTACTATGTAGAACATACTTCTATCTTAGTGGACATTTCTCACTTTTAACTTCTCAGAGTTATCTTAGGGTTACCAAATACTGCTTGGATTGACTGGCTTTGTAGTTCCTCGGATCAGGCTCGATGTGCTTCTTGACTTGCAGCCATTTGGCGGCCGCTTCGTTGTTACACAAATGTAACGTGCAGCAATGACAAGAACTTCTTGCCATTCAATTATAGAATGACAGGCAGCCAAATAAGAAAATGGGATTACCTCCTGGGCAACTTAAATTTACGTAATATTGCCATTGGGTTATTTTCTAGCCAGGACACTTAATTGCTAAGAAATGTATTTACAGCTTGGTATGTGCATTATCCATTTGGGACCAAAACAGGAGTGACAGAATGGTGACAAAGACTGGCCAACAGTCTGGAAGAGGCTGCCACCAGTAGGCAACTCCACCATGGTGCAAAGACTGAGCATCCATAATAAGAGCTGTCTCTGACCCAGTCAGGAAATAAAAGAAAGAGCAAGGCGGTGGTTGGAGTCTCTTACCTGCCCTGGAAGGGTCTAGGATCGGGTGCCTTAGAGCCCAGATCTAGTTTTTCTCATCCACATCCATCATGCTTTATTGCTTGCTAATGGAACGACAAAGAAGAAATGGTCTAAATCTAATCATGCTGCAGTTGAGTCTGTCTGGAAACCCGCAGCAATACTGAGTATCAGAGCCCTCAGTGGGTCTCCCATACACACAATCCCTGTGGATAATGGCCTCCCTGCTCAGCACGCCGTTACAATAAGGCTCTTTAATTCCCAGCTCTGCACAGCCCCACTGACATTTCCATTTGTTGTCCCCTCGCCGCAGTGTTTGGCGCTATCGAAGTGCCGCCCGCCACCCCAAGGGTTGCACTTAACCAGCCTCTCCCTGTGCTCCCAGATCCTCTGTGATTGGCAGGAGGCTCCGGGTAGCAGACAAGGTGAATCCTGTAAACATGGCAAGAGATAAGGCAATAGCGAAGGGAATGATAACCACAAAAGTAGCTCACAGGGTTCAAGGAATGGAGGAACATGTACTGTTTATTTTCTGTGCTCTTGGATCAGCTGCAATTCCATGTGTAAGCAGACTCGTTCAGCCTCAGCTTTAGGACCTGGAAAGTCCCTTAGCACTGAGCATTATTTAACAAAGAATATATGCTTTCTTTATCTTTTATCTATATAGGAAACAAAACAAAAACAAAACAACCGAGACATTTGAACAATGCCTACAGCTCTGACTTAGGCCATGTCTCTGCCCTTGTTTGCACTGATGTAAATCAGAGATCGCTGTAAGAGATTTAAAATTGGCCTTTAAATTTCTTATCACATCACTCCTCTGCTCTGCCAGTGATCTGTTCTGTGTGTTTCTAACAACAGTGCCCATGCTTTTGCCAAGCCACAGTTACACATGGAATGCTTTCTCTCTCTCCAGGTACACACAGTGCCTGTCCCCTCTTATACTTCCATATAAAACACGCAGCTTTCGTCCCGATCCCGAGAAGTGCACTACCAATTATACCAATCCCTGAGTTTTTTAACTCATTTCCCCAGCATTTGCTCAGCTGGCTCGCCCATCCCATTTGTTTATGATGAATTTTTTATGACATAAACAATTACTTATTCCCAGGTGCATTTAACCAGAAGAGCAGGAACAGAGAGAAGTAACAGACTTAGGACTGCCTGGGCTTGCATGGTGGCAGCAACAATACATTTCCAGGCTTCAAAGGCACTGATAGAGCTCCTTCTGCATTTTCGGGGGCTCATGACTAGAACTGGCTGGTAAAAGGTGATTTTGAATGCACAAGGAATCTCTTATTTTGGTTTGGATTAGTTTAAGGGAGTGCAGCAGCATTTTCACCTGAGAAATGCAAGGCCATGCCTTGCCCGGCACAGCTGTGAACCTGGTAGTGAAGCAGTCCATATACAGGCATGAATGTACACACTGCTGCACACTCACACACCTCCTTGCACGTCCTTTCCCACTCACACACACCCTTGCACACTCACACACACACACACGCACTGCAGTGCATGTGTGCCATGCCACAAGAACATGATGTGAGAGGCAAGACTTGATCTGCATTTCTGACTCCCTGCCTTGACCCCTAACGCTCTCAGCACCACCACGGCTCCTTCAGCAGCTCAACAGCTCCCTAACTTCCGTAATATTTGGGGCATGGATTAAATTCCATGGTTTGAATAATGGCATTGATTTTTTAATTTCTTCAAGAAAGTGATTTATTCCGTCCTTAAAATCCCTGTAACTGATGTTGTATTATCCAGCACTGCCAAGTTCTGTCAAGGGCTTGAGAGAAAGGGCGAATAAAGACACAGACACAGTTTTCCTCTTATGTCTGCAGACTACTCCTACCTCTGAGCTGCCAGGTAATATCATATAAGTCATATTAGCCCTTGTTCCCTTTCTATCTGTGGTTGACATAATTAGTGGAGAAAAACTGATGTAGCTGATGGTGACACAAGGCTGAATCTGCAGCAGTCTGAAAACCAGGCAGCAATAGCACCGAGTAACGTGACAAACTACCCAACCCTACATACATTGTGCATTTCTCCATAAAATCCAGGCAATGTGGCCTGCATGGCTTTCAGCTTGGATGCTTCAACAATGAAAAGATTTTTGATAAAGAAAGTTTAAGAAACAGGATCTGAAAGTCTGTATCAAACAGAAATGATCCCCAAGGTACATTAAGATCTGACAGTCACCACTCAATTAGCAAGAGGGAGACAGCTGTCTGTCTGTCACTCTTTCTCTTCCTTGAACACAAACACATTCAAAGTGAATCCAGATCTTTTTGTTTCATCAGCAGGTTTAGCCAGTTACCTGTCGGATGTGGAACAAGTTTAGGTACCAATTCCTGTAACTCAGTAATGGGTCCAGTGTTATTCTCCCTCTCTCTACTTACAATGTCTGACAAGCTAATTGCCAAAGGAAAGAGAAACCTTCTCCCAGACACTGCAGCTCTGAGACTCAGGTCTATTTAGATTTGCCATTTGTCTGTCCCCGTTTCTAAGCACAGTTCAGGGAACTCTCCGTGAAGAATAAGGCCCTTTCTCCTGGACCCTTTGAGAGATTTCCTATTAGTCACCAGGATAATTAAAGGTTCCAGTTGCATTGCATTAGCACCTTTCATGTCATTAGAGTCCAGCTGCAGTGTGAGAATCACATATTTGCTGAGACTCCTGTGCCAGCCAGCGAGCCGGGAGCAGAGCTTTACATTTCATCACTTTGTAAAAGAAATACAATTAAGCAGTGTTCCCTGATCATATTGCAGCCTGCAAGAGGGGCTCTAAGCACCAATCACTGGAATGTCTGGCCACGAGTTGTATTGAAATGGTGCCTTGACAAGGGTTTATGAACACATTGTAATAAATCCATGGCCACCTAAGACTTCTTAATTGTCAGTGTATTGCACACGAAGCTGCTCAGAACCCCTCGGTGGAAATGCTAGTTGTGCCTGGGCACAGCACATGGCATCTCCACTTCACTTATAGGAAAGTCTTCACCCTTTATTAGTATTGCAGGTGTTACCACAGGGTTGGGGAGTTCTGAATTCACCCTGCAAAGACTACTGGTACAGAGATTTAGTTCATTATAACATTGTTAATTGACAGACTTGTATGCCTGTCTAGTCAATAACAGCCTGCTAAAAATACGCATTAAGCAGAGAGAATGAATCAGCTGCTAATAGCAGTCTGCCTGATTGTCAGCTTCTATCTATCTTCAGGATTTGTCGGAACCTTGTCACTATTGTGCTCCAGCAGCTCCAAGCCTGTAACATATTTATCCTCCAAACACCCCTCTGGGGCAGGGCGGTTGTTGCTCTCACCAGTTTACAGATGGGAAACCGTGATATTGAGAGGGAGAGTGATTTGCCCAAGGTCACACATGAAATCTGTAGCGAAACAGGGAATAGTTCATCAGTCTGGCAACCCCAGGGGGATTAACCTACCCCCTGCCAGGACATCTTTCTTGTCTCCTTCCTCTTTCAAATCAGCGGAGTTACAGCGATTTATACCAGTAGAAATTCTCTGAAATTCCTTGAGAATGCAGAGTCTTCTGTTTCTGAGTGGATGAAGTATTAACTGTATGATCCCCTTCCACAATTCCAAAATGCTGACATCCCAAATCCAGACTTTAAAACATTAAATATACAAAACTTCTTTAAAACCAGTGCCTCCTTTAAACCAAGTTCTAGTTCTTCTCTTTGGGTGCATTTCTTGTAGCTGTTAACACCTCTAGCACCAGGTATAGGGAAACAATGAGACCACCCTACACTGCTGTGGGGAGATCTACAACGAGCAGCAGTGTCAGAGAGAGATGTGAATCTGTGAACTGGCCTTGAGCCTTGGCAAGTACATGAGGCCTTTAGTTCGTATATCAAATGTTTGCTTGTAATTCAGGAAGCTGACATAGGATTTTAAGGAACATTAACTCATGTGTTACTGTGATGCTGTGATTGATTGTACTATTGCTATTATTAATGCTTCTTATGTGCTATGCAATGAACAAATTTAAGCTAGACATGATCCTTCTCATGAAGTTTGCCTTCCAAATAACATATGGTAAAGGAAAAAAGATAAGGGAAGGCTGGTGCAGTTGATCTCAAGAACACGGACATAAGGTGACTAATAATGGGCTGGAAATGTGCCCAGTTTGTGGGCACAGAAGCTGAGCAGTGCCAGTCACACCGGAGGGGAAAGAAGGTGCAATCAGGTGAGAGGAGCAGAGCCAAATGTCCATTCCTGCAGCATGGTTCCATGTGTCTCGTGGCACTGGCTACACACAGGACCGGCCATGCTCGTGGAGCCTCTTGAACAGCCCTCTGCCACTGCCTGAAGTGGTACCACAGCTCTGGTCCTGAGTTCAGAAACCAAACAGAGATGAGTTGTGGATGCTCCATCAATGCAAGTGTTCAAGGCCAGGTTGGGCAGGCTTTGAGCAACCTGGTCTAGTACAAGATGTCCCTGCCCATGGCAGAAGGGTTGGACTGGATGATCTTTAAAGGTCCCTGCCAATCCAAACCATCCTACAATGCTGTGAATTTTTTGTATATGGCAAGTCTAGAAGTAAGATGGTAAAACCAGCAAGATCTGGTCAAAGGAAAAAAATCTTTTACATTTGCTTATTTTTGCCTTATTTTGCTTACACTTTTTCAACAAAGACCACGCACATACTCTACAATGTCAGGGTTGGCTCCTATATCTTCCTGCATGCAGCTTCAAATCCCCAGTGTTTCAGGACCACAGTTCTACACAGGGAGTCACTGTCAGAAGAACAGCTCTGTGGTTTCTCTTGGGCTGGGTAGAGACCCAAACCACCAGTTTTAGTTCCTCTGCCTGCCTTTCCTCCTTGTGATTCTCCTTTCTCTCCACAGTTTTGTTGGGGTTGCTTTGGGAAAGTCGAACCACTCACTCCACTCTTGCGTGTCTTGCAGGCAGCCATGGCTGTAGCAGGTGACAATTCTGCAACATCTCCTTCCTGCCTTTGAGGTCCGTCAGCCTCTCCATCGAGAGGAGGCGCTCCAGCTGATGGTGCAGCAGCCGCAGCTGCCAGCCAGCCAAGGCTGCTGGCTGGCAGCACTCAGAGGAAAGGAGAAGTACCCAGAAAGGCCTGACCAGCAGTGCAATACACACGAACCTGCTTCTTCCTGGAAAAGGCAAGGGGTTTCAGTCTTTTTGAGAACCCCAAAGAATTTTCCTCCACTTTCCTACAGGTAGAGAGATTGGACAGACACCAGGATTGGACATCCTCAAGCCCTCCAAGCCCACCAACAGAGGGACCTCTGTTCAAAAGACTTGTGTACAATTAAGTAAAGCAAACTTCAAAGCTGTCTAGCCCACTGACCCAATATGGAAAAACCTTATTTAAGGCAGGCAGAGATTGGTACAGTGTCAGCTTTTACTGGGACAGACTTTGCTGAAGGAAGAACTGGACTCTGAAAGCTGTAGGTTCCTGTACTATGAATGAAGAAGTGAGATCAGGGCTTCAAAGACAGTGTTATTTGAGAGTCTGAAACGTCCATTTTCAACCCACTAAGGTCTGGAATTGATAATTTCTAGTTCTCCTAAAAGACTAAAATATCAAAGGGGAGCAGTGAAGGGTCTTTGTGCAATGAGTGTCATCAAGGGAAGATTGTCCCAGACAGCTGACAGTGAGTGAGCCTGATGAGTGGCTTCACCTATTTGCAACTCTGCATCAGCCTCTACCAAATGGAGACAACAGCTCAGGTCAGGGGTGATATGAGTGTGGGCCTCTACTTGAAACCAGAGCGATCCTAAAGAGGAAGGTGCCTGAGAAATTGCAGACAGCATTATAATGGTAAACACCAAAGTGAGTATATTCACACTGTAAGGAGCTGGTAAACCCTCTCCCAAATGAGAACTGAGTTCACTTCTGCTTTTCTTCTTCTCTGCCCTCCTGGCAATATTAATTATTAAAGAAGTGAAGTCAATTCAGAAATAAATCCCATAACAGTCCATAACAGTCCCATTACTACCACCTGAACTTCCTTGGCACCATGCAAGTACGTGGATAGTGGCAGACATAGAGCAACTAAAGCCAAGGAGAGGCTCCAGAATGTCAGCTGCTGGAATGTTCATAGATATTAATGAACTCACAGCTTTTCTGTGAGATGGGTCAGTATTGTTAACCCCATTTACAAACAAGGATATTGAGTAAGACAGAGGGGAAGTGACTCACTGAAAACCACCCTGTATTAGAGACAGGAATAGGACTCAGATCTTATGACTCCCATTCCTGAGTCTCAACCACTATTAGATCGAAGCTGTAGAGCTCCACATTTGCTGAGGGCTGGAAGAGGGAAGAAACAAGAGGTGGGAAGGGTGCGGATCTTCTTTGAATCAAAACTAAATGCAAGTTTCCTGGAATGAAGCCACCACTAATTTCAATAAATTTACTTAGATCTTGAGCTTTGGGATGGCATGAGCAGCTGTGAGTCATCTTGGCCAGTCAAAGGAATAATTAATTGTTGTGGGTAAATCTCAAAAGGTTTAGGGGTCAGGTAAGGTAAGCAGCAAAGCTTATCCTTGACTGCTCTTTTCTGCTCTGCAAACTGGAGACACTCACTTGAACACTTACCCCGTGGATTCCTTATGCCAGATCTGTCCATCTGTTGCACACACTTTCTGCCTCATCTTCTATTTTGATTATAAACTATTCAGTGCTGGGATTGTCTCTATTTTAGAAGGTTTTATAGTACCTGCCATCGCACAGCTTTGATCCATGTAAGGATAAAGAAGTACCAGAGGTACAGCCATTGCCCAAATAGTAGTAGAGGCTGAACATTTTGGCTCCTGAGATTTTTTATGCTTCCTGATTATAGCAGGAGTGGTTTCCTTGTGGTGCTTTGATAGTTTTGCTCCCAGCACAGCTTGCAACCAGGAAGTACAAGAATGCAGAGCAATGATAGCCAGGATTTGCAGAGCAGCTCAGCATGCACAATCAGAAGCAGGTTTGCAAAAGGGCTCAGCTCCCATTTAGGCACTAAAATCACTACCTAGATTTAAAGAAGTGCCAAGCTGGTGGGCTACACAGCTCTTTAGAAGATCCAGCCCTCATGGCAGCTTCTGAATATTCGAGGATCTGGCTCAGTGTTTCAGACTGAAAAGGAACCAAAGCTGTGTGAAAAGTGTCACCCTGACTCAGTGCTGGGTATTGGTATTTTTTCAGGTTCTAGCACCTCTTAGGTACTGTAAGGTGAGACATCCAAAAAAGTCTTGTGTTGTCCATCAGCTCTTGATTCCAAACCAAAATGTAAAGCTCAGAGTGAAAGGATGCCTTTTATCCCTACTCTCCTGCCCTGAAAACTCAGCTCCTCCTTAGGCAGAGCCTGAGGTTGGTGAGTGCCCTTCAGTTCCTAAGGGTCGTAGCCAGGCCAAAGCAAATCTCATGGAAAAGGGAGCACTAAGTGTGTCTGTTCCTTCCCAGTGTCCCTAATCCGTAACTCATTCCTGAGTGAGGGAAGCAAGCAGTGTCCCATGTGATGGATTGTCCCTCAGGGTCACTGCTCTAGAACGGGACAGGATGCTTCCCATCTGGGCCTCTTACTATGCCTGCTCCTTTTCTGTTCCAGTGCAAATAGTGCCAAGCTATTGATGGTTTTTAAAGAGTTTGATTTTTTCACGGGGTAGAATTGAGGCACTGCAGGACTAGGCTGTAACATTCCTGTGGAAGCCCTGAGAACCTCACTGAGAGCCCATAGGCATGGAGGAATTTAAAAGCCCTCAAGCCATGTCTGAACTGAGAACTTCAGAGCACAGACTTTCAGGTTCAGTTTCATTTTGAAATGTCTGTAATGAAACATTTTGATATTTAAAAATTATTATAATTTACTTTTCCTTCCATGGGAAATTTCAAATATGTCACTTTTTTTTGCTCTGAAATAGAACTCTACATCCTCCGCATAAATTTTCCAGGAATTTTCCCAAATTTCCAGATTCTAGGATTACCTATAAAGCAGACATGCTGGCTTTCAACCCACTTTAGTGCCCTTCCTCCACAGTCTTTTTTCCAATTATGATTACATTTTAAAGAAAGAGTTTATAATCCCTTGCCAAAAAAAATGAGCTTCTTTTAGGTTCCAAGTCTGGAGAAAGGTTCCCTTTTGTTCCTACTAAAGAGATATGTTGCCTGGTGCTGACTGGGAGCAGAGACACTCCTGCATTCCCAGCCCTGACACTAACTGCCCCTGTGGCCCCAGGCTAATCGCTTAAATGCTCTGGCTCAGTCTCCCCATTGGTAAAACAGAGATAATGATACTTACCATCTTCTTCACAGGGGTGTTGCAGAGGAATAATTAGTTTGCGTCTGTAAAGCACTTTGAAGATAAAAAGCACAATACAATTGATAATAATTATTGCTATGCAGACTGGTTCTCCCCTCCCCAACAACTTATTGGTGCAGGAAGGAAAGGAAAGCCCTCAGCTGAACTGTCTCCCAGTAGAGCCCCAGTTCCAGCAGAAGTGTTTCTAAGCCAAAACCATAAGCCAGCCACCCCAAAATTTTTAAGCTTTAAATCCGGTTTAGTGACCCTAGTTCTAACTTGCCAAAGTTAGATGTATCACTGCATGGAAGGGAGATTTGTTTTTCGCTGTCTCTTTTTCTCTAGTCCCTCGCAGTTTTTAATAGCATTTTGTGCCTTCAAAAGCTTCCATCAGTCCCTCATACCTCTGCCTTGCCTGGCATGGGGCAGCAGCTTATTATACACGAGTTCGTTAGAGCCTTCGCTTCAAAGCTCCCCGGTTCAAAGGGTGCCAGAAGTGTTGAACAGGTCAGCACTTTAATGCTGATCCACACATCTTTAGAGGGCAGTAACATCGCCACAGTTTTGTTCCTGGGGGAAACAGAGAATAACTGGTTTGTAGAGTTCCCTTTGGCCTCAGCATTGGCCACAGAATTGGATGCTCCTGGTGGCAAAGATCAAGCGTCACGGAACCCTGGGGTGGGTGAGCATGGAGGGCTGTGATGTAGTGAATGAGTGAAAATGTGCCTTTGTGAGTCACTGACTTGTTCTTAACGGCAGCTGTGGAGGAACAGGGAAGGAAAAAGGAATAGGGGGTAAAGGAGCAAAAAGTATCAGAAATGATAAAATAATCTAAACTAGTTCTTTCCATGCACTTATTTTTTGAGACAAGTGATAGATGTACCTAAAAATTATCAAAAACAAATCAGAGAAACTGCTACTCCAAAGATACTTCCTGCACAAGCTGAACCAGATCCTCTTCTCAGACTGGGAGGGGAACATGGGGGACAAGGGAAAAAACAACCTAGATATGGAATATTGGCTAGAATATTTTCATTTGCACATAGACTTGAACTTCCTGTACTGAGGGGCAAAGTCTTCTGCAGAAGGCCCTTCTTGCTGCATTTATGACCCAAGAGGAAGCAAGAAAAAGCAGAAATCATTCTGTTCCACAGAAATCCTGAAGACCGTTTTCCAAACAGACAGTTTGAAGAAGTAGCATTTGAGTCACTGGACATATCTTTAGGCTGAATCCAAATATTGAAAGTAAACTCCAAATCTTCCTTTCTGGTATCAGCCAAAGTGGAAGAAGCCATTTTTGCACTGGGTATATTCATTGTCTCTTAAACTGATCTGAATCAGAAATGGTACCAAGCCCTGGAAGAGCTTTGCACACCCTGGTTTTAATCAAATGCGGGATGCTTGAAGGCAGAATTTGCCCTGCAGTGTCTGGTTGAGAGATTGATATTAGCAGATTGCTTTGAGTAAGAGAACCAGTGATTTTAGAACAAACAAACACACACAACAGTAGGGGGTCTGTGAGGACCTTGGTAAGAGCTGTGTTCTGCAGCACAGGAAATGTATCACAACTATCAGAAGGCTGCAACCTCTCCTGGGTGGGATTTATTGCAAAGCATCATTTAAATACAAATGCCTACAAACTGTAGATATCTAGACTGTGGACATCTCTAGACAATTACAGAAAGATTATTTTGACGGCTTAAGTAAAACGTGGATCTTTCAGTAGAGAGGGATGAATTTTTCACCAAGGGAACGATTCAAGTGAGGGAGAAGAGTAAAAGATGGGGGCTATAACATAACAGGGCACATCCTAGCTGCTTGATTTCAACTCGGTTTTGAGAAAAAACAGCCCATAATTAGGACACCACTCATTTCTTATTTCTCTTCCTTCATTCCTTTGTTTCTGGTCCCTGGGGAAGGATGTTTCATTCACGTAGAGCACACCTGTGACAGCCCCTCAGTCTGCAAAGGTGAGACTCACATATCTGAAAGGCTGCCAGTACTCACCCAGTTCTGTGCCCAGAGACCTGAACTTCTGTTTGCACAGCCACAGAGACTACTGCAAAAACCAATATTTTTGTGAGAATATGGAGCATATCAAGTGCACAGGTGCGTGCTAAAGGTAGAGATTTCATTTGGGAAGGAGACGATGCTGCATTTGACCTAACCTATGGAAGTGTACTTCTTCTGAGTCTCAGGTGAAACTGTAAAGCTTCCCCATCTATAAAGCTTTGTCCTCCTGCTCAGTTTGCCTTAGGCTCAGCCATCCTTGCACCTTCAGAAAAATACTCAGAAATACTTTTCTGCTTCTTTTTCCAGGGCCTGGGTGGCATGATCTCTTAATGCATCTGCCTGTTTATGTTAGCAAAATGGAAAGCAGCTTTGTTTATGGAAAAGATCTATTTTTGTTTTACTTTTTTCTCTCAACTAAACTGACTTTTATCCAGGATCGTGTTTTGCTTTGGGAAAAGAAATGTGCTGCAATTCTTAGCCCTAGCTTAAAAGTCAGGTCAAGAGGAAAAGGGGAAATCCTGATCATATTATTTAATTTTGTAGGATTATCCTGCAGCCTGGAAATCTAAAAGAGCGGAAGAGTTAATATCCCCTCTTCCCTGCAACTTCTTGCTCTGTGTCCCTGTGCAATGACATTTGTTATTCTCCCACATATATTTACACAAGCCAGATCAGAAACAAAATCAGTATTTCCATCTTCTGGGCAGGGGGACAGTGTGTGGCATCCAGGGGAGAAGGAAATTTTGGAAGCCATCATGCTCCCCTGAGGATAAATCATGTCATTGTGTGTCTTTCAAGCTCCTCAGGCTTTGATCTTGCGAGAGATCGAACAGGATCAAGTCATGGATGGTAGATTTTGAATGCAAACCCAGACAGGGCATCGTGACGTGGACATGATGTGGTGAGGTGTGGAGCACAGTGTGCAACCTTTTCCCTTTGCAGCCATCGTGAAGAATCTGAGAAACAAATCCGTGTATGCAAACTGCTGTACTGCCAAAACATAAAGGGTTCTGCTCTTGGCTTGGGAGTCAAACCAAGGTCTGGCCAGTCCTCATCATGACACACTGCTGGGCAGGTTTTGGCAAACTCTGAGACTGAATGCTTGGTTCTAATTCTAGCTGTGCTGCTGACTCACAAGATGGATTTTGTCAATTCTCCTCATCCTGCTCAAGGAGATTGAGATCACACCTGCCTATTTTGCAGAACTGTTCTGCCCTCTTCTCATGTGTGGTATGGAATGAGGGGTTGTATGAAATATCACTTTATGACATTTAACATGGCGAATTCATGGCGAAACCCATTTGTAAACATATAATATATCCGTAAAGCTCTGTGACATAGGGAATGTATTACCCCAATTTCAATTATGAAGGTGTGTTATGGAAAACAGTGGCAGCATTGTCTACTATGAAGGTTGTGTGACTTTTCCCAATATCGCGTGTGTGATTTTGTATAATGTATATAAACATATCTGCATTAAAACCACTGAGCTGATGCAAGGTTGCCTTGATTCCAATGTGGGGTGCTCAAAAATTACGGAAATGTGGATTTTAGGTAGGTCATGCAACTGCAGTTCAACCCCCCAGTGCGTATGGCTCCATGACACAGTCATTTAGGATATAACTACACACAGATTTCATTCCACATTTTCCCTGCTTCCATTTTCAGAACCTTGTGCAAATCACAGCACTGGTTGCACCCTCCAGACTAATATCCATGGGAATCTTTAAATACAAGCTGTTAAAGTGACCTAAATGTAAGAGTTTGCTGCTACTACCCAGTAATAACATGATAGGATAGCCAGGGTACGCACTATCAGAAAGGATAATGAACAATGATAATAACCCTTAATAAGTCATAAGAAATAATAAAGTAGGTAATGAGGTGCCAGTTTTCACAGTTAGCTGTGAAATGTTTCTCATGTTGACTTGAGAAAAACCATATAAGGGGATGAAAATGGCCATTTCTGTTGATTTACTCTCACTTCCAACATTTCTTCCTAACATCAAATTTGTGAACTGGAACAACGGAGCTTAACCATGTTCTGATACAGGTTTGGTGCAGAGAAATCCTTTGAAAAATGCAGAATCGATTGAAGAACAACGAACAATAAGATATCAGCTAGTTTCTGGCTGATTTCCCATCTGACATTGTAAAAGCGTCCAGGACTATTTGTTTAATTTGAAATAGAATAGTGAGCCATGAAACCATCCTGGAACCCCTCCTAGCACATATGCACATACACAGACCCCAGCAACTTGCTCCCTACCCACAGCCATCTGTCATGTGTGCCAACTGGAGCAAACCACTCATATTACTCAACAAGGAGCTCATTATAGCTTCCTCTTCATCCACAGGGCTTTTGGAAAAGCTCACAGTCAGGGGGAATGTGCAGCAGGGAGGGAAGGCATTCAGGACTGAGATGCAGTCTTTTCCACTGCTTCATGTCCACATCAAAGTGCAGGCATTTCAGTGACCACCATTATTATTGTCACTCAGGAGAACATCCCTTCTTCCTGGAACCCTGTTATGACTGGTAGTCAGTCCAGGCTGACCTTCTCTGGGCTTCTTCAAGAGTTTATTTCATTTTCCTTTTATGTTTCAAATAATTCATTTAATTTAAATTTTTCCCAGTTTTCCATCATCACGAGAGAATACTCACTGGAGCAAATTTTCAAGAGATACCACAGCTCAGTTCCACCATCTCAAACTTCATTCCCTGTGACTTCACTTCTGGTCAGCCCATACTTGTTATTTCAATGGCGTTTCCTACCCTTGAAACTCCATCAGCTCTTTGGGACAGAGATAATTTTATTACATTGGATTATTCAGTGTCCAGCACAGCAAGGCCTTGATCACAAATATTTCAATATATTAAACAAGAAATGGCAAAGCTACAGAGGAAAACTCTGGCACAAAAACAAATCCTTTTTCTTAACTTCTACCTGAAGCAGATGCTGGTGGTACACGTAACGTGTGGGACTTTGCTGATTTACACCCTTGTAAAAATCAGTATTCAAAGTTCCTTTTCATGTGCAGCTTCCATCTAAGTAAAGGGGATACTGCATATCAAAGGCAGCTGCACCAGCCACTTTAGATTTATTAGTAAATCCATTGAAAAAACATTTCCAATGAAATAAATCTCAGCCTGCTGACTTCCTCCTATTCTTTACTTATCCTCTTATTGATTTTTGTCTCGGAGATTTAAACCTCTCAATTTGTTTTATGAGACACTTGTCGAACAGATGACAAGAAAAAAGACAGTGCTGGATATTTTCTTTAGCAGTTTTAAGTAGAAATAAAGAGCATTTCTTTGAAATTAGTCTTGCTCCTGTGACACAGTAGGAAGAAAATATCTGACAAGCCCTTTAGAAGGCATTAGCTCCGTGCATAGAGAAAGCTTACGGGCTGCCACCAACACAGCTTTGTGTCAGCAGTGCCCCAGAAGCTCATTGACAAGTTTGACATGTAAACAAGCTGTTGCTAAAAATATTTAACCTGAGGGACCCTGGCTAGTTGAAGGGGCTAGTAATGGAATACAGATCCTTTCACCTCCAGGCATCTGTTCCAAGCTACGCCATTGACTGAAAGTCATTATTGTTGGATGGCTGTGCAGAGGAATGAGTAGGTGGGCTCTGCTCTGTGTCTCGTGAGCAAATTGGGGCATTGCTGAACCACACTGGGATTTTCAACAGAAAGGTGGGGGCTGGCACCTTCTGGTGGACGCTTTTCCAGGAGAAAAATTGTCTTCTGTTTATTCCCCTGCAGCTCCCCTCTAGGGACACGTCACCTGGCAGACACGTGTGTCTTTGCAACAGCCCCTTCCCAAGCTGCTGTTGCTGTTCTGGAGATGAGACAAGATGGAGAGAGAAAATGGAGGAGTACATCCATCCCCACCCCACTCGTGCCTCCTGCCCCACAGCCTGAGCCTGTCCTGGCCGATGAATGCCAGGCACTGCCCTGGAACCCAGATGCCAGCTGGTCATTTTTAAAGGCTCCCTATTTGATTCTAAAGGTTCTCTAATCATACTTTTCCAGGAAGAGATACCACATAAGATAAAACACCATCTGCAGCTTGCAGACCCACCTTCTGGAGCAGGAGTGACAGCGGCAAGGCAGCACAAGGGACACTCCTAAAAGTAAGGCACTGACATTTCACCCTTGGCAGGGCAGAGTCCTGCCAGACCAAGTGCCTCTCCTCAGCTCCACGGGGTTGGGAAGTTAGGGAAGGGGAATTTCTATTCCCACACATTTTAAATTGCTGTTACTTCACTTACCCTCCTTTGCTCTGGGCTGTGTGCTCCCATAGCTCTGCCAGCTCTCCGGCAGTCAAACAGCTTTCCCTCCATTTTGTTACTTATCTTGAGCAGCTCTACACCTAAAATCATGCCCTGAAGAGAGACCCAGAGGCAGTGCCACAACCCAACAGACTCTGGGCTGTGTTACTCCATTCTGGTATCATTTTAACCCTGCTTTGTTCCCCTGAGGTGACAGCAGTGCCCTCACAGCAACAGCCAGGGCACAGCCATGCTCTGGGGCTGCGCCTGCTCCCCTCAGCAATGGTGGTGCCAGTCAGGGGCCCTGCCCTGCCCCTCACAGCCTCCCAGCAGCCCTGCACAGCTGAATTTCACCTCATGTTACACACATCATATTAAAAAAAAAAAAATATATATATATACACACATATATGTCATATATATACACATATGTGATATAGGTGGGAGAGATTGCTCCCAGGCTGGGGATTTGTTGGGGTATGGAGGCCCTGCCACCCTGACAGGCCAGGATGGCTGTGAGAAGGCCAGCCCGGGGGAAAGAGGCGGGAAATCCCCACTTGATCCCCGCGGTCTAGAGAAAAGTCACTTTCCCAAACTCGGTGTTTGTGCCCCGAAGCCTTCAGGCTGTCAGAGGACAGTGGGTGCCCTGTAAGGGGACTGTGTTGTTGGCCATGAGCCGCTCCTGAGGGGGATTTAAGGCTGGTCTTGTGTCCTTACAGTCCCTTTTGCACCACAAAGCAGGAGGATTTAGATCTATTACGTTGTTTTTACTGGGTTTTTTAAATTACAAACCTGGCACCTCTTCTAGTTCCCATTTACAGGGTTTTCAATTCCCATTTGCAGAGACATCTCATCCCAGGAGCTCCAGGGCAAACTCCCTCTCCACAGGTGCAGGGACGATGTTGCCTGGCAAGGTTGGTGTTAATTTAACTTTGGGAGTAGCAGGAACAATAGGCCTGGAAGGGGCCTTCTGGTTCATCAGACTAGTCCGCTGTTGTTAGAGGCAACTACATTATATAATTCCTTTTGCAAATGAAGCTGGCTCTATCCTAAAGCGAGCAGGGTTATTTTTGTCTCCCTGTGTCCATGGGAAGGCCCTTGGAGAACCTCCCTGCTGGAAGGACATCTTCATCCGAGGAGCATCTTGCTCACCACGGAGCATCACTGTTATTAATCTCCAACCGCACAGCCTGATTTGAATCCTATTACATTTCATTTCTTTCCTAGTGCTGGAATGCCCAGGATCATACGAGTCCCCCTCTGGAATACTCTGGCCCTCCACATTTACAGCACTGCCCTTATTTTCTGTCACCAGCACGGTCCTATAGCAAGATCATTGATTCTGCTTGACATTTTTATCAGTCTAAAGGTTTTGCCTAGAGAAACTGTGCCAGTTACATGCCAGCAGACTCTCCTTCAGCACAGCCCTCATCTCCCTTTTTGAAGGAAATGCATTGATCCAGGCTATCCAACATGGGTAAATCTATTTATCCCCACACCTTTTTTTTTTTAAATTCAAATCCAAGGATGTATCTGCAACTCATGTTCTTCTATCATATATTGTAAGGATGCTGTGTCCCATGTTGGCTGAGAACTTTATGAACTCCAGCCCCCTGGAGAACCCCTGGATGCCACACCTTACTATATCAGCATATGTTCCCTATATTTATAACTTCCATTTTCTCTTACTCTGACTCCATGCAGATTTTTTGACTCAAATAATTTTGACCCTTTCTACGGGACTTGTTTCCATCTGATCTTTTGGCAAGACAGAAGAGAAAAGGAACAATGCAAGGTTTTAACTACTTAGTGCAGAAAATCCAGAGGGATCTTCTTGTTTTCTTGTATCCTGACTGTCCCATTGATGGTGAGCATTTCAGAGGAGGGGTCCTGTTACAAAGAGACCTGTTTCCCACCCTCTTGTTTGGCACTTCTCAGAAGGCCTCTCTGGAAGGGACTAATGGCCCTCTGGGACAAGCCCTCTTCTGCCAATAACCGTAGGTCAAAAGTTAAACTGAACAGTGGAGAATGAAAACCGGATAAAATACGCTATAAATCTTGACATTCTAATTGAGAACTGTCCAATGCAAACTGCAGTAGTGTGTCTGGTTTACCTCAATGCTCTACAAGAGACCAGATCCTGCTTTCCTTAATGGCTCAAAGTATCCTAGTGATTTTTACTGGGACTTCTCACTTGATTAAGACAAGCAAGAGTTGGTCTTTGAAAAGACTTAAAGTTTGATAGTTAATGCAGTTCCTGCAGCCATAGGAGCAGAATGATGGTTTTGATGTCAGAGTAAAGTCATGATCTTCTCATCTTTCAGGCGACAGTGACATGGCTGTGTATGTGAATGTCTGGGGGGCAGAGATTTGCAGGACAAAAAGATCTGTGGACAAATACAGCTCATAAAGAGAATGTTTTGCTGAAGTGAAATTTGCCTGAACATAACACGCCATCTAAGATGTTTTATAGATATTTTTGCTGTCTGAGGTAAATGGGGGAGGATTACACCTATTTTACAGACTGGTGAAATCAGAGCACAAAGAATCTAAATGACTCAACCAAGATTACACAATAACTCAGTAGCAGACCCCAGCAGAGCCTGGAGTGCCAGTGCTCAGAACACTGGCCCAAACTGTCTCCTCAGCCTTGTCATCTCTGTCAGACGTACATCACTTTCAGACACTTAAAATACAGAGTCAAAAATAGAAGAACAGAACTTGTTTATTCCTCTGCTTATATATTAAACATAAGTTTGCTTTCAGTGAATAGTTTTGTTGTTTATATTTTCATGGGAATTCTAATCTTTGAAGCAATTAATTCCAGTTTTGGTATTCCCTTTCACAAAGCAGTGCATAGATACTGGAACAAAACTCCTGCTACTACAAGCAGACCACTCTGGTTCCCATCCTGGAAGCTCAAGAGAACTATCCTGTAACATTAGACTACAACAGCGTTTTATTAATGTTACACCTTGGAGCTCTTCTCTGAATAGGAAACTTTCCTCCAAATTTATTTGAAATTATATCCCTCTGCCCAGAGCTAGTTTTTTTTTCAGCCTGCTTAACATCATAAAATGGATCATTAATATGTCCTTTGAAAGTGATGCCAGTTCTGTGTAGCTCATACAGTCTGTATGTGTTGGTGCAAAGAAATTTGCTCCTACTGTACAGGATGTGTGTGCCAGAGAAGAGAGAGAGGGTTAAGAAAGGGAAAACATACACTGGAATGTAGTGGCATAAAAAATCCATCCCTAATATTGAAAGCTCCATAGTGCATGAGTAATGAAACTAAGGATGAATTATTACATCTTGCACTCATAATTTACAGGTATGAGTGTATTATCTTACAGCATAAATATTCCATTTAGGCTTTGTGATGGGGTTTCTCTCCATATAGGAAAATAAAAGTAGTATTAGTCACATGTCCATAGCTTTGTTAGTGGTTGCAAAATGTTTTTCTTTCCAGGAGGAGAGCATACTGAATAATGCAAGACTTCTATTTAGGCTGCTTTTTCATACACTGACACTTTCAAAATCTGGGAACAGTTCTTTTAATTTTAAGGGCTACAGTGTCTGCTGCCTTTATTCCTGCCCTTTATCATCTTACACACCATGTTCTTATAGACAAGGGGGGAAAAAAAACATTCCAGTGTCTAATAAATCTGAAATCCATCAGGGGCTGCAAAGTGTTCATTCTCCTGCCTTGGTTCAGATCGTGTTACGTTCAGCAGCACAACAAATACACTTTGTGCACCAACACCGATGCATTAAGCACTTCTGTTCATTTTTCCAGGGTGGGAACTAAATCCATTTTTTTAGAGTTTTGAAAATTTTTAACAAACAGAATATCTGCACAATTGATTCCCAAGCAAGGAGAGGGGAAAATCACATTACAATAGTTGTTTCTGAGCGGAATTTTAATATTGCTAAAGGACTTTAAAAATATTTTGTGCTTCAAGCCTTCTCTAGCTTGCAGTGCTCTCCCTTTGGTTTTCTGAGCTAATTTATGAGAAACTCTCTGTGTGCAGGTCTCAGTAGTCCTTTTTTTGCTCTTAGACCTTTTGCTGCCTGTTACAGTGAAGTTGCACATGCTGTGCTTTCACGAATGGGAATTTTACTTTTGTTCTTTCCTGTTGCATTTCCCTAAAATGAAATCTANGGAAATAATGTAATGTGGAGCCAACTCTTTGGGCACACCAGGACTGATTTTCTAATACATGATCTCACAAGTATAAGAGATTTTATTTCAATGAGCTCAGTTCACAGCTACGGACCTAAAAGAGGAGTAGATTAATAGGTGTCAGGCAATTTAATAGTTTCTTTCTGACCCTTGTAGACAGCTTTTTTTAGAAGAGCTAAGCCCTCAGCAAGGTGAGTTCTAGAAATCAGAATCCAATTATGCTTCTAAAAACAATAGCACTTCTCTCAGATATGTGTCTCAGTTTCTGGTTCTGTGAAAAGGAAGCATTAATAATGAGCTAAATCTTTCTTAGTGAAATGGTCAGGGAAACCTATCTATGAAATGCTTTTAGATTCAGGGATGCTAAGAAACATTAAAACAAATAAATGATTTGTAGAACAGACCTGTCAAGTTTAAAAATGTCGAAGGAGATAATATTTCAAAATTTGTTCCACACAAAAAATTAAGTTGCATTTATCAAAAGCAGAACTATTTGCAAAGTGAATATCGACCAATATGTGCAGCTTAAGGAAGAAACTGTAGTTTAGCTGATGTTACTGGGGAGCTTCCACATGGCACAAGTTTTCAAGTCTACAGACACAAAAGTTGAAGGGCAGCAGCAAAGAAAAAGAAAGAGGAGAGGTGTTGAAAGACAAACTTTCAAACGAGCATATGCTGATCTGAAAAATCTGCTGAATTTGTGTGTCCGGAATTTAGAGGGGGGATGCCTTCACACATGAGCATTTTCCTACATACCAGAATTAGGCACTCACGTATTGTCAGGTTGGAAAACATGGGCACTGAGTAGCCTGCAGATTCGTGGGGCAGAGCTGTAATCAGGGTCAGGTCCCAGCAAGGATTCACTGTTGTATTAACATTTTTTCTTGTCCTCAGCTTAAACAGAAGAGACAGCAGAGCAAACACTCCAGCCCATCCCACTGTTGGCTGCTGTGCTGGATTAAACAAAACCGAAATTCACTCCTCTTATTGCAGGTAAAAAAAATAAATTATGTCTTCTGTGTTACTTCTGCCAAAAGGTGGGGTTTTTCACTCCTTATCATTAAGTCTGATAATTCGAGTGTGTGGTGGACACCTGTGCATTGGAGAAAGTACTTCTGCTGCATGCAGTTTTCATCAGGAGCAGTTTACCAAATGTGAAAAACTGTAAATGTTACTGGAGTTTCCTTTGAAAGAAACAATGTTCCCAATGCTGGCATGAAATATTTGCCTGAGGAAAGGATGTTACGGTCATTTAGAAATCACAGGTGGAACCAGTGAGGTAGCAAAGGGAAAAAAGCACTGTGGAGAGGCATCTCAAGGAAAAATGTCTGGTGGTCACTCCTTTCTCTGGCTGGCCTTTGGGAGGCCAGCAACACCACTGCTTTAGTTGTAAGAAGTCCCCCATTTAAGCTGAAGAAGATGGTCACATTTTAAAACAGAAGTGTGTTTAGAGCTGCAGTCCCCAGAGAGTATTTCTTAAGAAACGGTTGAAACTGTCAGTATTTTAAGAAAGCTGGAGGTATTGCAGCCATTTCCTATCAGATGATGTCTCTCTAAGTATGAAAGGTAATAGGACTACTTTGAGCAGATTAGGTTAAATACTGAACTTGACTTCATTAATGCTGATGGAAACACAGAGCCCAGTATTCTGTGCGAAATTATATTTTGAAGGAAAACCTCATTTTAGGTTAGACTGTACCAGTTCAGAACTGTTAAATTTGATACTGTTGTAACATAACACATTTCAAAACTGAGTGTCAAGAGGTAGAAATGTTCCAGTCCTGTAAGAGCAAATTCATAAACTTTGACATTTTTGGTGGTCTTTGTTCTTACTTTTTAAATGAATTTCCGTCAGAAAACTTTGTGTGGGAAATAAGCATGGCAAAGGATCTTGAGGCGTGTAATTATTCAGTGATTATTTTAGGCTCATTTTTCTTATTAAATAGTGAGTAAAGTAATCATAATTTATCTATGGCCTGTGTATTTTCGCTGCGGCACAAAGCTGCAACAGAGAGCTCGGAGAGTAACCTTGTTGCCTGAGCAGTGCTGGCATCCCTGATGATTCTTGTACACTAACAGGGTAATAATAAACAGAAATGCCTTTTGAATTACAAGTTCCATTGGAATCACAGGGGGAAGGTCAGTGTTCTCCAAACTGAGGAAGACAAAACTGGCATGAAAGGAATTTTATGTTCGAGCTTCTCAGAGGGGATTAGAAGTGCTTTCTTAATAGTGACTGAAAGAGAGCTGGAATGGTGTCACTGAATATACAGACATTGCCCTGCTTATGCACATCCACACACAGTCACCACCTACAGCAGCACAAGGACCAAATGCATGAGGCTGCTGTGATGTTTGAGGGGGTTTTAAAATACATTTTTCCATCCTTCATCTCCACATGCTAAATATATAATAAGATACCTTGTTTTCTTGCCCTGCAGAGCCACATGACCAAAATGAGGGACATTAGTAAGTGTTAGAAAAAGTATTCAAGTGTGAAATGAATTTCTCAAACATTAATAAGTATTTCTAGAACCTCAGTTTCATAATTTGACAGTTCCACAGTTAATAAATCACAGCAAAAGGAAAGTGTGATAACAGCAGAGCAAAAGGAAGCCTGGATCTATGAAGTGCAACTGAGGGATAAGTGAAAGAAGCATGCTGATGACCCTGAGTTTACTTTTGGGTTTTCTGAGCTTTCACTCAATTAAATTCATTCCGGTCCTCTAAAGACCTATTATGTGCCTCTACCTACGTTCCTAACTGATTTTGCTTGTAATTCAGCTCCTTTGCCAAGTTATTTCCATGATTTAAGGAGTACTGATTAAAAAAAAAAAAAAAAAAAGTAACACAGAGATGAAAGGAGCATCCACACTGTATTCGAAAAGGTTTTCTGAAGAGGTGAGTTGATTTTAATTAACTTCCTGAATGAAACAATTCAGGTCTGGAGCTGACAATCTCCAATAATCACTTTTTGGCCTCTGGATGAAAAAGGGAGTCAATTACACAAAACAACGCAACAAAAAGGCAGTCGATGGAAGGAAGTAGTGCTGTGTATTACAGCAGTACACACATTAAGAGAGGCCCAGTATCCAGAGGCCCACATGAGATTAGTCCCCACTACGGTAGACACTAAATACACATTGCAAGAGACAGCCCCCTTACTCCAGAGCTTATCTTCTCTGCAAGACTAGTTCTTGTTTATATTTTTTGAGCATTTCCCCTAATTCAAACTACATGTACAGAAAAAGCCTTAACTTTATTGTGAGTTGCTGTCCCAGGAGTCCCACAAACTGCAGTTCCAGTTACCCAGCAACTGATGTGACCATTCTGTAACATGAACATCACTTGGCATCACTCAACTGTTCCTTCATCCCTAAATCTTACCCTCTGTTCCACCTTTTATGTGTCCTGAAAATAGGTGGCTTAGACCATATTTTCCTTAGGTGGAGCTAATACAGGACTTGAGGAAATGTCCAAAACATTCCAGTTGCCATTAAGCAAGACAGATGAGAATGAGAGAAAAAAAGGAAGGGTCTAATAGAGAGAATGCCTTGTCCAAGCTGGTGATAAGAGGGTAGTAAGCAGAGCTTTGTTCAGTCCTTGCCGCAACAGGGTCCGCAGCAGCACAGCACATCCTCACTTCAGGCACGCGTCTGTGCAACTGCATCTGCAATCTACCCAGCAAAGCTCTCAGACTTCTGCTGAGCAGGGAGTGTTAAGTCAGGAGGGTTGTATTAAACCTGCTTGGTGCTTTTCTTCTGCTGGGAGAGAGAGAAAACCTTTGTGAGGGAGTTCCGAGTCTGAAATCTGTCACCTGTCGGTTCCACTGACATTAATGTGGTCATTCTGGGTTAGGATTTGGTTTAGGAAGGCATCCTCAAGCAGCAGAGCACATTGGTTTAAAAGCAAGAATATTTATGAAAGGTTGCCCTGGAGTGGTTTTTATTGATAAAATTCAAACCAGAATCTGACCCACTGACTCTAAGCCCAGAATACAATTACTCAATGGTTTAACCAGCAAGGTAGTATCTGTGGTAAGAAAATAAAACTGCCTTTTAAAAGTGATATTTCCTCTATGACTCCTGCTGTATTTTTCCTTTTGTCAGCAGAATTAGTGAGTTAAGGAGTAAACACAAAGGGGCTGTGGGAAAACTAGGGAAGCTTCAGGGTTGTGCTTTTATCAGAATGGCACAGGTCCCATTGCTTCATTCTGAATCACCTGATCTAGAGATTTGGCAAAAGAAATTTTGTAACACTTGAAAAATGAATGAAAATGATCCTCAATGGGAGGAAGAAAAGCTTAAAGTAAATAGCTTAAGTCCATCTGTCCAATATGTCACTTGCAAGGATGGCTCTGCTCTGCTTAATGACAGGAGAGCAAGGAAGGTAAGGGGGAGGAAGGGACCCTTTTTGCAGGGCTGTTGTTCTAATGTACCTGTGTTTATTCTAAAAGCTTTTCAAGGAGGGAGGGAGGGAAGCTACTGTCTCTCCGTGATAAAAGTTCAGTGATTGAAGACCCCATTTGGGGGCAATCTGTTCTCTGTCTCTGTAGTTGCCCACAAAACCCCTGAAACACAGGTAAAGCAAGCTCAGGAGAACATGGCTGATGGGAGAGGACTAAGAATCAGGACTCCTGGACGTTATTTCTGATTCTGACACTGACTGTGTGTGCAGGCAATTAAAGTGGAAGTTCAGTGCAACCACCTCTCTGGGAAATGGGGACCTCAGTCTTTCCTCCTTTCCTAAGACAGCGAAGCACTGAGGCTGAAGGAGTGTCTGCCAAACAGATTGGGTTCACGGTGAAAAGTGGCTCAGACTCTGGTAGTACCTGGGAGTTAAAACAGACCAGTGTGCAGAGCAGATCCTTGCTGAAGGAATTCTAATTCCTGTAACTCATCTGTTCCTGCTCTAATTAGCCATGGTGTGTGAACACCTGCACCCACCATCTCCCTCTTACGTGGCAAATAATCTCATGGTTTATGGCTTTTCTATTACAAAGGGATTCTTGTGCAGTGTCTGTTATAAAATATCAGGCTTGAGTCTACTCTGCTGTGTGTGAGCCAGTCTGTTTTAAAAGACAAAAGCTTTTGCTTCAGTTGCTGTCATGTACAGACACTGTAACCTGGCTCTTGTGGAGAAAGCTGGCTGTGGAACATCTCCCGGCAGGTTGCTGAAGATAAAGGTACTCTTGGTTTTAGTTCCAGGAGATTGTTCTGCCAGAAGTTCAGAGTCAGTTCCAGCACTCGCTGACCCCCGCTGTCCTCACACACCTCAAAATGGCCCTTATTTAGCAGAGAGGAAAAATCTCTTTCTCCCTGGCTCTCTCCCGTGCTCTCTCTCATGTAACATTGTCCTTTACGAACAATGACATATTCTCACTGCTTCTCGTATGCCCTTCCATTGAGATGAAAAGCTAAGTCCAGATTTGTTTTTGCTGTCATTCCAAATGAAGCCAGAAGAGCTATTCTGGGAATCATCTGCACTCTGCACTTTACCTAAACAAATTTGAAAGGACAGGTTTTTGAATGCAA
Source organism: Rhagologus leucostigma (assembly GCA_013397725.1). Lineage (NCBI taxonomy): Eukaryota > Metazoa > Chordata > Aves > Passeriformes > Rhagologus > Rhagologus leucostigma. The sequence goes on from VZTD01004418.1 coordinate 865,001, forward strand.
CTGATCCTGCAAGGTACACAGGGTCTTTAGTCAATGAGAGAGAAGGACATTCACAGCCACACTGGGGAAGACTGGGCTTTTTCATTACACATGCAAAACTGTTCCAAAACTAATTTTTCTCCGTGTTTTGGGATGTGATCAAATTAGTCCTCAGAAAACATAATAAACAAGAGAAGAGCGAAAGAGCGAAAGGGAGAAAGGGAGAAAGAGAGAAAGAAAGAGAGAAAGAAAGAGAGAAAGAAAGAGAGAAAGAAAGAGAGAAAGAAAGAGAGAAAGAGAGAAAGAGAGAGAGAGAGAGAGAAAGAAAGAAAGAAAGAAAGAAAGAAAGAAAGAAAGAAAGAAAGAAAGAAAGAAAGAAAGAAAGAAAGAAAGAAAGAAAGAAAGAAAGAAAGAAAGCGAAAAGCAAGCAAGCCTGTAGAGAAAACAACTAAATCAGAAAAGTCTGAGGACATGAGGCCAAAGCTGGGGATACAGATCCCTAGGTGCTGGTCCTACCCAGTCCCCAGCATGCCTGGTGGCAGAAGAATCAGGTTTTCACACACACGTAACACTCTGACTCTGCTCAGCAAACTGAGCTGTTTTGCAAATCTGACCATTTTTTGGTGTGGTTAAATAGGAACTGAGCTCCTAAAAGGCAAGTGCCCAAAGACTCTGAACAGATTATTTTATATTTATGCAGACAAATCCTTGTCACTGGTGTTTCCTTTTGGCTTGTTGCTCCCAGCCCAGTACTTTACTCCAACATTTTTACTTTACTGTGACAAGAGCCACCTTACAGTAATTCTAAAAACTCTTTAAAATGCCTCACTTTATTTTCTATGGCCAGGTTCCAACAGGTTACATGGTGAACAGGAGGAAGAGACAGAGGAGATGACAGATAAATTGCTGATAGACAGTATAGACAATAGACAAAACGAGGAAGAGGAGTTTGAATTTCATACAGAATGGGATCAAGGAACTTTGAAAGGTGATAGATGGGAAAGAGGATGCTTCTGGAGACAGGGAAAGACCTAATCAGGACAGAAGCAATCTTCTCCTGAAATTTGATGAAGATTGGAATCTCCATTAAGCATCTTTTTTCCTAGCGAGTCCCACGAGACAAGAGGAATTGCTCCTTGGAAAACAAGTCCGTTCGAGAAGTACAAGGTGAGATTATCACAAACAGTTTAGGTTATTTTATTAATACTAATGTTTAGTATTAATACTAATAATACTGATACCTACTATGCAGAGGCATTTTCCTATCTCTTCTATGACTTGTAGTAAATGAACACAAAATTTCCTAGAAATAAGCCTGACTGCTGTCCCAAAGCCAAAACAAACGGCACCACCCCAGCAAGTCTTCAGGTAAGTTTGAATGGTGTTTAGTACCAATCTCAGCACAGAATTCCTGGACAAGGAGAATCAAGGCTCAGCACGGCACAGCTCAAGAAGTTTGAATCTGGGTTAGGTTCTATGTCCCACCTTCATTTTCTCTAGCTCACCGCTGGAATGAACCACAAAGGGCAAAGAGTCACAGACTCTGACCCCTCAAATATCTGTCCATGTGAGTTGGGCTCTTTGTCCTTGAGGATCTCTGGCTGTCGTTTAATGGAGCTGCAGCCCAAGAAAGGAGACAGATGGTACTGATGGGCTGAAATTATACTCAGCTAAGTGCAAAGCTATAACTGCTATTTGTCATTCTAACGTTACTGATTTGTCTAGAGAGAAAAACAAATAACTTGTTGGGGGAGTAAGCAACCGCCTGGCTGTGGCCAGGCCAGATTGGAAGTGGGTGTAAGGCTCAGCACACAGAGACCCAGGTGCCATCAGCACTCGAGGGAGGCTATTAGGATGTCATTTCAGTTTCTTTCTCTGTCTGTCTCTCTCTCTCCGCTTGCTGTGGAGGTGGAAGGTGCGTGTGTTGTGAGGTGAACTGAGGAGTGAAGATAAAAATCTGTGGTAAGGAAATGCTACAGCTTTATCTCTGTTCTTTGATGTGGCAGGACAAATTAATTGATAACAGAACCAGCCAAAGCAGATGTGGTCATGGCCTTCTGAACTGCCCTATTGCAAGGAAAGGGCTGAGCAACATCAAAGACAAAGGTCAGCCAGCATTCCCCAAGCACAAAAAGACAAATCATGACAGGCAAATAGCTCAGGCTGCCATTGGAAAGGAGTTATTACCACAAAAGATGATGTCTGGCACATGGCCACTATCCTGATCAGCTGGACGTGGTGGCTTCTCTTCTCTGCGATTTCCTTCTGTACCCAAAGGCAGAGTTTGGGCTTAACATTTTCCTGTAAAAGTGACTGTCACTTTGTGTGCAGTGGCACAGGAGAATTAAAGCACAAAGCAGAATCCAAAGACCTGGCTAAAGCCTGTGCAATGGGGTTAGAAAACTGAGGTCAGTTATTTCAAGTCCTCTTGTAGCCATGTCTTTTGAAGCTACCGCAAACCTATTTGTTTACTTCCTGTGAAGAGTAAAAAGATTTGGTTTCTACTCCCAATTCTACCATTTGCTGGCTGCATGCCTTGAGCAAATCAGTTTTTCTCTTGTGTCTGACCTTCTAAACTGGAGGTGATGAAGTCCACTCTGAGACCTCCAGACCTAATAGACCTCCAGATGATATTGGTATTTTATATCGAGTATTGTTTGTTTCAGCCATTTCCTTTACTGTTTTCTCTGCGCATCTTGATGTTTTTTTAACATGCTTACAATCCATAACAAACATTTCAGGAATCACCAGACACTAAACCCTCATAGCAAAGGAGCTGAGTGCAGTTCTCAGGTTGGTTTCTTTGCTCTCTGTTTCTCTATCTGAGAACAGAAATATTTGTCCTTCAAAGCTGAAGCCTTCACTCACTTGACAAGCAGTTAATAACAAACTTGGGGTTTATATGTTCCCTTTTTCTATCATACTGGATTCCTTTATCTTTTATACTCATCCTGCCAACATCAGCATGGTATAATAACATCACATGCCATTAATCCCTTTTTCTTCACCTGCTGTCCAGGTGGTTTTCCAAGACATGTCTCAGTTTCTCATCAGGAGATCCTGACACTCATCTCATGCCTCTGCCCGTGATTTACTGCAGGTAAGAAAGCCAGCAGACCAAGAGATTCTGGTTAGAAGGCAACCACAAAACTTTCCAGCCAAGTTCGTGGACATCCCAGAACATGGACTCATGTAGCAGAGAGAGCTGCCCCACAGCTGAAATATAGCCAGAATGTCTAAATGACTGATCTACCCTCACTGAGGAAACCTGCAGCTTATCAAGGGCTCTGAGCACATATTCCAAGACTTGATACAGGGCTCTAGCTACTCTTCCACCATTCACGAGTAGAGTTACTACACAGGACTCCAACTATGTTGGAATTAATTTCTTTTCACTGCAGTAAGACAGTTCAGCAGCACAACTCAGTGTTCTCAGGCATCCCAGGAGAGTTGCACAGCACTGGCTACCAAGAGATGCTCAGTTGTTCCACTTTTAAGTGTCCTTGTGCCCATTATAACATCGTAATAAAAATAACTAGAAGCGGGTATGTGTTCCCAGCAGGCATCAGTGATTCATAGCAAACTGTAAAAACCAATGCATGACATAGATAAAGGCATTTGAAGCCCCAAGACACAACTGTGGTGTGTGTGTGCACCTTGGACTGCGTCACCAGGAACCAGAGCACTGCAAAAGCTTATCCCCCATAGTGAGCAACAATAACTCGGTGGGACAGGTCACATTTGTCAACAGCCGCAGCCTGTCCTTCTCCTGCGCAGAAACTTAAAGGAGAGATCACAAAAGTAGAAAAGCTCTGGGAGGCAGCCCAGACAATGTGCTCTGAAGTTTTCCTTCAAGGAATATAGGCAGATTAAACCACAATACTCCTTTTTGCTCCTCTGTAAAAGCAGAGGGATGTCAGCTCTCCCGAAGGACCTCAGCTCTCCACTTGCAGACCTGTGACTCCCCTGGGGAAGGGAATATCTTGATCACGGTGGGATGTCTACTTGGGTTTTTGTTTGCTTTTATTTATTTGGTTGGTTGGGTTTTTACTGGAGAAGATGGTTGAGTGGCTTTTGTCCCTCTTAGCCGGTGTAACCTTGCAGACACGGAAAGTTACACTGCAGGGAAAAGCTGGATCAGGGAGGGTAGTAAATGTGTCACCTTAGAGAAATAAAGTATTTTATACTTAGTCGGATGTTTATAGACATGAAAGCAGTTACACCTTCTCAGACCTAAAAATGAGCTCTACTGGTTTTAGGGGGAACACTCTCGTTTACAAAAGTAATCCAACCCACTGAAGTTATTTCTGATTTAAGTTCAGTGTAACTGCAAAAGAGTAACTGCAACTAGTGCAGTTCTGGCAAGTCTTAGGAGAGGGGGAACTGATGAAATTTGTAGCTGGAATGTGAGGGGCAGTACCAATCTGGGCCGTGGGTACGCACAACAGGAGAGCGGGTCCTGGGTCTCCAAGTGACCCTCATTCATCTACAGCTTCTCTTTGCTGTGGTTTTTCTGTCTGTCAGGGTGGGAAAGTGACATTGACCCTTTTTTGGAAAGTGATGTGACAAGCGCAAAGTATTAGACAGCTGTGGGGAGCACAGAGAGATCTCTTGGAATTACAGATACAGAAACAAGGAAAGATTTTGTCAGCTGGATGCAAGGACTAAAAAAAAAAGACATTCTGACATGCTATTGCTGCTGAAGTACCCTCCCTAGAGAGGTCTGGTGAGGGCATTTCTCAGTGCCCACTCTTTATCTGAACTCCTCCGCATGCCTCAATCCTAATCCAGCACAGCAGAGACTCATCCTATTGTGTTAAAATCAAATGCACTTACAGGTAAATGTCACTCTGCCATAAAAAGAAAGGAAACCACTTAACTTTCTGTTTCTTTGTCTACCTGCCTCCATAATAGTTCTTGTCAATTTACATTATTCATGACTACCAAAGAGAACTTAAAATGTATCTTTCAATGGAATATAATGCAAACAGTTTTCTGTGTGGGCAGGGTAAAACAAAATAATAATTACAATACACGATGATAGTGCTTATAACAAAATATTACGTCCTTAAAAAGACTTCTGTGGCAGGATTGCATGCTCCCGCAACAATAAAAAATACCGAGAAAATAAAATATCTCTGTTGGCGCATTAGATTCTATCAATGACACTGATGGTTTCATTGTCTAAATAAACATTGTGTGTAGATAAAGTGTGACCTGCAAAGTGAATCATTAGATTGACAGGATAAAGCAAATCAACTTTCTTCTGTCTTTATGCCTCCCACCCGACACATAATCAGACTTCTCCCTATGTGGGCACTCCAACCGCAAGCATCTGTCAGGATCAGCTATTCTTGTAGCTTAGGTTTGGGAGCTGATGATAATCTGACAAAATTGCATCAGTCCATTTCAGACATTTTTCCCTCTCTTTTCAGCAATATGACTACTTCGCATTATGTCTTTAAATGAGTATTAGCATAGGTAGTTTGATTTTGCAACACAGGATAATGCCCTTCACTGTGTATCTGCACGTATCTGTGTGTACACATCACATGTACGGAATCTGCTCAGAAACAACACACATGGCAATGTAGCTACCCCAGCCTAAATCAGGGAATGGAAAACCTAAAGAGAAGATTTTTCCACTGCTCCAGCTGAACTCCTGCTGGTTTTCCTGGTAGATTTACTCTACTTCAAGGTGAAGTAAATACTGTTGGATTAAGGGTCTCAGTATATCAGGCCCCAAAAGATGTGTGAAACACTAAGAGGATACTCAAGAGTATCTAACACATTAATTAGCTCTGCTGTCCAGAGCCAGAACAATAAATATTAAGGTGATAGAGTTGGCATAAAATAACTAAAGCAAAATCTTGCCCAAACTCACAGCTCCAAGTGAACCCAAAAGACAGCTGACTGTCTATGGCAGATAAGATGACAGGGACATATTCTCCTACAGCCTTAATCAGCACGTCCCACAGGTCACAGGCCACACAGTGACAAGCACTTGATGCAAACAAAACTGTTTAAAAAATACACCTGTAGAAGTGATTGGACCGTGTTGCACTGTGTGAAAAACAACAACCCAGAATATCACCTACCTACCCCCAGCTCCTCTGAAATTGCCACTGTTAAGAAGTTTTTTGGCAATATTTTTGCTGGAAGAAGTCCCTCCCGTGTTACCACAGAGTCTTGATGAACCCCCATTTTTATTCATCTTCCCCAGAACTCTGGCGACCTTTCTGTAGGGTGGAGATGCTTTCAGAAACTATTAATCTCTCCTCTGGGGTGTGCAGAGAGAACCCGCAGAGAGGAAGGCTTCCACGATCTTCCTCAGCCCAGTCAACAAAGATCAGAGCCAGAAACTGGGTTTCTTGCTTGGCAATGCACAGGAATAAGCACAAAGCTATTACAGGGCAGGGCTCTGTAAAGAGGAAGGGCTGAGAAGCAGCAAATACAAAAGCAATGCTGCTCAGTAAATATTGATAGATGTTCCCTGCTCTCCCTCCACCGCTGCTGCACAGACATCCCCTTCCCTGCTGCCTTTCAGACTGTCACTCTGCAGGCTGGAACATTGCTTGCCTTCACCTGAGGGCTGTTTCATTTAAAGCAGGTTTCTGTGCTTGCTCTGGAAAGTGAAGAGGTAAGACAGGCAGGAGGAAACTTTCAACTCAAGACTTTGCTCAAGGACAACAGCACAAATGCAACCCCAGTTTACTGCAAGAAATAAGATGAAAAGTTTTGTTAGTGTTGATCAGTGTTCATTTCACTAGTACTGATTTCCCATTTTGGTAGAAAGATCAAGGGCTGAATGCTGAATAGGAGGAAGACTAAACCAAACTTTCTTCTCAGGAGATGATCATTGTAGGTCAGGCTTGAAGCATATTAGCTGGGTATTATAAAAGGAGGAAATGCTGAAACTCCTGCTGTGCCTGTTTGGCAGATAAAGAATTTCAAGCTCTGGGGCAGACAGATCAACAATAAATTCATATTAAGAAGTGTCTGTGAGATTTGCTAACGACTCCAAGTACCTCAGGGCTGGGACCGTGGCCTTTCATGTGTTTATAAAGCACACAGCTCAACTGAGCCCTGGTCTGAGCAGGGCAGCCACGTTTCTGCAGCACAGGTAGGAGCTGTACATGTGTTCTGTGGGCAAACACGTGTGACAGAGGAACTGTACAGGTTCAGCAGTACAACCCTTAGTCACATTTTAGTGTTAAATGGCCTGTCCAATCTTCTCTCCCTTCTTTCAAGCAAGGGCTTCTCCCCAAACATAGAGACGGGTGATGGTAAATTCCTGAACATCAGCTGAGAGCTGAATTCAGCTCTGGTTGTCACAAACTCCAGAGTGAGTCCAGTTCCTGCTTCACCACAAGTTTGGTTCCTAAGCGAAGTGAAAGAAGTTGGTATGGGATGCTCTGAAAGTGTCTACATTACTTAAGAGCAGGAGAAGTGACTGAAACCTGCTGTGCTCTGAAGCTTCTGGCCCTCAGAGCAGCACAGCTTTTCTCTCTGAACAGCATCCCCAAAAGCAAACTGAAAATTCAGTGTGGAAAGGTGTTGTGAGGTTGAATTTGATGACTTCTGCAAAGCACCAACATAAATACTGAGTGTCAGTTTGCTACTGCCCTGTGCAGGCAACAAAAGGAGAGTGAGGTGAGGTGGAGGAACAAGGTTCTCTCACTAGATTGCTTTCAGTCAGCCACCTCTGCTTTTGCCATGCAAAGCTGAGGTAGAACTCCCCTTTCTGCTACCCCTCCCTATCATTCTGGCATCCTGGCTGCCAGAATCAAACAGGTTCAAAAGTAGAATCTTCCCTTGTACAGGGTGTTCATGGAACTCCTTCAGGTCGAGCAGGATTTGAGGCCATGCTGTCATGTACCAGAGGGGAAGCAGAGGGACACATTGCTGCTCAGAGTTCATATGGACAGAAAATTTATCCTGGCTTCGGGAGGTCCTGCTTTCTCTGCCCCCTCTCCATCATAATTAGACACATCAAAGAGCTGATCTGTCATCTGAAATGGCAAGATGCCTAACATTTATATTAGGAGTCAAGCCCCAAGCAAGCAAAGATCAAGAACATGATGGTGAATGTGAGGGGAAGATTGAAACTCTGTCTGTGGACCTTAAGGAAGCTGAAGCGATGGAAAATGTACGAGCAGAGAAGAAAAGGCAATCAACCTTCCAATTAAAATCCCCGAGGATGAGGGTTTTGTCTATGTTTGTATTAATCAAGGATAAGAAATCAGACAACTCAAAGAGACAGGAGGAATTGTAGTGAGAAGCAAAGGACAGGCAAAAGCTGGGGGTCACTGGGGGATGGGCGCACACAGGAGGAAAGAAAACAATGACTAAAAATTTAACTACGAGGTGCTTAAAGGAAATAAAAATCTCCCCAGGTGTCGGGAGTGTTCTAAAGGCAAGACTGGCTTTACTCACCCCTCGACCTAAGCAGCAGGCTTTCTTCAAAGCACAGACCTACTCAAATATGCTTATGCAAAGAGCTTTTAAAGCTTTTATTGACAGCACTTAGGAGCTATGGCTTTCCTGAACCTCAGCTTGCCTGAGGTGAACATTGCGTAGGTTTAATGTCTTCCTCTGGTCAGGGATGGTGCCCTTCAGTTCAGGGACATGCTGGGCAGTTGCTGAGTGCAGCACAAGGAAGGTTCACAACCCATGGTGATTAGCCCAAGGCTCTAGATGGTGTCAGTGTCAGAGCCAGGATTAAAACTCCGGTGGTTTTTGGCTGCCAGTCTGATGCTCGAATCACTAGACCACACCTCTCATTATAAAATAATTGTCTGATTTTCCCTTTGAAATCAAAGCTGTTTACAATTATATGAGAGAGAGCAAGAAAATGCAATCTGGGATGGTTGTCTTTAAAAGCATTTGCACCTTTTTATGTAAAATTTCAGTTTAAACAAACCCTGTTAGGGGACTCTTATCCCTTCTTTTCCTTTTAATTTGACAGTAGGATTTCTTGTCCCTTTTGGAGAAACTCTCCAGATTGAGGTGAATTAATGTATTTTTATCTTATTGAGAACTGCTGATTGTGATGAATACAAAACTTCACACTTTGAACATAACATAAATGTCTACTACTAAATGAGTAGCTGAAGACTGTGGCCGTGGATGGCTTAGGAATTTATGACTGTTACACAGGTGCAAGTTTTTTCTGAAATTAATTCAAAACAAGGTCATACCACCGTAAAAATCAGTACTGAGCATGTGTTTCTGTACCAATTAGGTAATTTTCTATTACTACTAATGAAACAGCAAAAATTTTAACAATTAAGCACTCATAAGTAGTAAACTAGTGAGAAACAACCTACTGAATGCCTCAAACTTCCCTAAAAATCCACAGAACTACTCTGGCATTTCAAGTTGTGCAAGTATCTAAATCCTGACTGAATTAGGCCTGATTTAGTGACAGAATGGGACACCACCTTTGGAGGGATTTGACAGAGTTGGACTGAAACGTATTAATATTGAATAGATTTCTGTTTTCCTATATGGAGTCTAGGAGAGTTTTTTGATACATTGCACCTAATTTAGATAAGACACATCAGCAGGAGTCTTTCCCTCGAGTCTAAGGGGCTTTGGACAGGATCCTGGATACTTAAAAAGCTGTAGACAAGTCTGTATTGCAGTCAGCCTTCATATTTAGATGGTAATGTATATTGCTCATGGTTATTATGAAAATGATTCCAATTAGAGATACCAGATGCCGTGATATGAGGTAAGCTGAGGAAGCTGTCTTTAGCTAAGAAATCACATCCAGACCTATCATTAACAAAAAATGGCTGAAGCTGTTGATATTTAAGACTGCACATAAATATTAGCGGCTAAAAGCTGTGCAATATGGCTTTTCTAATATTTTATAACTCAACTCAGGAAGTAACAGAAGATGCAGAAATGGCTTTCCTTCAAACAAACTGCACTTCTTACAAGTTCCACAGCATCTCCTTTTTATAGATACATATTAGTTCATTAAACTATCATTTAAGCAGAAATATAGAACTAAAAAATATGTTCTTAATTGAAAGCCTTTGAGTTAACACCACTCTCGGAACTTTGCAAATCTCTTCCCTGTGGAAATACACTGCAGACACCCGGAGGTAGATTACATTTTATTATCAGTGACTCCAGAGTCAAGCCCCCACTGACAAGTAAAAGTCTGGCTGAGGAAGGGAAGAGGAAGGGTAAAGGAAGGTTAAAGTTAACCCCCAGTAATCAGAGTTCTGTGTGTTTCTTTTTCTCCTTATGTCCTATCTGCAGGAATAAACTTTTTTCCAGGTTGAGGTAGGGCTTGGGTGACATGTGTATATCCTCCTCTTCCTGGGTGGCACATCACAAATGTGTTGACACCAATCATGATAACCACACTTTGTTTTAGTGTTAAGCGTAACGATAATGATGTAACCTGAGATAGGGCTGTATTGTAATTACACAGTTGTGCCAGTTATTACATAGTTATAACACAGATCAGCTCCTTGATCAGATATGCCCAGGAGCTTCTTTTGCTTTACGCCTAATGCAGGAACAGAAAACTAGATCCCTAATTAACTTTGATCGAACCTTGATTAGATAAGGGAGTGGGGCCAGTAGGCACCAAGCGGGCGGGGAAGTCAGCCCGTATGTAGATATGTTAAGCGTGTAGGCACCGTCCTGACGAGTCATAGGAAAGAGAAAGGAAACTCCCTTTTCAGGAATTGATACCTCCCGACAAGCACAAAGGAATTAGCCCAGACTAGCCCTCAGAAATGCAAGAAACTTCTCACCTTCCCCATCCAGCAATGCCCCCACCCTTTAAAGATGAGATTCTCAAGCAATTCACCTTGGGAACAGACAGATTTCTATCGTTTTCTCCTGCCACCACAGGAGGGAATTGCAGAGAGAGCTTTGCACAAAACACAATTATTTCTCCTAAGTATTCACTCTTCACTCCTTTATTTCTGCTAAAAGTGCTGAATCGTTAGTGCCATGCAAACAAAGTCCGTTTGGCCTCGAACAGTTTCATTGAACACATGATTTAGTAAAGGGGTGAATGATGCCAGACTTGGTTAACTGAACTCGGACAGCTGAAAACTAAAAAGCAACAGATGTATCTGAGAGAAGGCTCATAATTTTGCTCGTGAGACAGGAGATGTGCAAATGCTCTCTCACTTCTCCAGAGCTGCACTGGCTCTACAATAGTCAATTTTTGCAGCCAAATTTTAGTCTGTTTAGTAAGATACTGACAACCTCCAAAACTTTGGTTTTTTAGGAAGTGTATTATCCCTTTTTCAAGAGTAGAATAGCACATTAAAATTCCACATTTATGGTGACTATATACCTTTTTCTAGGATATATTACTGATATAAACTCAACAGGAGCTCTAGGTTGTTGAATATCTCTTAAAATCTAATGATTACTAGTAATCTAATCTACTTTGAACAAAGAAATAAATGCAACTTGGGACACTCTTGACAAACTTTCTTAATCAACTGAGTCTGAATTTTTTCCCCATATGTTATCCTGTCATATTAATTCCTAACCTTTTTATAGAGTTCTTTTTTTGCCAGCATTCGTTCCTGCTTGTGAAGACATTTAGTGTCCTTGACCAGAGAACACTAGGAAAGTGCTGCTGTGGCATTTTCTACTACCCTGTAGATGGGAGGGAGCATAAACCAGAGTTTTATAGGAGCAAGAACACGTGAGCCCTGTTCCTGCACAGTATTTAACTCCTGTTCAGTGAGTATCATATTGACTTCTGGGAGGGTAACAAGTATATGCCTACCATACTCCTTTGAAAGATTTTAAGTTATTTTAGGCCAACTTAGGTTTATTGACCCAAAGAGTAAAAAAACCCCTCTCTCAAATAAAAGCCACTTCAGTACCCATCCCAGGGTGTGCTCTGAATTGACAGTACACCACTCTCAGTAGATGTTATCACACAGACTTCTCTCAGTCACTGAATTACTCTATTGCATGCAACAGCCAACTTTCAGTCCTTCAGACTTCAATACTATCCAAACAAGATTTTTTTCTTATAGGGCTGCGGACTATTCCTCAGTGAGAACTGTCTATTTTACAAGTATAGGCTTTTAGAGTCCTTTGATATATTAATTATCTGTGAGGTGTAGAAAAGCACGGCAATCATTTTTGTCAAAGGCAGGGAAAACGTATCCATTTCACTTTTGCAACACTCAGGGGTGGCTGCAGTGTTCCCTTGCACACACACGGCTGCCCGAGCCCACAAATACAGGTGTGAACTGAACACGGGCAGCTCGTTGGCAAGAGAGACCTTTCCAAAGGTGAGTGAGTGAAATACACAGACCTGTTTGCAGGCACAGCTGGGGTCATCCTCGTCAGCCTGTTATGGACTATGACTGTGTGAGGGAGGGGGTCTTATCACTTCCAAAACTCGGGCACCTTTGTTGCTTCTCTGTGTGCATTCTGCCTTCTGGCACCTTCTTGAATAAAGAACAGATCAGCCAAACCAGAAACTTTCTCTCAAGCTTCATTCAAACCTCCCATCACCAGCTTTTCTGACTGAGCAAAGTAACAAGCACATGCTCAGCTATGAGTTGATGAGGATCCTCCCCGATCCTTGGATGTTTACATTCAGGATGTGCTTCCCCACTTTGCTGAACCAGAGGCAGAACCTTTAGCATTGAGCCACATTTCATTTATGATTTTTCTGGTTGCAGGGCAAAGCAGTAATAGTGACACAATAGGAAAAGCATCCCACAGCCCTCTCGGGAGTGTGCAACAGCCACAGAGATTCCAGTGCAAATAAACCATCTGATGATACTGATTTGGTTTCTGCTGAGTAGGACCTTAGGAGTGAGATAACCAGCACAGCTCCAAACAGAGAGCTTGGATCTACATTTGTCCCACTCCAGTCATATTCATTTCACATGTAAAGCAGTTCTGCCTGGGACACTGGGACAAACAGCTGTAATAAATGGTACAGAGAATCTGGTGATCTGTGCTCCCAGTATTTGAACCTCCAAAAGAAATTATCTTTCATTTAGAGCTCTAAGGACAGACTGTTTGTATAAGTACAACGCTGCCTTTCTCTCTTTTCCATGGCATGGACTTCTTTCGCCAGGATTGGCTTCTCTTCCTCCTTTGACAAATCAACACAATTTCGGCAAGCACTTCATTGACTGCCAGTGCTGTGCTACCAATAATTTACCAGAACTGAGAAACTTTGGTGCTTTCATTCTGCACAACTAAATTATCTCCTGCATGCCCAGATTTGTTCCATTCCTGGTTTACGTACTGGAGGCTCAACCCTACCCCGACATTGGGCTCTGTTTGCAGGCTTTTCAGAGTATGAGCCGTCCCAAGGATTTGGAGGGTAAGGTAGTGGGTGTACATTAGGGTTCAACTGAGGACACACTGCTGTGCATCTTGGAAAGGAATTAGAGGCTTGCATGAAGACTATAAATTAGAAAACAAAAGCACTTGTTCACAATTTACTGAATTTTTAAGGCTTATGTAAAATTTTGTGATTTCTGATATGTTAGCTCTAAAAGCACTTTTTGCAGGATTCTGCATCAACACAGATTACAAGTGGTCCCTATTTGAGCCGTTTGCAAAGTTAGTACAAAACAAGAGATGAGAGGCAGGCTGGACTGTGGAGAGAGCTTCTCCCAGGATTCGTTTTGGGGGTGAACTGCACGTACAGCGAGGAGGGGTTGTGGAAAGCTGAAATGACATTGCTCACATTAGCCTTAGTGCTTAGATTCAAACACGTATTAACCTGGGAAATAATATAAATGCCATTTGAAAGCCTGTTCTTATAACATTTCTGACCCACTTCAGACTCCTTTTGGTAATCTGGGAAGGGACCTTTGTTCCCATGGCAGCCCATAATTTCCTGAGTGAAACAGTTCGGCTGAGCTCTGAATGACAGAGTCAGGCATTTGGATGCTTATCTTGCTTCCAAGTGTTCCGAGGTTCCTCATTTCTCACTTATTGCACAATGCCCCAGTCTCACTGGGAAGGTGAGAACTGGATCAGAAAGAAAATATAATTGCTTTTTTTTATTAGCTTATGATACAGTCCCGCCCTTCTGTGTTGCCAGCTTACCGAGTTATTCACAAATGATGATATACATAGAGGGAATTATATAATTATCAGCCTATAATTACAGGTATATAGATATATACATCCCCCTGGAGGAGAGCTGGGCTTGGCACATACCTGCTTGTAACGCTGAGTCTTTAGGGAATTCATGCCCATTTTAAGTAGAAGATTATTTATTTATCAAATGCTTGAGACATTTTATGAAAAACGAACCCAAAAGAATCCTTTGATTCTTTTTTAATAAAGTTCATAAAGTAAGTAACCGAACAGATCCAGGCACGCAGGAGCAAACACTCTTGTGCACAGCGAAAGCAGAGACATTTCTCAATCGTGGTAAATTATTGGTAGCACAGCATTGGCAGTCAATGAAGAGTTTGCAGCAGCGATGCTGATTTGTTGAGGGGAGGGAAGATGCCAGTCTTGGCACAGTGATCAGAAGCCAACACTGAGAAAGCCAAGTCAGTGCTGTATCCCCAGAGACACCTTCTTTTTTTTTTTTTTTTTTTTTTTTTTTTTTTTTTCTTGTTAACACACAATCCTTTGTTTTTT
>VZTD01004418.1:879615-892958 GCA_013397725.1 Rhagologus leucostigma
TTAGACAAAATTAGTTTATCTTATGATGCTGCTTTAATGCTGTAACCATAGATAAACCCTATTGCCTTCCCACTCTGTTTCAATGCCTCATTTTGTCATCGGGGCAGATAGTGATTCTCAGCTGATATAAATCAGCAAAGCTCCACTGATTTTTAACAAAGCTGTGCCAGCTTCTGCTAGCTGAGGGTCTGCCTGGATCTTTCTCTAGCTGTAAAGCAAAGAATCCAGCAGGCAAAGCTGATGTGAGTTGGATATTTTTTTTGGCTGGTTTTTCTTTGTTCTATCTTGCAAATGCTGCTCTCATTCATAACTGCTTGGATGCTTTCAAGTCTGTGTGCAAGAGTTATGGGGCCTAATCTGGCTCCTACAATGGTGCAAATCTAGGGTAGCTCTAGTTAAATCAAAAGCATTACTCAGAGGTATTGCACTGCTGTAAAAGCACTGTACTTGTGCAGAGCAACTGATCTGTAAATCTCATAATGTGCCCAGGATCTTTCCAAGAGTTTATTTGCAAACAAACAAACAAAAAGAATCATCGTGTCTAAACAGACTGATTCCAGCCCGTGGAAAACGGACTGAGCCTCTGCCAGGAATAAACTGTAGACACTTGCTAATTACAATTTGTGGCCAGCTTACGAAGTTCAGTAAAGGAGAAAACTACCCCATTCAGATCCTCTCTCCCAGTTTGATGACATCACTCACATCATTATGTTGTGATATGCCAGATGGGAAAATTTGAGGTGGGGATGAAGTGAAAATCCCGGTTACACCTTTTCTCCAGGCTATCTGCCTCTCCATCATTTTACAACATCACAGAGAGTCTCAGACAGTTTGACTCGGCCGTCCCCAGCTGGCTCGGACCAAGCAGATAAATGCTGAACCACTAAGAATCAATACGTGTTTCCACCCTTGTGACAGGTTATGCTGCACGTAGCTAACCTTAGTTTAATTAGTTTATTTAAGCTCACTAGTACATTTAAATAGAGAGGGAAGGTAATAGTTTAAACTCTGTAATTTCTGTTGCCTGGGAAAAAAAAATAAAAACAGCCCTGCATCAAATGCTTATTGAAACTGAAACATATGTATTAACATATGGCAGAATTTCACTTACTGTATGTTTTAGTGCAGAGCTGATGAGGAAGGCATCTGTGCTGAGAGCATCTGAATGGAGGCTCAGATAATGAGCTGAGCTCAAAAAATACACTCTGAAAGGTTGGGATGTGTCAAAGTGCCCTGCAGTTGATTTGTGTCAGAGCTGAAAGAGAACGCTTGAGTCTCTACACAGGTACGTGGCTGGGCTTTCCTTTCTGCACCAGGGCCCTTTGGGAGCCTTCCTCTGCTGCCAGGGGCTCCTGCTTTGGAAGGCCTGGACAATTCTAAACCCGAGACAAACGGTCTCACACTGGAAATGCTGACACAGCTTCTACTTGGAGCATAATCAAGTGCTGTTACAGTATTGCTGTTTAACAAAGAACAGGTTAATTGGAGAGCCGAAACATCCAGCTCAGATCTGGGTTTGAAGTTCTCTTCAGGGCAGCAGCTCTTTGGAGCTCGGGTTTTGCACTCCCTGCAGACGGGTACAGTTGTGAGCACAACCTCTGTCCTCAAACAAGACACTCTGAGCAACGAGAGAGAACTTCCTGCGCTGGTTCTCACCCCAGACTTCAGAGTTTTACACCGAGCCAGGTATTTTGGTTCTGAGATGAACCCCTGAGCACTGTGACTGTGAACCATTTCTCCTGCTCAGAGTGATGTAGGGATTCAGCAAACTCTACAAAGACTCTCAGAGACTCTTGCTGCCAGCTCTTGATATTACTGGGCACTACAAAGCCACATTGTCTACACCTATTTACTGGAAGTAAGATATGAGGATACCAGGTGTAATTGCTTTACTGCCTTAAGGATAGAAGTCTTTCTTTCTGATTTGACCACAGTAGGACACCTGCATTGCTCAACCACAGCTTACCTGGCTGCTGCAAGATGCTTTCAAAGCACCCAGTTACTACTCAGTGACCCAGAAAAAATTTTACCACCTACTCACAAACCCTCATTTTTAAGTACTGTGCCTCTTACTTAATGCAAGGAATCTTAAGGTTCTTCAGAGTGTGGGCTGTGTATTAAATGTGTGAACCACTTGCGTACCATTGTGCAAATCACATCTTTTGATATGAAACTGTACTCCAGGGATAATTCCTTTTAAAAAAAAAAGTGATTATTGAGACCAAGGAAAGGTATTTAACAGGTGTACATTGCTTTTCAGGGAAGCATGAAAGCTTCCAGGCATGGAGGTTAGGGACCTGGTTTAACGGTAGGCTTGGAACTGTTGGGTTTACACCTGCATTCAAAGTTCTTTTCGAACTTAAATGAGTCTGTGATTCTGTTAAATAAAGAAAATAAGCTGGCATGACTCAAACTGCTTGTTTCTCTGAAACACCAAAAAAAGTGATGCAGAGAAGTCATCTCTGTACACATCAAAATTCCGTTTTCTGACAAGCTTTGAATCTGTTGAATTTCCATTTTTACCTGTACTGGGGAAAATTCTGGAGGTCCTGTCATGAAGAGATTTCAGTTTGTGGCCCTAGAACATGAATATTATTTATTTATTGAACTCCGCCCAGGTACAAACTTCTCCTTCAGAGGAAGGACAGGTTGTCTAACTTGGGGTAAAGCTACACAAGGGATGTCTTGTTCCTGCAGGTGCAAATGCCCTGGCTGAAAGTGTAAATGTGCTGCACTCCCTTCAGTTGTTGAAGATGGCATTAAGATCCTCTTCTTCCTCCTCCTTCCTCCTCCTCCTCCTCCTCCTCTGCTCGGTCTCTGCGCTGGAGGTCACCTCCCACAGACACGGCACAGACAGGAGATACCTGTCTGCTTCTCCCCTGCTTTGGGACAAAATCAAGGCAAGTAATTTCAGCTCTTTGAAGGTGGGTTTGTGCTAAAGACCTGGATTTTATGCTGAAGTGGCTGACACTAATATAATTTGGGGGATAAGGGGTAGCCTTTGGCAGCAGACACTGAGTTGTATCATCCCCAGCCAACGCAGGAAGATTTTCCAGAGCTTGTCTCTTAACACCTTAAATAAGCCCCCGACTTAAATCCACCTTGATTAGGAGCAAAATAGATTATGTATGCACAGGAGCACACAAAATAATATTTAAATGTCTGTTCAGGTATGTAAATAATGTTGTGAATAGAGCCTTGGAGTTCTGCTCTCAGTGAGGCAGAACCATTTGGCACAGGCCTGGACAGTGGGCTTGGCTCTGCTGGGTCCCAGCCCGCCGCTTCGATCACAAGACTATTCCCCAGTATGGATTTGTCTATCCCCTATGTCTTTTCCATCATCTCTAAACTTGAGTGACTCCTATGACTAATGTGATTGTAAGTCATAAAACATTAGGTTATGACACAATCAAATCAAAGCCAAGAAATTCATAGTTAGGGTGTAGGCTACATTCTTAACTCAAAACCAGAAAAGCAGCATTACAGGGTAAACAAAAGGCTGAAGTGTCAGCCCTCATTTTTCATTTTTGGGCTCTTATCAGTTTGTATCAATTTAAGACTTTTTAAAATATGTAATTTCTTTGACTTATTTTTTTTCCCTCTAGGAACTGAAAATTATTCTGCTTTGAGGTCTGGAACCTGCCATACAATAAACACTACTTAATTGGGACATGCTTAATAGGGATGGCCACTTTAATGGGACATCTCCTAGGGAACCTATTTATGTTAATGAGACTGAATGACAATGACTGTTTCTTAAGCGGGGCAACAAAAAGGAAAAAACTCCACTTAACAGGGATGCACTCAGCTGTTACTAGTTTGTTAAGTGTTTAACCAGGTGTTAAATAGGTCTAAAATTCTGAGCTTCCATCTTTTAATTCAAAACTAGAAAATTAAAACATTTACATCATGATGAAATGTAGTGTTATGACCTGTAAAGTGGTATTTAGTGTGAAGTAAGGGCCAGACTTTTAGAATAAAAGTTCTCATCTCCAAAGAGAACTCCTTTCTCCAACTGTGGAGGTACCTGTGGATTGGATTTGTTCAGATTCATGGCAAAAGGTAGCAGTGAACCCCATTTGTTCTATTTATGAATCCTGTATTTTACCTTCTCACCCCCAAATCTTTCCATGCTGTAGTTTGAATAAAAATATGGGAGGAAAGAAAAAATAAAAATAGGAAAGCTTCTTAATTCTCAGTGACCCTAAGGTCCCTAAGCTGATGTCTGAACACTTCGAGGAACCTCCAAAAGCCTGTAAACCATCTTGAAGGTTAATCTCTCCCTGTAGCTCTTTCGTGTTCTGCTGTTTCTTCTGTAAATATGTATCCACTTTTGGGCGGGGGGGAACGAGAGACCATGTCAAGAAGTTGTCTGAAAAACAAAAATCCCGTCTTAGACGACAGCTATATGAATTTGGGGACTCTCCCAGGCAAACCAAGACATCTGATTATGCCATTGTATCCTGTTTGGCAAAGGAGAGAGTGAAGGGAAGTGATAGACATGAGGGGCAGATGGAGTTTGCCTAATGTGTCTGTTCTTTTCTTCGCTGCCTTTTCAATTTAAGAATGTAGCAAAATAGCAGCTGCTCATAATTTCATGAATCAAGAAGTATGTAAATTTCAGCTACAAAATTTGTTGCATAGTTAGACACACACACACACACATACACACACAAAGAAGAGGGAAAAAAAGGAAAAAGATCTTGCTTGCATCTACAACTTTCTTAATCTGGCATGCAAATTTAGCTTTCAGGCCTGGTTTGCCTCTCATTTAGGAGTGAACCCGAGTGGCTCCATCGATTTCGCTGCCGTCATGTACGATAATGCCGTGGGATAACGGCGAGCCTGGCATGAAAAGCTCCTTTCGTGCCCCTGAGCTGCCGGGGGGGGGTTTGTGCCCTACCTCTGCTGCTGGGCTGCAGGTGGAGGGACGGAGGGAAGGGGTTGTGGTGGGAATGTTTCCCTGAGCACGGGCTGTGAACAGCTACCTGAAGATGCTGACAAGCACCACAGACCGAAATGGGAATCACTCCCCTTGTGTTTCAGTCCTTAACAGCCCCCAGATTAAAAGATGGAAAAAGTGACTGGAAATGTAACATCCACATGTACGAAACGCTGCTCAGGAGGGGCTGGGATTGGGGCCTCCACACACCATACAGCTGGTTCTAGTTTTCAGACAAGATTTACTAAACACATGTAAACCGTGCGTATCTGTTTGAATACTTTTTGTGCAAATAACTTCCTCTGTGGTCAAGCTGTTCCTCTCAGATCCAGGCTACAGATTTGTGCTTTATACTCACCACTTTTTTACCCTTGGATTTCCACCAGTATCAGTTCACACTCAGAATATGAAACTGTGAAGGAGGGAGCTGAGCTTGGCAGCAAGAGTCAGGAGAATTTACAGTGCAAAACACTGAGCAAAACTCATGGTAAAGGGCAGGAATCATCCCTGGCTTTGCTCCATCCGAGCCAGTGGGGCAGATCCTGAGCAGTTGTAAACAGCCACACGACTGCACGTTCCACAGGAGCTGCAAGCATTTATATCACTTGGCCCAACAGCCTCTTGCAGAGAGGCAACATTTCACCAGCTCTGGTGGGGTTCCTCCTGATTTATACCCCCCAAGCGAGCAAGCAGAGCCAGGGTCTTTCTTCACCAATTAAAAGTGCCCCACAATGATATCTGCCAAGTGTCATGAGTTCCAACTCTAAACACAAAGCAACAGCTGAAACTGGATATGAAGAAGCAGGAGGGCAGAGTTTTATGATCAATGTTTTATTGGAATCATATAAAAAAGAAAAGCATTTCACATATTTCATGGAGGTATTTTATGTGCAAATTTAATATGAATCCTCTTCTTGTTAAACTCTTACGTGATCTATGTACTTCAGCATATAAAACACACTATAGGACAACTATGAACAAGTTTATTAAAGCAGCTTGGGCTCCTGTTGACATCACCAACCGCACAAGTGCTTGCTCAGGGTTGTTGTGATCTTATCAGTCTCTCCTTATATTTCAGGTTACCTACTTGCTCGCTTTCCCTATATATCTTTCATTGTTACAAGAATTCAACTCCTGGGCAGATCTCACAGATAAATCTGCTTGTCTGTTTGGGGAATATGGCTCTAGTTCTAATTTTGCAGACTTCGTTCAGGCAATACTCCCTCTGACTGCAGGGACTTTTGCCTGAGTAATCCTTTCAGAATTGGAGTCTCCGTGATTTTCATTTACTCAACAACTTGGCATTACATCTGTAAAATATTAGCCCAGTAATGTAAAATATCAAATTAGATTTATGCATTAATCTAATCTATATATGAAGCTTGATAGTCAGTTCTGTTACACTGCATTATTGCAATTCCAGACATTCTGTGTCATTTCACATTTATTCTGATGATGCAAGAGAACCAAGGAGTGAGACTGATAGATCAAATTTGGTAGCTCATGCATGTGAAAGTCTGAAACTTTGAACAAAATTTAAAACCAGTTCCCACTTTCAGATAAACCAGGTAAGTGCTTTCCTATCAATTACAAATAAAGAAGAGCACACACAAAAAGCTAATCTGAAATAATCAACAGAATAATAAGCTCCTAAAAAGGAAAAAGCAGGTCAAAATAAATAGCCGAACTGCAAAGTATTCTCTAAAAATCCTTGAAAAGGACAAATAAGCAATTGTTTCTTTTCTGTGTGACAGTTGCGGTCTGAAAAGTAAAAAATTACTCCTTTATACATGTTCATAAACTGCATTTATAAACACTTCACACAAGTAAATTATATTTGTTTCCTCCAGGTTGGCTGCCCTTGAACATTTTTCTCCTTCTTGCAGTTTTAAATTTTCTTATATAATCCCTTCACGAAAGCAGGTCTTATGCCCATGGCCCTGCTTCAGCAGCCAGCCCCACACGGCAGCCACTTAAGAACATGTTAAACTCAAGTTTTGTGTGTGCTTTGGTACTTTTAAAAACTGGATTCTTGGAGACAACCCACCAATACGTTATTCTTACATCTTAAAGCCATTTACTGCTCTTTATGAATGCTTTCGATTTGTTTTACTCTTGTTGGGCTGAATCCAGCTTGTTATTTACAGAAAGAACACAACAAGATTAATAGGATGTGGTCTGCACTAGCCTACACCCCTGGAAATTCATAGTGATCCCATCAATTCCACATAATTTCTTTGGATTCATAGCAGGTTAAGGCCTCAATCCAGGATAATGCCAAGCAGATGCAGACAAGGGCCAGCACATCAGTGTGGAGAATCATGGCCAGAATAAAACTGGATCTCTTTATTCCAAAGAAGAAGGTAATGTTTAGATACAAAATATTACATGGATTTTTTTTCCCCTGTTTGCTAATCTGTCACCATCAGGACACCAAATAGGAAATAATGCAACACCAGAGGGTAAAAACCCAATTTATTTCATAGATGTTACTAAAGAAAGACTGGATCGATGTGCTGCCCCAAGCATTTTGGCTCACTCGTGTGTCACAACAGGCACAGGTATGCTCTATTCAAACAGGAGGTTCTCCACACTGAAATGTTTCCTGTGGGACACAGCCTCCGTTTTGCCAGTGTATGGCAGCTGCAGTGAACCCAGGGCCTCCTCTAAGGGTGTCTATTTTCTCCCCGTCCGCGTTAATCCAGAATTACTGTTTCTCCTTCCCCAGCATTCACATGCAACCACCCCAAACACAGTTGTGTTTGCAGAAAATCACAGTTGTGCTACGTCAGTCACAGTCTTCGTGTTTCTAAGAAAAGATGTGCTTCCCAAAATGAAACCTCACCCTCATTACTGGAGGACAAACCACCTCAGACACCCAAAACACCACAGATCACAGTACAGGTGCCTGTGGTGGACCCACCAAGGGGTGCGACCACCAAGGAGGGGACAACAGGACCAGAAAGCCCAGCTGGAGGAAAGGAGCAGAGGGATGTCCCCTTCTTCCGTCCCATGTGAGCTGTTTGTGATGGAAAGTGAAAGAAAAACCTTTCTTCTCTTTCCTTTGCCAAGGCAGCTCAGCTCTGCACTCACCCACTTCTGTGGAAGGGAAGGAAAAAGGAACTGCAGGTGAGGGAGCAGCTCCGAGCTGCTTTATTTATACATTTCCTCCTTCTCCTCCTTGCTGTTTCCCTGTCCTGCAACCCTTGAGGTGCAGTGCCCAACAGCCACCACGAGATTTTGATCTCCCAGTGACCACTGGTGCCGTACAGAATGGAGGAACTGAGGGAGGATCCAGGGAGTTGCTCCGTGTCATGAAGAGCCCTGTGACAGCAGCCTGTCCCCAGCCACAGCCACTAAACCAGCCCTCCTGCCACTGGGAGAGTGGCACAAACAAATAGAATAAGCCCAGGTGAGGTTCAGAACACAAAAAGGCATTTAAGCTAGTAATGCGGGCTTCAGCTCCTTATTCTAAAGTAATATGTGGAAAGTGGACCTGAAGATTCAGCAGAAACTGGGAGAAATACCTGGCTGGGACAGAGTTAGTGGAGGGGAAAGCAAAGCCAAAATGGACCTGAGCAGGGAGGGAGATGGGAAGAGCAAGAAGCTGAAGTGAGGAAGTGGCTGCATGAAGTGGGCGAGGGTTCATTACAGGCAGAGCAGGAGTTAAATACCACAAAAAAAAAGGATGTGCAAAACCCAAAACCCAAACCTCTAAGAGAAACCAGTAAAACGCAAAAACCATGAAAGTTTTCAAGTGAGAAAAAAGGTGGGAATTTTTCCTGGGAACATAACCTACTAACTTGTCTTCTGATCCTTTTAAAGGACAGAAAAGATAAATTCCTAAATCAAGACCAGCCTAAGTCCGAGAGAAGAGTGATGGATGCAGTGTGAGGCCAGAGAAGGACTTGAAGTGCCTGCCATCCAACAAAATCCTGGCTCTGGTACCATCCTGTGCATGGGATATAAGATGAGAAGGCAAGCACAGTTCTGACAAACTAAAACTGGTGTCAACCACACCCTGAGAGAAATTCAGTGTCAAACTTACTCACTCCAGCTCCAGGGAGTGGATAACCTGATCATTCCTTTCCTCCGCTAATTCGTTCTTCTGTTCCAGATGTTGGCCAGAACACGACCATGCATCTGGATGGAACATTCAGTGAGAAAAGCAGTTATTTGACAGAAATGTTGTTGTGGGAGTTCTTTTGGGGTCTTCAGTAACTCCTGCTGCACATGGCAGAGACACCACTGCAGTGTCGTCCCATGTTTGTGTTGGTGTGGGTTAATCCACAAATCCTCAAGGATGATCTGTTGTGGATTATGCTGGATCCTCATAAAAACCTTCAGAGTTATACAGAAAGTAACCACACCACGCAAATTTACTTTGCTTTTAATTGTGGCTGTTTTCCCTGCCCTCTGTGAGAATTGCTTTCTTCTCTTCCACCTACCAGAGTGTATCTGTGGCTGTGCAGTGCTCACAGGATAACAGAAATCATAGGATTTTGTGCTTGGATCACGTGTGCTGCCATCTACATGACTTCTGCTAAAATTTTCCCAGTTTACCAAAGAATGTGAGAATTGCCACGTTGGTTGAGAAAACAAGGGTCCATTCAGCTGAGTGACCACAGCTGGACACCCAGGTAATCGTGTGCAGGCATTGGAGATACTTCTCCCTGCTATTCTCCCTGTTTCCAACCATTTTCTGCTCAGGGGCTTTCCTGAGCTTCTACATGTCACAGTGTCCACATCCCCGGCCAAATCCTCAGGCAATTTATGCGCTGCAAAACCTCTGGCCACTACCAGAGATATAAATCAAGCAGAATTAGAGTCATTGACAATAATTAGGGAAAAAAATCTGCGATTTGGAAGACATATATGAGTTTTGATCTTAATTTGGACTAAATCTTCCAAGAACATAAATTATCCGTTTGGCTGTCTCTGTTCCCTGCCATCCCTGTGGAATCTTGCTGTGCAGTGGCACAGAGCAGTGAAGGACAAACAGCACAGCTTGCTTTGCTCTCAAACCCAGTTTAAGGTGAACAGAGGGGCACTTCCACAGCGGAGAGGGATGGGATTTTGGAATGAGGAGCTCCTCTCGAGCAGGCACAGACACACGGAGCCAGGCAGCCAGGGACAACAATCAGCTGAAGAAAATGCAAAGATGAGAGCCATGAAGTGAGGAGGGAAGGGACTGGACAGGGAGCAAATGGGTACAGAGAAGGCTCTGGAGGAATTATTTTAGGGGAACTGATAGAAATTTGGGAGTCAGTTTACACGAAAATGAGGAGAAGAAAAAGAACCAAGAGCCCTTGGAGTAGAGACCCAAAAGTTACAGGTGCTGGGAGAAGCAGCACCTCATCTTTCAGCATCCTGGCCAAGAAAATCAGCCAGGTTCATTAAGGCAAAGAGAAGCCTAAATCCAGTGACCAAAACTAGACTCATCATCCAAAATCTCCTCATGAATGCAGACTGATGCCCAGGGGAGCAGCCAGACTAAGGAACTACTCCCAGCCAGTTTGGGACCTTTGGAATAAAGGTCCATTTTCTTCAGTATTCCAGATGATGACGCAAAGCATAACAAGAGCAATTGCCTGTGATGGCCCAAAGTGCAAATATGTTCATTAAACAGCTGTATCAGTGAGATTTTATGACATTATTAGGTAACAAATTTTAATGTGATTTTCGCCCAATTCCTAAAAAGAAATCTGTACAACATACTTACAAATATTTTGGATGTATCAAGCATTACTAGTTACTGCCATCATTTTAGATTTAAACTTCAAATCCACTGTGCTTCCCTTTTCAGTAGTTAGAGCCTGTTGAAATAAGTTAGCATTTACACAGATTAAATCTAACTTTAGAAAAACCTTCCTCAAATGAACAGATGAGAATGATTCTTCAAAACATAATAACCCAAGAAAACTTTATTCTAACCATCTTCTTGCCAGGGTGCACCCAATTTTCCAAGCTCCCTCTCCCATCATACACAGGTACATTTCAGCAGGAACACAAAGCACATTATCGCTTGCTCCAAGGAGCTCTGTAGCCTGCAGGATCTTTGCAGAATCCAGCCCGAAGAAATGCAGCACTTTGAGAAAACAGAGCTGTCAAGCAAGATTTCCTTGGGCTTGCTGCCACACAAAATGGCAAACGAGGGACTTGATCCCGCATGGAAGACAATAGGAATTATAGGTGCTCAGCGTTTGTCTTCCGGCAGAGTTAAGGTTTCTCAGTAATTCCCCAAATCAGCCCTACTGCTTTATACTTATCCAAAATTACATAGCTAAAAGCTTTGGTATGTAGCCACAGAGCTTTTATTTCAAATTGGCAATAATGTAACTTCTGCAAAAAAAGGACTACAATAATGTTAAAAATATCATAAAATGTTATTTATATCAGGATACATTTGTTACCCCATATGACAATCATTCATATTTCTTGACAGATATAAACCTCCGCTTAACACATTAGTACCATAAATATTACCAGATATAACACTGTAATTTAATACCTACCAAATGTATTTTAAAATATTACTCAATTTAAAACTTTGGATTTTAACCAGATGTGTTTCCAGAAAATGATTCAGGTCAGATGCTTTTTTCTTTTCCCTTTTCTGTGCGCGCGCGTTCAAAGCGGAGCGTTCCTATGTGATTTATTGTGCCATGACTGTGTGCCCCGAACCTAAAACAGCACCACGATACTTCATCCTTGAGGCTTACACACCTGCAGTCCAAACTAACAAGAGAAAACATCTACATGGCACGGCAGGAGCCTTTGAAATGTCTTTTTGCAGTTGCCTGGACACAGAACAGACTGGTAGAACAGGGAGGCAGCGGAGAAAGGGTGAAGACAGGAACTTCAGCCTCTTTCATCTAGAAAGGGGGGACCATGGAGAGATTAGAGGAAGGGATTTTGATTAGATCACTGGAATGTGAAATGATGCTTCCCAGGATTAAAATCCTATTTTAGAGCTACCAAACCGGTTACAGCATTAGTCAGAATTCGGAGGCTCGCGCAGCTCCATCCCTGCTCCATCCTCGGCTGTCGCTCCGAGCACCCCATGCCCTCTTCCCAGAGCTGGGGGGACCCCAGTCGGGCACCCCAAACCTCCCCAGCATCATCCCAGCAAGGAGCTGCCCTCCCTCAAAGCATGGCACTGCTGAGGGAAAAGGAGTTTCCTTCTCCAAGGGCATCCCTGGGTCCAGCCCCACGGCAGTCGCGTGGAAGCTCTCGGATTTCGGTTTCATTGGGCCCCCAGTTTAGATCATTGTGTAGAGATCTGACAATTTCATAACCAAATGCCATTAGTTTTATTCCCAGTACAGCCAACCAACAATCTGAAGGTCTGTAGTCGTCGGGCTGATCATTACGTGGAACCCATTAACATAAAACCCGCCATCGCAATTAGTATCTTTGTAAGCAGCAGCCTCAGCAAAAAGTGGAAATGGAGACTGAAACGATGGTGCTCTTCCAAAGGAGGCCGGCAGCAGATTGGGAAATAATCTGTGGCAATCGCTCTGCCGCCGTCTCTGCTGTAACTTCTTCAAAGACAGGCAGAGCCATTTCCAAGCAGTCAGCCCACGGACTTGAGCGAGCACTAAATTCACTCGGTGATCAAATAGAATTTGAAAAAAAATCTACAATCACTCACTTGGGGGGAAGAGATATTTTCCTTTTACAGATGAAGTGCAAAACAGCGAAAGCAGCTGTATTTGGAAAAATACTGTGCAGCTTATTGATTCCAGAGGGGACAGGTACAGACCGTGGGTTTGCCCATTTCCCAGTAAAAACAGGGAATGCTTTCGAGGGGGGCAAGGTATCTGCAGCCTGTTTGTGTACACTGTTTGTTTTGTTAGGAGACGAGCCTGCTAAAATGTTCTGTGCTTTTCAGGAAGGGAACAAGGAAAATGTTCGTATTTATAGCAACATTATTGTTTAGAACAAAATAAGTTATTTCATCCTTTTAATCTCCGTTTCTATGGATATCCTGCGCTGGGCTGGGATCTGATTTTCCAACCTCCGTGCCATCCGTCCCCCCTCGGCAGCGCCCGGCGGCACCGGCCCTGGCAGGGAGCGCCTGTCGGCGCTAAAGGAATCCCGTTCCAGGCGCTCCCGGCCCGCCCCGGACACCGGGAACCCGCTGCCCTCGATGCACTTTTTCATTGTTGTTTCCCCTAAACTCTCTGCACTTGGCTAATTTTAGCCCCGCGGCTCCTCGAGCGGGCTCCCCCCCGCCGCCGCTTCGGGCACCATTTGCCGGGCGATGCGCTGCCATGAACCCGCACCGCGCCCGCGGGGGCTCCGCACCCTCCCGCACCGCGCGGCTGTCCCCGCACCGCCCCGCATCCCCCCGGCCCGGCATCCCCGCACTGCCCGGCCCCGCACTGCCCGGCCGGCC
>VZTD01004418.1:894177-1141362 GCA_013397725.1 Rhagologus leucostigma
ATCTGACAGATGAGCGGAATATTGATGCTTTACTGTGCTGGCTCGGGAGAGCCCAGAAGTGCCGTTTCCTGCGAAGGAAAGTCCCCGCAGACCGGCCTCCCTCCCCGTGCCCCGGGGAAGAGTCCCTGGGGGAATTGCGGCCCCACGGTTTAATTGAGTTGCCGGGGTACAGATAAGGCCGGGGCGGGCCGGGGGGGTTGTCAGACGCTGTATCGGTGCTGCTCCCGCCGTGAATGGGATTGCAACACGCGTGTCTCCCAGTTGATTGGCGCAGGAAGGCGCTGCCCTGCCTCTCCAAACTCGCCGCTGCCTCCCGTTTAAATAAATTGGCTCGAAAGCCGGCGGCTGCCCACCCTGGCCCCCGTGGAGGTGGCGTTGGAGCCGGCCGGAGGCTGCGGCAGGCGGAGGGATGATGCGCTGATGCTGGGCAGAGCCGCATTCCCGCTGGAGGTGAGGGGATGCTGGCGGGGGGTCGGCAGCGGGACCCGGGTCCTGCCGCCCTCCCTTCCCGTCGGCCGGGCGTGCGGGAGCGATGCTAAAAATCCCACCCCAGGAGCCCCCGAAACGGGGAGTGCTGCGTGGGATCTGTGCTAGGAGGCTGCTCCCTTCCGACTTTCAGGTGCATTAGGAGGTGGGGTAAAGTAGCGTTTTGTTTTAGGTTTCTCTGTCGTCTTCCACCCCGTTTCGCGTTTTATTGTTTCTTTTAGAGGTTTTGGATTAAGGTAGACTTGGCTGAACTTTGCTAACTTGAAAGGGTTCTTAATAGTGACCCGGAATACCTACAGGAATACAGAAAATGAGATCCAGATGTAGAATTGTATAAAATAAAATGGATTAAATTAAGATGTAGTTAAACAAGGTCTGACATCTCTAATTGTGGACTTTTGCTTTTGCCTCTGTGTACGTGTGGCTGTACTTGCTTAGCGTAGGAAAATAAACGCTCCGAACATCGCTGCCGTGGCATTACATTTAACGGTGAACAAGTCTAAATATTGCCTATAAAAATAAAGCCTTCAGAAATGCTTATTGATTAAAACATATTATGCTAAAGTATCTATCATGTAAATTAAATTCTAAAATGTAATGAACACAGCCAAATGGCATTTTGATAGATTGTTCTATTCTGTTTTTAGTAAAAAATAGCTCACTTTTATCATAATTTAATTTCTGTGCATACTGTAAAACCTGTTGTGGAGTATCACTGTACAAACCTTAATCTCGTTTTTGCAGACTAAATGTGACAGTCTGACTTGAACAGCTTGTAGCTTCTCCTTTGAAGCATTCTGGTAACGCCAGCTTCGAGTTGTTTGAACAATATTCATTACCTGCTTTTGAGGACTGGTGATTATTTATCCTCGCTGCGGATTGAGGCTGTTCACCTGTTGGCAGGTTCACCAGGCAGTCTGTGAGCAGCACAGAGTTTGTTAACTTTGCACACAGTCTGTCTGCAGAGAGCCCTGGAGTGACCGGGGAGGGAGAGAGTACCTTCCTCCGTATGCAGAATAGTTAATTTGTTTCAAATTACCTTTTTCTTTTTATACCCACCCATCTGCACGAAGAAGTAGTGTAATATTTACTCCCACTTGCGGATGAGGCAATGTGCTATAAAAACTATCGTTACTGGGGATGAAGTTCAGTCCCACAGAACTGTCCATGCTTCCCTCCATCCCCGTCCTTCACTTGTACTGACGTATTTTGAGCATGGAATTGTAGAAAATAAAAATACTTCCGCGTACACTCTGTTCCAGCATGAAAGACTGGAGGATTTATGCTTAACACAATTCCACCTGAGCCCTGTGAACTCCAGCTCATGTAGCTCAGGTTATGATGGCTTTGAAGCTCTCTGTGCAGGAGAAAGTTGTGAGGAGCTGGGACTGGGCAGTCCCGGATCGCTGGCAGTGAGCGCCGCGTACCCGGCTGCTCCCAACTTCCTCTTCCACCTTCTGTTAGAAGGAGACGTTTAACTGTTGATGAGCTTCGACCTGCCTTGTAATATTAAGCAGCAGGTTTCTCCAGATTGTATCAATATTAATTAAAAACAGAGCCAGGAACACTTTAGGGTCTGACTTTTTAAATTATTTATTTCCTCATGCTAAATAACCCCTTGTTTATAGGGAAAGATATTTCAAGTGTTGGAGACAGGATTAAATAATTCAGAACTTGGATTAAAGAACAAAAAGGTCTGTTCACAAATGGAATATGAGATGCAAAAATGGCAGCTTCCTACAGGTATCAAACGGGGCTCTTCACTTGAGACTGTACCTGTGAGGCACGCAGCTGAACATTAACCCTTTTCTATAGTAAGGGTTGGCATGACTCCTAAAGAAATTGTGGAACTGGCATGGCATTGCTGCCTCAGTTTGCCATGTGGTGGTAGATGGACCCATGTTTGATGGGGAGGGAATTGCAGTGCTCAGAGAAAACAGACCCTCACAAACAGCAGGTATTGTGGCAGTAAATGCAAATTAAATCACTGGAGAAATGCTGCTGCCCTCGAGTTAAAGCTGCACGTCCCGTTTGGAAGCAGTTGTGTGATTGGAATCGGCTCAGCAGCGTGAAGGTAACCTGCTGTTCTGTGGTCCTGGTTTGTTTGTAGTTTTTGGTGTCACCATCACCTTCACTCTAAAAACAACCTTTTGCTGGAGAACAGGAAAAGGAGCATCATGTTCCCGTGGGCACAGCACGCAGCTCTCCTTGACAGCTTGCTTAATATTTCTGAGTATGTGAGTATCTTTCAGTATCAGAGGAGGCAGCTGGTCTCTCTGACCAGCAGGAGTAAGTCTAGCTTGAGCCACAGCTCTGAGTTGGATCTCAGGACGAATGGAAGAAGTTAATACCCTTTGAAACCTTAACGAACTATCTGTAGTTATTTTGACAATAAACACGAGTCTCAAAATGTCATTGTAGCTTTTTAAGACAGGCTCACATGCTGATAAAAAGTACAGTTTCTTATTGCTTTTGAGCAGAACGGCAGAACTTGTTACCCTCGAGCTGGGGAGTGAAAATCTAAAGGCAAATCTTGCTAACGTGTTTGTTTTTTAAAATCTCATCCTGGTATTGCATCATATATGATTAAAGTAAGGATGGAGTATTAGTTCTGTGCAGGCTGTGACTAATTGTTTCAGGTAAACCGTTGATCTTATAAAATCTGTAACAAATTCTGGAAAAACTAAGTTGTAATGAGTAGCTTTCAAAAATGGAAGTATTTCCGTTACTGAATTAGAAACAGCTGGAGTTGTTGGCATCTTTTAGTTGGGTCTGGTGGTACCAGAGCACAAGCTGATTTGTGGAGGAGTTCATATGCTTCATCAGAAGTGGAATTAGTGATCAGGTCTGAGTGTTCAATTTTGTGTACCTGTGCAGGTCACTGTAGAATTGTTTCTGTCCTAAAAGTAGTCAGTACTTTTCTGTTTATAATGGTAGTTGAATGTGCATGTAGAGAAGAGCGTCCAGCTGCTGTACACACGTTTCTGCTCCCCTCACCTGCTCGGAGAGCTGTGGTGAAAGCAGCTGGGAATTCCTGCAGGAAGATGCAATACAGAGAAGGGAGGGATGGCAAAGCCAGGGCACTGCTGCCAAGATACTCTGAGAGCAGTCACTGCTCCCCTGCAGCAGGAAAGCTTTGGCAGCTTGTGGTGGTCAGGGTGGTGTCCCTGGACACCCACCACACGTGACATACCAGAAGAAAGGCCCTTGATGTGCTTCTGGCTCAATAACTTGTCTTTCATGGGATTCCTTGAGTCCTGTTCCTTGGAAAGAAATCTCTGAGAGCTTTTCTGTTCCTTGTTGTGTTCAATGCCATCAGAAATGTGGCAGAACCAGTGCGTGTTTCGATCACTCTGCTCTAATGCCGAGTTTGTGGTTAATTGGATGATGTATTGACAAGTGCAGTAGGGAGGATCTGGGATATGGTAATGGTTGGGAGTTTTCTGAAAAAAAATTGCACTGTTTGGCTGTGTCTAGCAATACCAAATAAGTAATGGGTGAAACATTTTCTAGAGAAGAAATTACATGCAGTCTAAAATTCCAGTGAACAGTTATTCTTTATTTGCAAGCTGATTTGTAATGCAAAAAGTGGATGTAGAAAAATGCATAATCCAGAGTTTCAGTTTGATCACACTGAGGCCGAGAATAAAGACAGTTTATTTATTGGGGAGAGAACAGACACATATGTGGATGATTAGTACTTTTTAAGGCACCAAGCAGGCTGTGTGTGCTGGCCTGTAGTCTTTCTATGTAAGCAGGGTGGTAAGTTCTCATCTTGTATATACAGGTTTTTCCTGCACATGTGCTTGGTTCTTTCCCATATACTTTGTGGGAAGGCCTTGAAAATACAATGTTTTCTCGATTGGGAATATAGTGACAATGCTTTGCCGTAATGGGGGAGTGGGGAGAAAGATGTGAGGATGAGAGGGGGAAAGCTGAAATGGGATTATTTGTAGAAGACAAGGAGTGTTGGGCGAAGACTTGTACTGGAGTGCTCACATGTGGGGTTGAAGGTACCAGGAAGGATGGGAGAAACTTAGACCTCATAGTCAGAAATAGTGTCCTTAAATTAGTGAACATGAGATAAATCCTACTAATTTTGTGACGTATATTCTCAGCTTGTTTTTGTTGTCTCTGGTTTGACAAGGCAAGTCAGTGATTTCTGCCTTTATTGGCAGTTATAATGAAGAAAATACAGGATATTGCACTGGTTGGATTGTGAAGAACATGGAATGCAGGCAGGTTGTTGGATGATAGGTTTTTATAAAAGATTAAACACGGGTGTAGGTTGTTGGATGTAACAAAGGTCTCCACTGCTGTCCAACAGTACTTGGATTTCCAGGAAAGCAGTAGGCAGTAAGGAATTTGCACTAGATCCACCACTGTACTCTGGTTGTGCTTCTCTCTCTAGCAAGACACAGCAGTTCTTAATGCACTGTTGCTTGGTCTCTCCTGTGAGTTAGCAGAGTTAAACGTTTACCCTGAATAAAGGTAATTTTTGGTATGAAGGTGCTAAAGCCGGGAGGTGCCCGACAGCTCCCTGTGCATGTGTTACAGCAGGCAGGGGTTTGAAGCTGGAGCCTGTCACACTCATGTCTAACAGCTTTTTGCCTCCCTGGCAATTCACTTGCCCCCTTGCCTTGCAATAATTCGATTTCTTTGTCGGCAGTTGGGGTAATAAGGAAGTTTCTGTGGGGGCTGGAGCTGTGCTGCCTTTCCCGGGGAGCAGGGAGGGCAGCTGGGGTGGTGCTCATCCTCCTCCCAAGACAGAGGTGAAGATTATTCATTCTTTGAAAGGCTCAAAAGCAGATGCACAGAAGTATTTTAAGCTGCTGTGTTTAGATTTTAAATTCCCCCATGTCTTTGTGTCTCTGGTTGTGAGCATTTTGAGGCAGGTACGGATGTAGGCCATGGCTGTCTCCGAGGCTTTTCAGAGGAGTTCATACATCAGAGCTGAGCAGATCCTGTGGTTCTGCTCTTTTGTGTGGAAATGTACCTTAGTGAATGAGCAAGCCTGGAGATTGCAGCATCTGGAGTGCCAGGGCAAGCTTTCTGTGAATGATACGAAAATTTAGTCTAAAATACAGGTAAATGGCTGCATAAATTCCACAGGACTGTGACCATTCCTCTTGCTGAATCCAGAGATCTTGTATATGTGAGCCCAGGTGTGCATTGCACATGGGTATTCAGGTGAGACCAAACCGTGGTCTGATTCCTGCAAACATTTTATCACATCCCTTGAGCTGTGGAGGTGGGATGGTCCGGTGCTGCTGCTCTATCACGTCACTGTGGGATTGCTTTTATGGGCTTATGGAGGGTGTGTGCAGGATCAGTTCTGACACATTGCAGAGGTCTTTCCTTGCTGAGAAATGTTGGCTTCTGTCTGTGGCTCACGTGTGACAAGCTGAGGGCAGTAATGTTAGAGGGAAGTAAAAATAAAAACAAGTGGTGTGGGGGAAGCGACACTGTTTAAAGGAGTGGAGGGGATAGAGGGAAGTGGTGAACAAAGGAAGGAGGTAAGGAGTGAGCATAAGCCTAGGACTTGGAAATGAAACTTCTTGCAGTACAGTTGGGAGAAGAGAGCTTATTTTAGTCTTTATATAAATACTGGGCAGTGCACTGGGCACTGTGGTGGGTCTGCCAACAAATGCCTGGCTGTAGTGTTGCCTCCAAATCCACCTCACCTGCACTTGCTGACCTTATGAAAGGATCACCTGGGGTTTGCCACCAGGCTGTCCTTGTGGAAACATCCTGGGAAGATTTGTACATGAGATACTGAGGTGATGGTGTGACTTCAGAGTGCACTGACATTCTTAGTGTTGCTCTGCGACAACCAGGGTTTGTGTTTCCTGGTAGCTTTCTAACCACCTGCATGGTATTTTCAGGTATTATGAATAGGAGAAGCATTCTCACTGTTCTTACTGGAAAAAAAAAAGGGGGGAGGGGGAAGGGCAAAAAAACCCCAGGGAGTTTCATAGCTTTTGACTTTCTGTTTTTCTGTTTTTTTAAATGAAGACTCAGACTAGATATATCTTAGATGGCAAAAGCTTGTATGTTGTGAGTGGAAATGCCCTGGCTTATTCCTGTAGAAACAAAACTGCAAAGCCAGAAGGGAGTGCTGCAGATGATGAGATGCAGTGAAGTTTGATGGATTAAGTCTTGCTCCTTCTGCTCTCACTGGTACCTCTGCTAGGCGTTTGTGGTTTCATGGTGTTGCTGAACCAATATTCTGAAGAAAACGAAAGATTTCTCTTACCAAAGGTGAGCTGAAGCTGGTGCCTATCAGCCCGTGAAATATCTCTGTGCTGTGAACACTCACTTTGGGCAGTGGTGCTGAGTGGGACTGGTACTGACACCCAGAGCCTTGAACCGCTTCAGATTCGGTGTGAGCGCAGTCAGGAGCTGGCAGTGACTCTCGAACGAGTTGGGAGTTGCAGTCTCACTGTCAGGAGCTGCCCCATCCCCATTCCTGGCTCCAGCCCTGAACATGTTCCTCGCCTTCACTGGTTTGCTTCTCCATCTGGGAAACACAGATAATGCTCCCAGCCCCTCTTTGAGATACAAGATTGTGAGTTAGCAGTTACTGTTGGTTTTTGCTGCTACTTAATTCTGTCTTGTGGATAAACAAGACTCAGTGGTTACATTTTCTGCACCTTTGTTCTCAATATTTTAAATGGCTCAATCAGAGAATGTACTAGTGCTGATTTGTAGGTGCTTTTCAGGCTGTTGCTGAAAACAATTTCTACAGAAATGAATGTGAAAAAAGAACTGAGTTGTTGGTTGTCCTGAAAGAATAGTGAGAATGATTGGTACTAAATCACTGGAAAAAATGTTTCTTGCAGTTGGCTATAAAGTTATAATCTAGAGTTACTCATACATAGATACACTCTTACTTTAAAACACACCTTCCTGTTGTGTGGTGTAATGTACAATTTATCAACTTTCCCTTCAGATTTCTCTGTATACTGAAGGCTGCTTAAAATTTACATTATAGGCAGCCAGCAATATGAATGTTGAATTAAAAATTCAGCAGCTTGTGGTTGCATCATTTCGAAGTGCAGCCCAAGGTTTGAAACAGCTCCCTGTTTCAGCAGGACAGGCCAGCCTCTGCCAGCCAAGGGCAAGGAGGATCTTCCATCCCAAGCCACTCTCTAGTGGTTTTAAGGACAGTAACTGGGAGCCATTGAGCCCCCTGGATGGCCAAAGAGAGGAGAGAGAGGAGATGTGCAGAGCAGTTCTTCTGTGAAGTGTTGGACCTGTACTTGAAGGCTGAAATTCATTATTCACCGAAGACATAGCATGGGGTAGCTTGAAACTTTTTCTTACATCAACTTTTCTCTTTTATCCAAATTACTCACGTTTTGTAGTGTATCAACAGCCTGCTCGGGCTGTCAGTGAGGCTGGAGGTTGTGCTTTGGATGTGCTGCTTGTGCCATCAGGAATATCCATCTCCTGCCCATGTCCTGCACCGCGCTGGGGCTGCGGGGCTGCACTCCCGGCTCCGTGAGCTTGGCAAAGGTGCATAAACTTTATCCCTGTTCAGCACAACTCCCAGTGAGCATTACTGCATGTGCTGAATTTTTAAGACGTGTGTAGTCAGAGTTTCTGGCTGAGCTTGGGTGGAAGCAGCTGCCCTTTCTAGCCCAGCCCAGGGTTAAGTTGTGAGCAAAGATGAATCTCTCCATCCTAGTCCAGCGGCCTCTCGTCTTTGCTTTTATCTCGTGTTTCTAATCAACTCCATTCTTTTTCTTGTTATTTCACCGATGTGACACACAAATGTTGTTGCAGTAGCTCAATAAAATTTATACTTGTGTCTTGTCTGTAATTATTTTTCATTTTGTTTTTTATTGGGTGTTTACACATTTTATTGCATGTTCATGTCAAAGTAAATTTGTATCATGTTGTCACTTAAAGATGTTTGCTTCATTTTCATTCATAAATAAAATGTACCCTTTGTCTAGGATCTGAAACATGAGAATATTAATTTTGTCAGTGAACTACATATCTGTTTTTCTGTTGCAGATTTGTGTGTGTTAATACTGATAGAACTCAGCTTTGGTTTGGTATGTCTGGTATGAGCATAGTTGCTTTTCTAATATTAATTGTGTGGACGGGATAATATTAAACATTTAAAAACATGGAGCCAGTAGTCTTGCAATTGATTTTCTGTGGAGAGTCTTCTGTGCTGAGTTGCTTACACAATTGTAACCTTAGTTTCTTTTAGGTGAGTGCAAGAAGTGTTTCATGGATTTAAAAAATACAGTTGAGTGCACTGCTGTCTCCTCCCTGCCCTTCTTCCAGCTCTGCCTTGCCTCTTTCAGGAGCTCTAGTTTTCTTTTGCTTATAGGTTTCTGCACTTTTTTTTTTTGGCATGGAGTCTTGCTTTCGAAATTCTTGGGATGTTGGAAAAATATTAGCAGCTTGCTAATACTGTGTCCTCAGCTCATCTCTGTGCTGCTGTTCACAACACCCTGCCTGTTTTCTTAGGCAAATGTACTTTATACTCCTAATTACCACTTGAAACTCAGAATATCTTTTTTTCATTCCTTCCAAAAGTGAGTGGGTACTTGTGGCTCTGTAGGGGTAAGCTCAGGGAGTGCTGTGCTCTTGCTTCCCAGGATGAAGCAGACAGTAAGGAGGGAAGAATTGTTCTATAAGAATTTATTCTGTACTTTGTAAGAATTTTATTTTTGTACTTTCCTGATGAAGAAGACCCTTTTTTTGCTGTGAGTCCTGATCCTGCGAGACTCTGGGTGCCATCAGTGTTACTTACAGTCCTTAACCCCTGCAGGACTGGGGATTAATTCCCTGGTTTAGGTCAGGATATGAATCAAATTAAACTGTCTTACTAAGCCATGCTCTCAGTTTTATGTCCAAAACTTGGTTTGCTGTTTCCATGCTTGTGAAGAGGAGGTGGTTTCAGGCTTGTTTTTTTAACTGAAGGCAGAGCTTTGGTCAGTCCCATGGCTGGAAAGTTTTAATGTAAAAGCTGAGTTCTTCTGTACAACTTGAGATACACATTTTTCTCTTTGCGAGGCCTCTGCTGTGCTCCAGGCCATCAGCTGGTGAGACCAGAACTGTGTGGGACTTTTTCTTGGAGTGATGTGTTAAATACAGCACAAGTGATTAAAACATTACGCACACTGTGCTGTGATCAGCTTGGTTTAGATGATAAATTAAAATCTGTTAGCATCTGAGATGTTCTGGCATATCCTGAGAATAGTTAGTTCTTTAATATGCCAAGCTAAGTAAAACTTGATTAGTGTCACTATCTGGGATTTTCTGTCCTGTAAATAGAACTTGAAGTCTAAAATTGGAACTGTGAAAACCTACTTTAACTGGGATTAAAAGAAGAATTTAGTAGTTCAGATTGATTTCAGAGTCTTAGAAAGTGGTCACTGTGCCCCAGAGCTGTTGTACGTGC
This sequence comes from Rhagologus leucostigma, assembly GCA_013397725.1. Taxonomy (NCBI): domain Eukaryota; kingdom Metazoa; phylum Chordata; class Aves; order Passeriformes; genus Rhagologus; species Rhagologus leucostigma. The sequence continues at coordinate 904,088 of VZTD01004418.1, forward strand.
CATCTTTTTAAAAATTAACTTCCCTGCAAGGGCTAAAAAGTTAGTTTGGGACTGCAGCACACTCTGCTTGGCCATCCAGCACAGGCTGCCGGGGTTGGAAAAGTGCTTTCCGTGCTTGGCTGCTGCCTGTGTGCCAAAGGTTGTTGTGTCTCCAGGTCCTGGTTTTGCACTCCTGATACCGGGCAGGATCCTCACTGGTGAAAGGTGATGGCAGGCAGGAATTGGGGTTAGAGGCTTTCTTCTGGAGCACACAAGCCGGTGTGAAAGGTCCTGATACCGGGAGATGATGGCTCTGACTGTTAGTTTTCAGTTCTGGGTGCACTTTGGTTTTGTGCATGAGGTGGATGCCATGGGAGCTGGTGAGCCAGTGGGAATGCCTGGTGTGGGAGAGCACAGCCACTGCTGCTGGGCTGGGATCCAGTGCTCTTGCCTTGCTTCTAGGGATGTCGTGGCACACTGCAGTCACACTTCATAGTGTTTTGTGCCCTATTTATTTGCTGTTATCATTTTACCAACCAGCTGTGAAGTTAATTTCAGTGGTAAGAAATATTTATTCCATATCTAGTTGCCCTTTTTTTTTTTTTTTTAAGTTGTTGGTTGGCAGCAGCCCCTTTGATTGTCAGCTCTTCATTATAAATTTACTTTCTAAATGCTGACTTAAGGCCTGACACTTTGTTTGTTTAACTGTCAGTTACACTACTTGGGAGACCTAATAAAAGCCTCTCAGATCTTCCTATTGAATTAGGCCACCCTTTACCACCCCAGTGACTGAAGTAAAACAACTGCAAGAGTCTCTTTCCCTGTCTATCCCATTTTTGCTGTAACCCTGCTTCGGGTGTCTTCTGATCCTGTCCTCACTGTGACAGTCGTTCTCTGGTAAAAGGTCACTGTAGTGTTTTAATTGGATTTTTCAGCTGCAAGGAATATAAAAATATAAGTTTATTAATAGAGTGGCTTTGATCTTGAAGGATTCCAAAACATTTGCTGCACTGCACGTACAGGAATGGTTTAGTTTTACTGCTCGTTCAGGGATAATCAATTTTGTCGTGGAGCATGGAAAGCTGGATGTTCTTCCTGGGAGGTCAGGGGGAAGCAGAGGGAAATCTGGGAAGGCAGAATGTTGTTCCCCAACTGGAATTTTCCCAGGATACAGAATTGAACTGTGATGCTGTCAGAGATGCCAAAGGATCTTTCATAAGTTGTTTTGGTTTTGTTTTTCCATCTGAAATCTTTGAAAAAGGTCATGGGCAAGAGACAATTAGAGAAACACTTAACTGACCTTGTTAGTGTATTTTTGTGGAATTATTGTGCTTTACAGCTATTGCTGCTTTACCCAGATGGTTATTGCTGGTTTCCATCTGTTCGTTAAGGAAAAGTAAAGACAGAAAACGGCAGCTTTAACTGGGTTTTTAACCAGAACTTTCAGGTTTTATTTCTTCTTTGACCACGTCAGGTTAATGTGTTGGGTGAACGCGCTGCGGTTTCAAGGCGAAGAGATCAAAGTGGGAGCTTGTCTGCTCAATATGGGTCACGACAGCAGCTTCCTGTGTTTCGGGCACCCTTTTCTTTGAACAGTCCTCAGGTATGAAGTGTGATATCACCCCGGCAGGGGGCCAGGCCTAGGAAAAGACTCGGACCAAGGCTGACATTATGGAAACCATTTAAGCGTTCGTGGCCAGAAGGATCCTCAGCTCATATTGCTGCTTATTCCCAGTTTAACCTCAGGGCTCTCTGTGTGACTTCATAGTGCCCCAGTGGAGTTTTTGCTGGTTTTACTAAAATCTGCTTCCGTAAAGGTTAAAAACTTTAAAATCTTCAAGGCTCGCAGGTGTGAGAGCTTCCTGCTGGCACAGATGTAGGTGAGCTGACACCAGTTTTAGTGTTCTTGTGCTCGGGGTGATCCTCCATATCTCAATTCCTGGAGAATGGTGGGAGAAGGAGCCCCAGAGAGGCCAAGAGCATAATCTGGATTTTCACCTGATGATGAACAAAGCAAAATGAAAAACTTCTTCCAAGTCCCATCATCCTGCTCATGGCACTAAGAGTTTTTCTTCACCTGACTATTTTCTTTGAGCTGGTGGACGATTTGTTTGCACAGAGCTGCTTTCAGGCAGCAGAAATTCCAGGTGGGATGGAAAAAGGAAGCTGTCTGGAGGGAGAGCTGTTTGCAGGGGTCCTGAGCAGGGTACACAACAGTGGTTTTATTTCCCCGACTCCTTTGCCAGTTGCTCAACCAGATGTCCTCAGTAGTTTGTGCTGTAAGATGTTAAGTAATTAGATCATTCAGATTCTAGTTAAACATAATTAAAGCCCTGTGTAAACTGAGTGAAGCTGACAGGTTTTATAGGTTGGTCATAGCAAAAATATCAGATGATATAGCTCAGCATTAATACAAAAAGATTTAAGCCTCCCTGCCCTCAAATAAAGAGGTGTTTAGTCTCCAAATTTAATCCTTAATTAGAACTACAACTTATGGAACTTACTAAAAATGTTTTCATAATCTTGGAAGCCTCACTCAAAAGTGCTTCCATGTAGTGTTTTCTGGTTTCTTCTGTACCCCTGAATGTGAAATAGAGAACTTAGCAGCTGTTACGTCAAGTTAAACAGAAAGATAACAGAATTTTGCAATTTTTTTCCCTGTAGTTTAAGTTAGTGGGTAAGTCAGTTGCAGTGGTGCTTCTTGACTTGAGAAAGGTTGGAACAAGTAGCACTCTCTCCAGGTGCCTTTCCCAGTGTGGAGCTGGTTTGCCTTTTGGGATCATCTGGGTGTAGCACAGCCTGTGTGAGGTGCCTTGGTTTCCAGCAGTGGCTTCCAACCCACAGCACACTGGGTTCGTGAGCATCACATCCCCTCGGTTATTGTTAAATAGCAGAACTGGAGAGAATCACCGTGTAATGCCACCGTGTCTGCAGGTACTGCAGAGTGAAAGAGCAAATGTGAGATTGTGAGCACGGGGCTGAAACATGAGTTCCATGTCCCAGCCTTTGATATTGTTGTTTTATTGCAACACTTTGAAGCTAATCTTGATTATTTCTCTCCCTCCTTTTACAGATATGACACATTATTTTGTTGTTTGTTTGCTGGCAGGCGAAACATATTTTCTGAAGGAAAGTGTTAACAGATCCGCTGATAAAATGTCTGTCTTCTAAAAACTGTCTGAAGACAAATTGAGTATTTGTCTACATGTGCTGTTCACACTGTTGTACCGAACAAATTAACAAGATGATTCTTGTCTTTTCTAGGATGTAAACTTTCTTTTCCAATGTTGTAGGAGCCCAAAGTTGTGAACTAGACCCAGGGTGATCCTTGTTCTGCCAAGTGCTCTGAAAGCTGATTGTCACTTTACTGTAGCTAATAAAGAAAATTTAGGTAGAGAACATCTGCAGGGAAGTTATGTTGGAAAATTCACATTTGACTAGTAAAGGGGATTTAGCTGTTCTACTGAGTTAAAAAAGAAAAATCAGAAAGAAGAAAGCTGCAGTTTTTTCTTGGCAATCCTAAATGATGAAGTTGTCTTGCTGGGTACTGAAAACAGCTCCTTTGCATGCACTGCAGAGTTATTTCATGCAATAACTTCCCACGTCCCCTTCAGCCTCTCCCCACCACGCTTAGTTATGTCACTGGTGTGATGCTCCGAGCCTTGCTGTCCTGGCTGGAATCTCGAGCCTGTTTCCAAGCTTGTATTTCTCACTTGGCAGCACACGCTGCGGCTGGTGGGCAATCTGCCGTATCCCTTTTTTGTCAAACATCGGAGTTGGTGTCTGACACTGAATCCGGGAAGAGGAACGGGGAGAGTGAAATGTACAGCGGAACTGGAGAGGTCTGCTGGGTGTCTCTGTGCATTTTTCTGTAGTTATTGCTTATGATTGATTCCCAGTTCTTGTGGTGATAGAATGACAGGGATTCTGCTCTTTCCTTTCGTATTTTAAGTGATTTGCATGACCTGGTAAGAGGCAAATTTTCAGCTACTTTTTTTTAATCAGGTGCCTATCTGCTTATAGGTGAAAAACTCTGTTTCAGGAAAATCCCCTAAAGTTCTACAGAGACAAAACAGTTCTGTCAAGGTGTGTGTACGTGTGTGTGTGTGTTTGTGTAAACACACAAGCTCACACAAGCACAATCTCCTCTCTGGATCAGCTCCCACCATGCAAAATACAAACCTGAAAGGGCTATAATTGATTATGTGCAATAGGAGACAAACAACCAAGATTTTGGGAGAGGGCAGGGTGTGGTCCAGATCTGGCAAAACATTTAAGAACTGAACATTATTTTTTCAAAGGTAGGGAAACTTTGAAACATTGGTCCAAGAGTTAAGACTGGTTGGGAGAAGGAAAAGAGTACAGTAAACTGAGACATCGTCTTTGTAGGGGGAGGTGTTGGGGGAGGAATTGGGAAGAAAGAACACGCAAGTTTAGGTTAGTACATGTTCATGTTCTTCTGGTTTTTTAGCTTCATTTGTTTCCCTGGCAGATGTCCCATGGCTTTGAGGCCTTTGTCTGTGTGAGAGAGAACATGAAGGAGGGCTTGGCAGGACGCTTGGGGTTGTGTAGAATAGCTGGTAGTCATATTTATAGTTGGTGTTGTCTCTTGGCTTGTGCAACTTTGATAACCGGCAATCGTTCTGTAAAGTTACGTGTTGTGTTGGCAAGTCAGCTCTCCCTGCGTTCCCTCCACCAATTCTGCACTGTAGATATGGCTCATGTACAAGTTTTTGTAAGGTCTGAATAGGACTTGTCACATCTACGACTTTACTTTTTGTATACACCTCCCATTGGACTGTCTTTTCAAACTTCTTCATGCAACAGACGACATTACATGCAAACCTGCTTAACTGAGTCGAAAAGAAACAACATTTTAAAAGCGATCTAGCAGTCTTTAAGTGATAAGATTTTTTGGAGCTTTGTATCTTTTTTACATATATATGGATGTATAAATATATGTGTGCTGCATCCTCCTTTGAAGGCACTTCATTTTGCAATGATTGTGGTACCTCAGTATTTTATATTGTATTCTTTTGACTTGCCAAAATTCACAATTTCACTTGTCAAACTTCACAATTTTGACTTGACAAAATTCACTTGTTCCTGCAGCCTCTACGTTCTGCAGGGGAAGAGGAACAATATTTGTCTGCTGTGCGAGTTTGAACCTTCTGGTCGCCTTTTACTTTCTCTGTGTTTGTGGCTCTAAATAGATTTATAACTCTGCAGCTTTATGCCTTTAAAACACCTGCTGTAATTGCCTAGAAATATCCTCCATGTCAGCCTTTATTGCTTACTGTGATTACGCTTCTGGTAACCAGGCTTTTTGGCAGACTCATAAAATAAGTTTCTCATAATAGGATTCTGAATGGAGTTAAACAAGACGCATAGTTCAAAGTGCAAATATGTTTTATTGGGGAAAGGATATTATTCTGCTGTTCTTTGATACCTTTAATTTGGCTCTTCAGAAGGTGCTTTGCATTGAGTGTATGCATAAGTTTAAAAAATCATATGCGACCCATTTCATTGATGGAAGTGTGTGTGGGCTTTTGTATGGCAGGTCTAGAGGTAAGAAGGATGTGAATGCAAGTTCTTGAACCCGTGTACACTGTTTTTTTATCAATTAGCAGAGTTTGTACGTAAACGGTACAAAAGGTTGAAAAAATGCTGCTTAGTTTTGCTGATTTAACATCTAAGTGCAGTGTGAATGCTGAAAAAAAAATCTGTCATTAGAAGGTTGTACCTTCAGCTCAGGGCTGGTGTTGTGCTTCCCAGCAAAGTGAGGGTCCTGTGAGGCTGTTGGAGGGGTGATGGATGAGCTTTCAGGACGTGGCAATGTGTTACATTTGCTAATTCTCCACGCAGAAACTCATCACAGAGTTAGATATTCTCACAGCAGCGACGGTAGAGAGGGAGGAAGAGCTTCAGACAGTTGAACTTTGTGTTGTGCTCTCTTGATTGTGATGTCTCCCCTGGCATCCTTCAGGTGGACATCAGAGGGTTGGGAAATTCTAGTTTAACATTGCAAATCAACCTAATGTATTAGTTCTTGTAAACTGTTTCTGGAGATTGCAGGATTGAGGAGGTGTTATTTATCATCACTTTTAGCTAAAGAGTTCCACCCATGCAAAATTCTTAGTGCTAAGAGAATTACTCTTTGGTAGGCGGGTTGTTCTCAATATCTCAAGCAGAGGAAAAGGTGGTGAATAGTTATTTTTGGGCTCTTTTAAAATATGAAAATAAAATTATTGGGGTTAGCCAATGTTCTTTACATCAGCAACTTTATCCTCAAGGATATTTTGGCATTTTTGCCTTTGCTAGACTTCAAAGGATTGATGAAATTTCCTAGGAGAAGGTGGGGTGCTGTAGAATGGTGGAGACTGAGGTTGGAGAAGAAGAAGTAAATGAGCATGGGTCACTTGGTGCTGCTTCAAATGAAGGAAGCCAAACCTTGTCCCACACTGGAGCAGGAGACCTTCCAAGGATGTGCCTCAGAAAATGCTGCTGAGGGTTCAGTTTGTGGTGCAGTTGCCTCTCACCTGACTCCTGGGGGGTTTTGGTGTGCTTGAATATGGCTGTGAGCTCCTGCAGTCGCTGATGTGGGGTATGGGCTTGGTGACACCTTCTGCGGGTGCTTGGTGCTGTTGTGCAAAACCTGCTGGAGTGGTTTGAGCCATTTCCCTGCGGGACAGGGACAGTGGGAAGCTGAATTTCCTTTCTAGGCATAGAGTTTATTGTACAGCATAAAATCAAACACTGTGGGATGGCAAAGGCTGTTTTTCAAACTAGTTGGCTTGTTGTAGCTGTGATAATCTGTGTTGATCAACCCTTTTGGTGTTTGCTACAAAATTTATTCTAAAAGGCATGGTAGCTCGTTCTCGTTGGTGGCGATCCAAATCGTCTCTGCTGCCAATCTTGGCACTGGTGCCAGTGGTTTGCTTTAGCTGATCTAAGAATATAATGCAGATGGTTTGATACTCAGCACGGATATATACAGATGGCTTGAAACTTTCGGATTGCTTTATTTCATTCCATTGTTTCTTCTCGGTATATCAAGTATCTCTGGATATATATATAGGTGCGAAATTATATATACGTGAGATATATATATATAATTGCTATTCTTAAAACAATCTGATCTGGTTTTGGTTCAGCTTGTGCCTGTCGTTGCTGTAAGAATTTGGCTTCTATTTTGTGCAAGTTCCATGTTCTGCGTGTCGGTACAGGTGTGCTTATTTATAATGCACAAGAATACTTCTGTCAAATTTTTTGACCACCACACCTGTACATTCTCCAGTTATATGGGATGTAGAAAGCACATCCTAAAGAGAGAGCCTGTAGATCTAGAAATCCAAAGTTCGTGGTCACCAGTACTGACTTTGTTCAGTCTGTTGCTGACCCTGGCAGTGACATCTTTGCACTTGGAGCAGTGAAGTTTTAGCCCTGTGCAATAGTTCAGGCAGAGATCAGTGAGCTCTGGCTGAAGGCTGGGTAGTTTGTTTTCAGTGCTCATTACAGCCTGTTGATCTCTTGCCAGCAGAAATTTCTAGGTTGGGAATTTTTCTGTTGTATACAGGTGTATGACATCAGTTGCCTGCTGGCACGACAGGGTGTAAATAGAATTATGACAGCATAACTTGAGTGCTCTCTGTGCACACAATATATTGATGTTCCAGCAGTTGATGCTGCCATAGAGATTGCCTGGGCAAAGGGTAAAAGTAGCCTCTGCTTTGATTCCTCCTGTATGGGAGATCCTCCTTCTCCAGGCTGGGGCATCGACAGCTCTGTCCTGTGCGTGGAGCTTGGGAGGTGGTTGTACAGACTTCTGAGCAGTGATTTACTTAGCTGCCTTCATAAGGCTGTTAAAGTGCTTAACAATGCAATTAATGTAATTTAAGGACAGTTAAAAGCACTAGTGGTTTTTTTCAACTTTAATTTTAAATGCTGAGAAGATTAAGCAGTTTGAACAATGACATGATTTGCTCTACAGCCGCTGAGCATATAAATAAAATATGCCCCAGTGCTTGGTGTTTTGAGTCTAAAACTTAAAGACCACTGAAATCAGTGATTTTGGATATATTGCCTTGTTCTGGGCTCATCAGACATCTGACAAGTTAAGTGCGATCAGTGCAAGTCAGCATTTAGATGGCAAATCTTTAATGAACGTTTCACTGCTGTAGGAAGTACTGATGGTAATTTCAACAGGTACGTCTCTTGAGTTTGCTTCAGTTCCACCGCAGATGCTGGCATAATGATAACTCCTGAGATGAGACATAAAATAGGTTTATGCATCTCTGAATGCTTCCTAGTCCATGTGCATGGAGGCCTTTTATCCAAATAGTCACACAGTTTTTTGTATGTGTAAATAGTTTGCTTTGCAGGCTTTTCCCCATACGTTTCATCAATGCTTTAGTTAATACTCTTTATGCAATTCATATTCTTAATACAGAGAAGTTCATGTGTTACTAAACAGAAAGGAAATTTTGTAAGAGTGCTCTTATGATGAAGCTGCCAGCTGGGTCCATCACCCCCATCTCTGGGACAAGGCAGTGGAACTCTGTTCCCTTGGGCACAAGAGGCCTGGCCCGTTCCAAGGCTGCTGTGGGGCAGGACAGTTCCACCCTTGTTGATAAGAAGAATGTTGGCTGTCCGTGGTGGTAAACTTAGCAAGAGTGAAGAGGTACATAACTGCTCTCTGGGCAAATAAAAGCAGTAAGGGCAGGGGGGATGTTAAGGGAAGCAGTGTTTAACAGGGAAGGCAGTGGGGACACTCGTGTCTGGAGAAGGAGCTCACTGGAGGGATGTGTAGATTAAAGGGAAGCATGAATTTAAAATGGAGCGTGGCTGTGTAAAAGCTTTGATGAAGTGATCCTTTGCACTGTGAAAACAAAGACACCTAAATTGTACGTGGATGAGGCAGGGCCATTAGCTGACCTCAGAGTGCAGTTCTCCAAATTAATGGTCCTGGAGCAGCCAGCTGAGGTGATTTGGCTCTGAAAGTCAGATGGTTGGGAGCAATGTGTCTGGTGAAAGTGGCCTTAGCTTATAGACATTTAAAATGTTTCAGTTAGTTTTGAAAAGATAGTTTGTTGTTGAAAAAAACAGGTGCTTGTGTGATGTGTTTATTGAAACAGTCCTTTTCTACCAGCCTCAAGAACTTCAGTTCTGTTTCAGCCTTACTGAAGAAAAAATAGTTCTTAAAATTTATCTTCATCCTTCCTCAGGAAGGATAGAGCCTAACTGGGGTGTTTCCCAGAAAACTGGTTTCGGAGTGACTGACTGGTAATGATGAGTGACAGAATTAGCATAAATTCAGAGATACGGTTGGCTGGTGCCAACTGGCTGTGTGGGTATAAGAGTCGCTCTTGGGAGCGATGACAGAGCCTGATTTTTATCCCTCCCTCCCACCCCCCCACTTTCCCACCCAGAGTGCTGAATATCCGACTGGATATTAAATACTTGAAAATCAACCTACTTATCAGCCTGGAGCAGGCTCCAGGGAGGAGGTTTGGAGAGGGAGGGCTTGTTTGGGGTGGTGTTGCACATGGCGATCTCACCGTGGGTAGCGCCGCGTGCCCGGGGTGTCCGGCAGCCGGGGAACAGCGGAGGTGGCTGTCCCTGGTGGGTGCCTGGATGTCTGTCCCCGGCACCCCGAGCCCTGTGTGTTACGCGATTCCCCGGCGAGGTTTGCTGCTGGTGGCTCCCGGCCAGCTTGTCATGTCAGTGTTGAAAACTCCGGAGCACTTCTCCAAACGCTTGGAACCTGTCTCGATCTGCCCGGTAACCGCGGTGTCTCCGCGAGCTCCACGCGCAGGGCGGGACGGCTCAGCTCTGCCAGGCTCCTGGCCACGACTGACCGGGTCATCCACCTGCCCTGGAAAGCCCAGGGTGTGGTGGAGGCTAGAGGAGCTGTTGGTGTGGTCACCCTGTGCTGGCCAGGCTGAGCAGGTGCCAGGGTTGTGTCCCACACTGGGCAGGGCAGTGGAGCTCTCCGTGCCTGTTCTGCTCTCTGGTTTGCAGCCCTGGCCTGGGAGAAGCGGAGGCAGGGACGGGAAGCTGGGGTGGTGGAAGGGGTCAGGAAGGGGCTTCCCTGGCGCTGCGGCTGCTGCAGAGCAACACGGGACCTGCCACTTGTCCCCAGGCTTGGAGGTGAGGGGTCACAGACACTTCCCTCCTCACTGTTCCCTCAGGATGCCATCTACCAGATCTTGATACCCATGTTTATTAAAACAAAAACAAATAGAGATCAAATGCATCATTTCATGGAGCTTTGGCTGTTTAGGAATGACCATTCCCTGTTTTGCTGTCTCACTGTGTTCGGTACCCACCGTGTCGGACTCCTCCCTGGTGATCCCATGTGCGTGCTGAAATAGTGAGGCTGGAAGATGGGAATTTCTGGATCTGGGCAGTGTTGGGAAGCATCTCCCAAATGCACACCCTGACAGCAGCACTGCCTTGTTCCCAACATGTGCTTAATCAACTGGATAAATAGAGGAGCTGTTCAAATGGGGCTACTGAAAAGCACCTGCAAAATCTGTAGTCGCTGCTGAAACCCCAGTCCTCGTATGCTGATTAGGCTCTTGTTTTTAAAAAACTTGTAGTGAATATGTTTAAATTCTGCAACGAAGATATTTTCCCTAATTATTTTCTTTTAAAATACACTTTTAAGATTGGTTGCTCTGATGCTGAAGAATACTTAATGCTTCTTCTCTCTTACTGGTGTGTAAATGCAATCCTGAAATACTGTCAGTTTTTCTAATATTATTTGTAAGATTATTATTGGATGTATTTCTTTTTTTGTGTTTTGGGCTTACCAATGAATTATGTGACTACTTGTGAGAAAAAAAGACTAGGTAATATTCCTATTAATTTTTTTTTTTTCTAATTGCTTAGAATTAATATCCTGCTTGTGTAGCATAACTGTATTGGGCTTTGAAGGTAGATTTATCCTGAAATTTCACAGATATCATTTTATTTGAGTTGTCTGCTGCTCCCCACCACCACACACACAGTACAGGTTGGTTCATGCAGATTCTGTGCTGTGTATTACTGCTTCTGTTGTTTGGGTGAGATAAAAACTTGTTGAACTACTAAAGTGGACAGAGTTTAAAATTACAGACACATTACTTTCCTTTGCAGCCATAATATGTTTGTTTTGGCAGGCTGTCTCTTCACTGGAACATGGAACAGTTCTTTTTTTTGCGATTATTCACTGTTTTCAGTCATACAGCACCAAGTATTATTCATGGCCCTGGAAAAAGTTACTCCTTCACAAAACAAAAGCATAGGAAGTGTTCTGAACTCCCTCATTTTTGTAATTGACAGGTATTAATGATGTGTGGGTACCCAGTGCAGTGACAGTGTGCTCTAAATTAATGAACATCACGGGGTGTTTATGGCTTGGGAGCCTTCCCTGGCTCTCCAGGTGCTGTGGGTGTCTCGGTGGCCGTGCTGGTGTGTGGTACCTGCCAGGATGATGCTCCTTGGATGCACCACAGAGTAAACACCACGTTCACCTGGGCTAGTGCTAAGCTTCTCCCACATGGTGGAGCTTTTACCCTCGACTTGACCACAAAAAGACATTTTATAAAGTGCGGAGAGGCAGCTCAGGGAAAGGAGGGCTCTGCTCGCCTTTTCCCTGATCCATAAAATTTTTGTGCCTTGTCTAATGTTGTGTTTGCCCTGCGCAGACATGGACACCATGGCTGTGCTAATGCCTGCAGATCCATCAGCATTCAGTGGGACTGGGGCCTCCTGGATCCCTCCAGGATCACATGGCAGCTCCTGCTGGCCTGGAGCTGCAGGGCCATGCAGTGCCCAGCTGCTGAAACCCCCCCAGCTGATTTCCAGCTGAAAAAGGCCAATCAGCTTTGCATCACATCCAAGAGGTATTGCCCCATTCTCCCACCCAGCTTTGCCATTTCCAAGCATTTTGCTGGTTTTGTCATCAGACAGGAATAGTGTTAAGAATTAGGGTTAATGATTCTTACAGCAAACTGCTTTTGAAAGGAGTATTGAAGAATCTGAAAGTTTGTGTAATTTGAGCCATACTTAGGAAGTGAAAAAAAAAGTCTGCTGCTGAGAACAACTGCCTATTTTTCAGAAATCAGCTATTTCTTTCTCATTACTTGTTTATAGTATTTTGATGCTGTGCAGCCTTTAAAGGAATTCTTTGCTTATTTGGTCCAACTGTAACTCACTTTAATGCCTATCTATTTTCTAATAATACTTAGCACAAGAGGTGCAAGAGGTGCCCTTTCCTTTTTTTTTTTTCCTCAGGATGTGGTGTCTTTTTCTTTTCTTTTTTCCCCCTTCCAGTAAGGAAAACACCATTTCCTCCAGTGCAAATGAGTAATGGTGATGCAGGTCAGTTCAGACTCTCATATTGCCACTTGTTTACATAAAAGTGATCTGTTCTTCTGAAAATCTGTAATTGTCATGGGAACTGTGTATTAATTTTAAACTCACCCTGTTCACAGCACAGGAATGTATTTTCCCCCTATTTTTCCTGAGGTTGGAAATCACAGTTGTTTTTTCTGCTCTCCCTCTATTTGCTAGAAAATTGGTTTTGCTGCTGAGGTCCTTCAGTGCCCATGTGGCTGCTGCACTGCACGTTCTGCCACCTGGCCCCTTCTCCCTGCCAAACTTTAGATGTCTTTGGTCTTGCTCTTTGCTATTTCTGAATCAAATCCCTGAAACTTTTTTCCCCCCAGTCTTCTTCTGCCTTGCTATTTTTTTCCCCCTTCATAAAAATAAATTGTAGAGCTGATCTGGCTGTTGCATATCTGCCCAACTGCTCGTGGATTCTCCCATAGCAAGGAATAAAATTTCCAACCCTTTGTGCCTGTTCTTACAGCTCAGCTGGCCACATGCTTAGATTTGTCATTATAGGGCCCTTTTAGAACAGATTTAGAATGGTTTTATCAAGTGATGAGTTCTGTGTTTTACAATAGGAATAAATTTTTTCAAATAGTAACGTCTTGTAGTGAATAAAATGATGCTTGGATGGTTCGTCTTTGGCAGTGGGAGACTTGGATTTGTTGGTTGATATTTTCTAGGTAAGAGTAAGTAATGGCTTCTTCCCATAAACTCAGTAATATTTTAATTTTGGTGATTCAGTCTTTAATATAAATACAGTAAAGTGACAGGCTTCATGCCCTTAATGTTTAGGGCTTTTAGTCATCCTTAGAATTAATTCTGGTTTCAGCAGAAGCATTTATTATTAAAGAAAACACAGACTCAGATATTTAATTATTTGGATTTCTTTTTTTAACACATTTTAGGAACATCTGTGGATCCTAATGAAGCCAGTGAGGATCCCAGACCCTGAAAACTGCCTAAATTTTTACAGTAACATGGGAGGAGGGGATGGATTAGGGTGGAGGGCAGGGTACTGTGAAGATTCCTGGCACATATTTTCAGATGACTTACTGTATTTTTAGCTGGTGGGTATGTTTGGTGTCATTCATTTTAGGCAGTAAGAACATTCATTTATTCTATACTGCTCAAATTTCTGAGTTTTCTGTAAAATACAGTGGAGTTTTCTTGTGGGGCTGATGTAGAGTTGGCTGATTCTCAGCTGTGAAAGAAATACTTATGCTGATTATCTTTGCTTCACTGTTTTCTTTAGATTTCAAGAGGTTGTGCTTAACATTTCAAAATTAGTTAGAGGACTCCTTTCAGACTGCTAAATTATACCTACCAGAAGGCTGCAAAGCGAGCTCTGCGTGCCTGCCTCAACTTAGCTGCTCTTGATGGCACTGCAAATAAATTATATATGTAAGCAAATTATTTTGAAAGCAGTAGTTTTTAGATTGGGACAGGGCTTCTCTATGTGTTCATACATCTCATGCTGTAGCCAGTTAACAGGTGGATTTGAACCGCTTCCAAATTTGGTGTCAAATTTTCAGACAAGCACAATGCACAAATTCTCCTTTCTGCCCTCTACAAAGAGGAAGGAAGGGGGAAAAAAAGCCCCAAATCTATTTCAGTACTTTCTCAGAAGTTTACTTGTATAAATTTCTCTTTTTCTATGAAAGTATACTTTAAAATTCTTGAAGAATGCTAGAATAATTGTGCTTTTTTTTGTGAATCCTGTATATTAATGAGAAGGATCTGTCTGGACTCTTACAAAACACTAGTTTTAAAATAAATAAAAATATTTGAAATAATAAAGTATGTAACAAATGGCAGCTCAAAATTTTGAATAATTTTAATATATTTTTGAATCAACATGGGATTAGCAGATGCTTTTGCATGTTTATGCAGGGTAGCATTTATGGCAACATCAGTGAAGTTTTTACTTTTACCCTCAGTTCTCTCCAGTGTCTGCCCTGACCCAAGAGCCCAACTCTGCTTCACGCAAAGAACACAGACATCACCAGGTTTAAGAGTTTTGCCTTCTAGTCAGTTCTTTTGTTCTCTGTGGTCTTGTAATTACATTTTCTTAAATGCAGTTCTCTCCACTGTTGTGGTGCAGAGGAGTTTCAAGGCAGGGAACTGTGCATGTGCAGCAGCTCCTGCAAATGTAAACAAAGAGGAGAAAAATGTCTCTTATCTTTTTCCGTTATCTCTGCTTGCCTCACTTTTTTGGGGGTTGGTTTCCACCTCAGGAACACATTGCTGCCAAATGAATCTAGTGAAAATCATAGAAATAGTGCTTGAGGCTTTGGGGTGACTTGTTTCACTTGTAAATGAAAATACTCCGCTGTACTCTAAGGTCCTGTTTTGTTCCAGATAAATCAGCACATCGTATCAAATTAAGTTCATTGTTCTTAGAGAGCAGTTTATTACAGTTTATTCTGACTTGGGTGTGTTCTTACAGGTTTTGTTAAAATTAGGGATTAATTTGTGTGCTTAAAATAATCCAAAGTGAGTGTTTGCCTCTGTTGATACTCCGGGAGCTGCGAGTTCTTGTGTGCTCAGATCCCCTGCGAGCAGGGCTGGTACAGTGGGCAGAACCTGCTAATGGGGTTTGTGTCTGACCCCCCTAAATGAGCAGCAAGGTGGCTGCCCTTGAGTCATCGCCTGAACGTCGTGGGCTAATCTAAGTGGCATCCTGGAGAGTTCTGCTGCAGCATTCAAGGCAGCAGCACAAACTGATGTGACTGATGGTATTTGTGGATTATATCAACATCAGTGGATTATCTGCAGCAGCAGGAGGAGAAGGACTGGAAACAAGAATGAATAATATACTAAACAACTCACTAAAAGTGGCTAATGACTGGAAAAGTAGGAGAATTATAGACTGTAGGATTTACAGTTGTTGTATACTTGACATCCTTTTGGTAATTTCTCTAAGAAAGATTGGGAAAACCTAATGGAGGGATGACAGCAAAAATTAGGCAATTTTCTGGAGAAGAGGAATTGTCTTGAGCAGGGAGTTGAAGTATTTGTTACAGCTGGGTTTAGTTAACAGAAGGTGGGTTGGGTTTGCCATTGAGGGTGGTAACATCAGGGACAGCTCTTTATATCTTGCAAATGAAGAATTTCTGAGCAATGTAATTTGTTTCAGCAAGAATTGGTTTGCTCAAGTGTTTTACTTGTAGCCAAAGGGAGTGAATATTTACAGGAAAAGGCAGGGGGAGGAATTTTATTCTATAATCAAACCCCACCACTGTATTAAGAACCAGTTTGCTTAAAGGTGGCATTACTGGACAGCATTGCAGAAAGCTTGAGGTTTTGACTCAAAATAGGTTTGGCAGCACTGAGTAAGAGCCTCGTGTGTGTGTTTGTCTGCCAAGCACAGTATTTAAATGATGGGAGCGTGTTTCTTTGTCATTTAGCCCTCTTGCAGAGAGCAGGAAGATCTTAACCAAAAATTACAAGTAATTTTGATCCAGAAACTCCCTGCAGCAGCTAAGTCTTGCTGTTCATATTTGATGTTATCCTTGGTTCTAGAAATAAGAGTTTAAGTGACTTGAGTATCCTGAATACACGTTTTTGACGGCTTAAGTAGAAGGTGTCATTCCAAGAGTAGTTTCTTCCTAAATAAAAAAATAATTCTGTAACTTTCATGTGTGCACTGTTTCTAGGTGTAGTTATCATAGGCCTAAATTATTTAAACCATAAAGCAGCATCTTGCAGGAAATTTCTAGTCCTATGATTTTTTTTTTAACGTATAAATATTTCAAGTCTATGCAAAAGACAAACCTTGTATAAAAATACTATATCACCCATGAGTAGGAGAAGTTATTAAAGGTAGGCACAGGCTGAGTAATGAAATGGGGACATCAGGTTCCTCAGAATAGCCTGTTACTAAGGGATGCCGAATCCAAGGTAAAAACTCCTGTTTCTTCTCATTTCTAGTTTTTTCAGACCTATTTAACTATGTCTTGGGTATATCCAGTCTGATGTTGATGATGGTAGTTACTGTGGATAATGATCAGCTGTTGCAGCAAAAGGATTCACTCAGATTTTTAATTTCGGAAGCAGAATGCTGATGTTTTTATCAACTTGGCCAGCAAACAGAAACCAAGATGATGGCAGTCTTGGATGTCGCTTTAGTCTTCTGTCTGCTTTCCCAGGGATCAGCAATTGTACTTGGAGATTTAAGTGGTTTGGTCAGCATTACCTTTTTCAGCCTTTATATTTCCATAATAGTTCATAAACCTGCAAATAATGGTCTGCTCTGAGCTGAGCCAAAAATGACTAATTTCCTTTTTTCTCCACAGTACCTCAGAACTAGTCTGTAAGATTCTCCCCAATGGAAGAATGAGACACGTAATATACTGGAACCAGAGCTCATAAGAGAACCAAAATTAAATTAAAATAATCCTAGGAATTCTGGTTTTGTTTTTTTTCTGCATGTGCAGAGTAGTCCTTTCATCCTTCATCTGCCCAATTGCCATTTTAATAAGCTTTTAGGTGTTTATTAGAAAATGTGCCATTAACTTGCATCTGTTCCACTCCAGGAAATTGGCTGTTATCGTCCGTTTTCTTCCCAAAATATTGGCTATTCCCTCTATGAGACTTTACCCCCTTAAATACAGTATTAAATACGGTGTTGATGCAGGCAGAGTCATCTTGTGCCTGTTCTGTTTTCCTGCTGTTGCTGCAAACAAATGTGAAGAATCTTTCCAAAAAGAAAAATCCTCGAGGATCCTTCATTAGATGTACTCCTGGGAATTGGTAATAGATACTTGAATATCATTCATTTTAGGAGCAGGATTTTGATGCCTATTAAAATCAAGGTGCACGCTAAATATTTACTCTGTTTGTTTGGAAATGTGTGTTCCTTTTAACACAGCTTCTCTTGCAGAGGAAATGTGCAACTCACCAGAACTCACTGCGCGGTGCTTCACAGGGGTATCAGGGTTCCCACTGAATTGGGACCTTAATTTCCCAGTTCTCAAATGATGCCGTGCAGGCCCTTGGCTGGCCTTGTGCAGGAGCAGATGGTACAGCAAGAAGAGCTTGTGAGTTCTGGGGGCCAAGGCTTGCAGCAGCGCGGGGAAAAAAAAAGGAAATGTTAATTTAGGAACTCGAAAAATCCCCTGATAAAGAGGAGGGAGAAATGCCAAAGGGAAGAAACAATAGCGTTGTTCTAAAAGTGGTGTTCTAAGCTCAAACCTAAGACTGAAGCTGTCCTGATCTCATCTGTGCAAGGTCTATAAAATCCAATTACTCTGATATCTGGAATTTAAATAACTAGAAACTTTATGTCTAGTCTTGTCTTGCTTTTAGCTTTCTTTACAGTGGGAAAAACTGTCCAAGTCAGTGATAAGGAACCATTTTATTTGGGGAGGAGTTTGAAACACCACCCAAGGATGATGTCATTCCTGACACTGTTCATATCCTGATTGGAAATCTGCGATGGTGAAAGAAAGAAGTGTGTATTAGGAATGCTGTATCATTACAAACCTATTAGGCATTGTTTTAGATGTTCTAAAACAAGTCTTGGCATATAGAGCAGCTTACTGGGTTTAGAGAAGGCTGATCTGCTTTTTAACTGCAAAAAAAAAAAAAAATCATTACTCAGAGCATCTGGTAAAGTGATAGTGCACCGATTTTAGGTTACAGTGCTTTTTTTTTTTCAATGTGTTTAAAATGGAAAAGGTACCGAGGTCTTTGCAGGTAAAATCCAACGCCGTACTTTAAAACATGAAAGGAGAAAAGACTTGGAAGCATCTGGAAAGGAAGTGGATTGTTAGAGTTGCTTGAGAATTTCTTTTGCTGTCTGTTTAGGTAATCATAATTAAAAAATGCCTGAATGATCTTAATAACACATGATTCAACTGACAAGCACTAATTGCTCTCTATCAGGCCAAGAGAAGATGAATGTTGTCAAGAAAACCACAAGTCAGACAAGCTGATTCTCTTCTAGTCTGACACCATGTTCCCATGTACAAACCAGTTTTTACTGGAGTCTTTCCAACATCAAAAGAAAATCCTTGCCTTCCCATTAATTTTCGTTGCTGGCAGGCTCGAGCTGTTTGTGACGAGTTACTTTCGTTACTATTGCTGGGCTGCTCATGCACAGGGTTGTGCAAAGGCAAAAATGTAAACAGGTTTCTCAACTTCTCCTTATCTTTGTAGTTAAACTGAGCGCATTCTTACACTGAAATATAAAGCATTAGGGATAAAAAAAACCCTCTTTTCTTTTTTTTAAATTGTCACAGCAATCCTCTTCTTTTTTTTTCTTTGCCCTGCAATGTGCAGTGCACTGGGCCAGGTAGGATAGCATTATTTTTCTTCGAAGATCTTCTTTTTTTAAGACAACCTATGCAAATGATATCGTTGCAGTAAAAAATCCCAGTTTTGTATAGCAGATGCTATCTGGCAGGATTTCCTGCAAGGTGATGTGTATCTAGTGCCATTTCTTTTCTTTTGTTTTAAAGATGCCTTTTTTGTCTGTGCTCTAGTCAAATTAAAACCTTGTCCTTTGTTGCTTGACTTTACTGTATTTCTTGATTTAGATACAAGCAGTAGGAGATATTCCACATTGTTTCATACTTTCCATTTATATTTGGACATGGGTTGCTCCATGGTTTTGTAAGGGTCTGGGTCACTTGGGCAACCATCTACCCAGATAAATCTAATGACCTTTCTTGTAAACAGGGTTTAAAAAACAGTGCCTGCTTTGAGCTAAGTAAATTCTGACTTAGTCACTCCAGTGTTAATTACGAAGGGAGATCATGTTATGTTTTAATGTAGGTTTGAGACTCTTAAAAAAAATAAAAACCAAGAAACCCTGGGATCTTTCCGTAAACAGAATATCTCCTTTAACCAGATATTTTAAGTTGGATCATTAAACCTCTCCCCAGAGCTCAGTAGTGCCAATTCATCTTTTAATTAGTTTTTCTGAGGAAGAGGGATATTGACTTGGTTGTGAATGCACCCCCGTCTCTAGAAGGCCTTTAACTCAGTCCACTATGATTTTATGGAGAAGACAGAAATCAGCTCCTTAAAACTTCACCATAATTCTCAAACTTCAGTTCTGAAACAGCACTGTCAGTTATCAATCTTTGTAATACTTCCCTGCCATATTTGATGACTGTTTTAACTATTTGATGGCCACCTTTAGCGTGTCTGGAGACAGGGTATCTTAAAAGGATTTTGTGCAAGTTGACACTCGGAATTCTCACTCAAATTTGGCACTTAAAACAGAGTCTCCTGTCAGCTTCTTGGTGCTAAACCTGGAGCTGAACCAGGGTGGTAATGAACTCCTTTTCCTTACCAGATTTCTTTGCTGGTAACAAAAACCCCCTTGCTGAAGGGTAATGTTGAAGCGCAGAGGGAAGGATGAGTGAAGAAAGTGTGAAGGGAGCACTGAGCATTCCTGACTTGTTTTCCAGTGAGTCCCAGTCCCTCCTATTTACAGGGTCACCCTTACAGATATTGCTCCTCAGTGCTTGGCTCACTGACAGTAGAAATAAGTAAATAAATCAGAGTAGAGAGGCGAGACCATGAGCTGACAGTGGGTTGATTTGTCATTTCAAATCTCCCGAAAACAAAAAAGTACCTGTGCTTCTGTGTCAAAACTATTATCAAATCTATGTGAAATTATAATAATCTCTGACAGTTTAACATCATCACGGGTTATAAAAAGCATCACGGTAAGTTCCTTTTCTCAGTTTTTGTGTGTGATGGGGAAACAACAAATTCCCTTTTTCCTCAAATGGTGCCCAGTGCTGCTGGTGCTGCACACCCACGGATGAGGGGACGTTTTCAAATCGGAGGGCAGAGCCCTGTGCTGTCAGCTGGAGTTGAGATCCTTTCAGGGCGGCAACAGGAGAGGATTTGTTTGTTCCCACTTCAGAGTTTTCTGCAGAAAATAATGAGAACCCTAGAGTCTGTCCTGAAATGACAAAATCCTTTGCTTCTGTAGAAAAGTGAACAACTATTTAAAAAAGAAGGGGGGAGGAGGAGGGATTAGCATGGAGACTATAACTGTGCTACCTGAAAAGCACCAGCCAGTCATGGCGTATTCTGAAAATAGCCGTCATCAAATCTAGTTTAATTCTTTCACAGTGGGTTAGAGATGATAATTCTGGCATGTATTTGGGTAAAATATACTTAAAATAAAATTGCTCCAGCACCTTCTGCTGTACAGAACAGAGCAGTGTTGGGGTATCTGTAATATCAGAGTTCTGATACTTTGTGATGGTATTTTTTTTGCAGTGGATTATTTAAGAAATAATCTGGGAGTTTATTCATGGACTTTCTAGAGCAAGGCATCCCGTTTGATATTTGTCCCAAAGGCAGGTATCAAGCTGCTCTCCAGGAGCAGATGTCCCTCCTGGGCCCTGGTGGGCTGAGCAGTGGTTGTCCCCAGTCACAGCCGCATGCGTGCACAGGGTGCTGGCCGCTCTGGGCTGTGCCGGTGACACGGTGTCCCTGCACTGGGGCTGCCGCTCTGTCCCCCTGCCCAGGACAGCTGCACAGGGCCACAGCAGCCCTGCAGGTGCTGAGGTGTCGGTGTCTACCTTTAGTGCATAATCTGTGTTTGATGAGCGTGTTCTTTGGCACGGCTCCGGCACCGGGGAGGAGCATGCCAAGGAGTGATAAGCAGTGCCATCTAGGGTTGAGCCTGGCCAGGATCTCATCCTCAGAGCCCTGGCTGAGCACTCAGCCGCAGCCCAGCGCTGGAAGTGTTCCAAGGGCAGAGTGTGTCATTACTCACACAGAAATATGGTTTTCTTTAGATGATAATATGTATTTTAAAAGTACTGAACAGCATGCCCTGAGTCTTAGCAAGAACTTTTAATCCTCGTGTTATATCCAAATACATACCTGTGCCAGGGAGACTCAAGGTTGTTTTTGCTGGGTCTGTGATGTTACGTGAAGTCTGGGGTGTTCCATGGCGTGTAGGGAGGGGTTGAAGCATTTGGGCTGTTCTTTAGAACCTTCTGGCTGCTGCATGTGGGAGAACTTCTGCTTGAGGAAAAGTTACTGCATGTATTTGAAGAGGAATAATGGAGTTTGATCATATGGTTGAGCAGACCTACCCACGCCAGATGAGTTGCCCAGAAGTCACTGGGTATCCTGTCTGGGTCTTGATGGCACTGCAAACCTTATCTTTTTCGGAGGTGGGATTGGAATTAAAAATTTCATCCTTTCCATGGGGCAACGTGTTTGAAGTTCTGAGCAGCACAGTCCTCTGACAGCACATTCATGTTTATGCCATGCATCTCCATTCCTTCTGCTTTGCAGCTGAGGCATTCCTTAGGGGCAAAGACTGGAGAAAAGTCAACTCCAGAACTGACCCAGAAGGAAAAAAAAAATTTGTTTTACAGATTTCTCTGAGGTTTGTGCGTAGCTTTGGGGGAACTCGTTAAACTTGACAGCAGATGCTCTGGTCTTGTCAGCACCATCCAGAAAGGCCCTGTGGTTTAGGCTTTGGATTGCAGTTTTCCACAAACACCCACATTATTTTAGGGTAAGGAACTGAAGAAGGTGCCGACGTTGAAGTTCTGCTCTATCCTTCTGCACCCAAACTGCCCAGTCTGGGGCCCACATTGCAGTTATGGGGCTTGCTGGGGACACTTAAGCACAGCCTTTGCACAAAGCCGTGGAGAGCAAACCAAGCCCCAGCCCTGGTCCCTCTAATTCCCCGTCTGTCCCTGTGCCCTTGGCACACATGAAGTGCTGCCTTTCTTCAGGCAAACTCAGGAGCCAATTCCCAGCTGCTGGGGGTGCCTGTGGGCAGGCTTAGGTTTGCATTAATTTTCAGCAATGTTTAAGTTCAAATGACTGTAACTTAAAACAGCAAAATCATACTCTAGTGGACAGAAACAACTTACTTCCCAAACTGCTGAGCAGCCTGTGCCATCCTCTGTTGCCAAATTATAGCAGGATGTACAATGGTCTGTGGATTTTATTTTTTTCTTCAACTGGGGGGTTTTCCTGGGTGGAAAACCCCCACTATGATGAAGGAATGTAGTGAGTTTATGTGAGGAGAGGGGCTGGAGGAATGGAGCCACATCTGTCAAGTGCAGCTTGTGCTCAGCAATTCTTGTGAATTCTGTGGGCTTGAAGGGCCCTCTATGACCCATGTACCCAACCTTTGTTCAGCTTTCAGTTCATCTTGAAAATTATTCAATTTCCAAGGAACTTACTTGCCTTTTGGTTGTGTGCTTTAGCCAGGGGGGTTGACAGTGAGCTCAAGCTACTTAAAAGGTAGTTATTTTAGAGATGCCCTCCACCCCACCCCAAAGCAGTAAGCGTGGTTTGCCTTGGCATTCCAGATCCCTGCTTCTTCCTCTTGGAATTTCTCTATTTGCTAGCTTCAGGCTTGCTGATTTCCTTATTTATTTAATTGTTTTTAACCCTTCATTTTTTTTCTTCTGAAAAGAACTGGTATAAACTTCTGTGTGTTCTTTCTTGGCTCTCCTGATCAAATGACTAAAGGCTGGAGTGGGAAGAACGTCTGGCCTTCAAGTCTGTGATCTGCTGATTCATAGATAAATATCCTATAAAATACATAGTTGAGCTGCTCTAAGTTTAGGGCTGAATATTCTTTCATGATCTGTTTGGGAAAGCAGCCACAACTTGAGTCAGACTTTCCAGTTCAGTATGTCTTGGTTCCAGTATGATTAAGTTCATCAGCCTGACCTAAAGTGAAGTCCTGGTTCTTGCTCCTGTGTGCTGAACTCGTCCAAGTGCTCTTACACTGTTTGGAGAGCCAGGTGAGCCAGCCTTGATATCCGCCTGGCAAAGCTGCATCACTGTGGGCCTCAAGTAGAAATATTTGTGATCCCGGAGCATTTGAAACTCATCCTTACAGGGGCCCAACTAAATAAATTAGGCCTGGATTCCAAGTATTAAAAAGAAAAATCTATTTATCAAACTGTTTAAGAGTATGGGCAGAGAAAAGGCCAAAAGCTCTTTTTCCCCCTTTTTTTCCCTGCCCCCAAAAGGGAAGTTCAGAGAGGAACTGGTCTGTGTAAGTGTTTCGTTTTCTGTGGTGAAGAAAATAAATGTTTTTGGTAAAATTTGCACTTGTGGGGAAAGCAAGAAAAGAGAATAATGAAGATGAGTGCTGAACAGAGTGGTACATAGTCCCTACTTGGTTTTCTGTGGGAAAAAAAATTATGTAGCAAAATAAATTATGTACAGTCTGAGAAGCACTTGTTTTCTTTCTTGATCTTGTTAAAGCATTTCTTAACACAATGGCTTTTTTTCTCAAGTATTAGCATTAATTACTGAAAATGTTAATAGGTTTTGTGGATTGTACAAGTGGGAAGACTAGCAACAACCTGATATTTCAAAAGAAAGTAATATTCCATCCTCTAGATTCAGAGATAATTCAGGAAAGTAATAAAAGCTTGTGAAATCATATGGAAGAAAGCTTTATGTCACTTCACTCCTTCATCAGATAGAAAGCAAATACCTCATTTCATTGGCCAAAACTCAGTGTCTTGGAAATGACCCTGTAATTTTTTATTTTTCAAGTCCCCTGACTTTCATACATTTCAGTGGTCTCTTCTCTCCCCTCCTGGAGCAGAAATCTCACACCCTGCAAGTCTCAGGGCGTTCTGGCACTCAGGGCTGCTGCTTCCTGCAGTCAGCGTGCACCAACCACCACTCTGTAAATCACACACTGCAGGGCTTCATTAAAAATTTGGAGAACCATCTTATGACTGGGCTGATGATCTCATTTTATCCATACATGGCGCTTATTAAATAAATACCTTTGAAGCATAGGAAACCATCTGGGAACTGACTTGTGTTTCTTCCTCTGCTCTGTTATCTTAATTTGATTGGTAGGACAGAAGTCCTGAAAATATTTTCTAAGGGAAATATACATTGGAAATAAAGCAGTGCTATTCTTAGCTCTCTTTGCAAACTTCCTACTTTTTTTTTTTCTTTACTTTCTTTTTTTCTTGTGACTTTGCTATTCTTCAGGTACCTTAACTTTGTATTTACCCTGATTTCCCCCGAGGGGGGGATTCAGTGAAGTCCTGAGCACGTTTCAGACCTGACTCCAAGGCAACAGGAGGTTTTCCAAGAACTAATTCTGGCTGTTTCTATGAGAATTCTTGTCAGCACATTTTTTGCTGTAATGAAACAGTGAATAAACCCGAGTATTTTTGGTAACAGTGGTACACCACACCTCTAAGAGCCTGTCCTTTGAGGATGGGTGCGCTCGGAGACTCGGGAATTGCACATCTTGTGCATGTTTTCGCTTCAGTTATGAGGAAGTGTTCGTGCCAACAGGCCGGGACAGAAGCTCTCGCGAGTGAGCTCTTACTGTTTCACCGGGAAAAACACACAGCCTCTCACCTTCTGTGGCTATTAACTGGTTAGCTGGAAGTCAGAGCTGTGAAACCTGACTGAGGTTGTCATCTCCTTTGGTTTGGTCTCCTTTGGAGGCATCCAGAGGAAAGATCCTGCCATTGTGGGCACACTGGACGGGAGGAATCTCCAGCATGATGCTTGATGTCCTGCCTGAGAAGGGCCTGCCACCCATCCTGTGTCTTTGTCCTAGCAGACCACTGGGGCTCCCCACAGATGGAGCTCCCCCATCATGACCTCTCAGTGCTGTACCAACTTTACAATGGAAGTGCCTCTTCTGAGCATCCCTAAGAATGATTTTGGCTGTTGTTCCTTAATTCAGACCCTCCCAATTCAGACTGTGTCACTCTTTGCTTTAGCAGAGTATTGATGGCAGCATGACATGAGCTCTTAGTTGCCAGGCCTTGTAGAAGGCTCCTGTGTTAGGAAAGTCAACAAATGCTTTGCACAAGGGCATAGCTACTCACCTGAGCCTTAATTTTTACATATTGGTGTTGTTACCTCTGCAAAGCCGGGCTCTGTATTTGACAGAGGGAGCAGCAGCTGGAAAACTCTTGATGAATAGAAGGAGGAACCAACCACCCAGCATTTAGCCCAGCACTGCTGCACATTGTGTTCTGGACTTCCCAAATTGGATTGAACGTTTTGATTGAAAAGATTGTCAGCACTATGCAAATGAGAGGGAGAAGTGAAAGTGCATCTCATGCAAGTAATTCCTATGTAGATAATTTGCCATAAAAATTTATATTGCAGTCCTTAAAACCTTCAGAGATTTATTCTGTCTAGGGAAAGGTGATTTATATGGTATTAAAACACTTTTTATGTTCCAGTCCTTTAGATTTAATGT
Organism: Rhagologus leucostigma; assembly: GCA_013397725.1. Lineage (NCBI taxonomy): Eukaryota > Metazoa > Chordata > Aves > Passeriformes > Rhagologus > Rhagologus leucostigma. Next base: position 929,652 of record VZTD01004418.1, read on the forward strand.
TTATTGCCTATAAAAATGAAATCTTCCTGTGGATATTTAAAAGTTTTGGTACTGTGTGAAATATATATTCAGCTTAGAATCTGAAATGCTTTAGAGATGCAGTAAATAAGTGATGGAGTGTTACCTCAGGTTCACCAGCCTCGGCAGTCCAGCCTTACTCCAGAGCTGAATCCATTATGTAGGTGGCATTCTGCTTACCTTAGACATATGGTGAAGGAGAGCATGTAATGACAGAAGTAATGTGTAATTTTATCATTCTGTTTTGGGTGACTATTTAGGGCACTTTGTGTATTTGTTTTATTTTGACTGATGTGTGTAGTCAGTATTAAAATGCAGCAGTAGCTTTATTCCTTAGCACAAAGGGATTAAAGCACAAGATTAGGGCACGCTGCAGGAGTGTCAAAAGAAGGAAAAGCATTTTGCATCATTTCTCTAATATCCTCTACCTGTGGTAATGGGGGAGCAGGGCAGGCAGCACAGGGCTGCTGCAGTCCCTGCGGATAGAAGGAGGAGTCTATTTCTCATCTAATTGTTGGTGATTTTTACTATCCCTATTATTGTTTGGGCAGACACAGAAGAAACTGTGCTGCTTTGAAAGCATAATTCCCAACTTCACCCTCTCCCCTTTTATCATGGACAATTTTCTAGAGCATAATCTATCTGTCTAGAAATGTATTAGATACAAAGCATGAAGGATAGAGCAGCAGATCAAGTGAGGCTTTACACAAAAATAGGAAAGTGTGTGTAGGAGGTTGTTTTGCCTTGTAGCTTCTGCAGTGGTGGTGCCCTGAAGAAGTAACTGAGGTAACACGCTTTGCTTCTTCCCAAACGTTTCCCAGCGTTTCAGGGTCCATCCCACAGCAAACCTGTGCCAGTTCAGCCCTAAACGGTGTCCTGCTGAGTGCTGAGAGAGATCGAGGAAAGGCTGGCAAGTCCTTTGGGGATTTTTCATCTACAGCTGCAGGTGGATCGCTGCACGTGGAGCACAAAGATTAAAGATTGATTTACAGTCAGGTAGCTCATACACCCAGAGACGATGTGCGGAATAGCGCTGAAGGCTCACCAGCAGTGCTTCACTTGCAGGGGTACATCGAACAGCAGCCAGCAATCCCTTCCCAAATTGCTGTTTCCTAGCAGGAATCTAACATTCCTGTGGGTGCCTGGCCGGATTCCCCTGGAGCCCCAAGCCCTGGTCCCCAGCGTTCTCACACCTCTGCCTCCTCCCCGTGTGGGAAGAGATGGGATGCAACCGGGATGTCGCAATGCCAGGCAGCCAAAGGGATGGCACCAGTTCAAGAGGAACTCTGGTGAAACTTCCCAGGGCTGTAACTGTCTGTGCCCTGGCACGTGAAAGCCAAGGAAGCGTTGGAGTAGCAGTAAAAGTCAGGGATGTAAATGCAGCACTTGATGCTGCATGTTCAGCAAAGGTGTTTTGTTTGGTGTTTAGAGGCGAAGCCAACCAGGTGGCCTCAGGTCTGTGTGGGTAAAGCAGCTCTCAGAATGGGACAGACAACAAAACATACCAAAGAAGTATCAGAATAAAACCTTTATTTAAAAACATATATAAACAAACAATCTCCCACCAAAACCTAGCACCCCCCTCCCTTCCATTTTTATTCTGGTCTGCAGAAGAACTTTGGGAAGCCAGGATCGTATTCTAAATGTCTTTTTCCTGGGTGTTGTGAAAGAAGTGCTTATAGGGTTGAGAAATATGATTTAGCTAAACTTAAGCGAAAAACAATAGCTGAAAAAATACTCAGGCTTTAGCTGGTGGTTGTTGGTCTTGGCTCCCTCTTTGTCCAGGTGTACATCTCTAACGTGAGGTGACCACTGTGTTTCAGGCTTTTTCTTTCCCCAGTGCTGGTTCTGTGGATCCAGAGAATTTTCTGCAAGGTGTTCTCAGTGATCTGCTTTGGACGCCTGTCCATAATGCAAAAATTAAACTCTCATATTTTTTGTATACTGAAATCTGAAAAGCCTTAAGAGGTTTTAGGCTCTGTGGGATGCTGCTGTTGGAGCAGATGTCTACAGATGTCTTTGTGTAGAAAAAAATTATTGTTTTATTTAGATTATCCTTCGTACTTATCACCCAGATACACTGCCAAAACCCAGCTCTGGTGGTCTGATAATTCCATGGTTTTGTGGAATTTCATATTTGTTCACTTGCTGCTTCTGCAATAAGCTTAGCAGCTGCATGTACACCCAGAAATGAGTTTTCTTTTAAGTACATAGATGTTCTTTAGCTACATCTTTTTTTCTTCTTTTCCTAATCATGAAGGATCTAAACTGAGCAAGAAAGAAAATCAGTTTCAAAGTGAAACCTCTATTGTTTGATATAATGTGTAGCATGTTGTGTCATCTCAAAAAAGGCATTTTTGGATCGGTTTCATGTTGTCAGGCCTGAGGCTTTATAGTGTTGCATCGGTTTTCTCAGCAGAAGTGTTTGCTGGCATTTGGCTGAGGGTGTCCAACCTCTTGTCTGCATGTATGAAAGCTAAAATTTGGCTTCTCTTCAAGAGTGTCTAGATAAAGGATGGAGATACTAGAGGCAGTGAATCTGAGAGAGTAGTGCAGAGGTAATCCAGCTATTTATTTGTGGTTTGCTGAAAAAGTACATGGAGATGGAGAATGGCAACAGCAGCTTCAGACTATTCACCAAAAACCTGCAATTTGCTGCTCTAAGTCACCAAATTCAATGCTGGTTTGGGGTCAAAATGCAATTCTGGTTAAATACATAATATAGATAGGAAATTGTTCATGAGGACCTGACTTTTGCTCCTAAAGGACTCAGATAATCCTAGAATCATAAAACAATTGGGTTGGAAGGGACGTTGAAGATCATCTACTTGGTTTCAGCTACAGCAAAAGAGAGGGGAGATATTTCCATTTTATCAGAAAGTGGTGCTCTTTATTTCAGTTTTCATACAGGAGATAGAGATGTGTGTGTATTTATATATATGGACTGAAAATCACTGTATGACAGAGTGCCTGGCAAAGACAAAAACATAAATGATTTCTTGGTAACGAGATCACTTGTGTCCCTGGTACATCATCTACCTCCCCAAATTGTCGGGAAGCAAAAATTACTGTATTGGAGATAACTGTATTTGTAGTTTCTTTCTGATCGTGGGGAGGGAGTGAAGTAATCTGTTCCATCAGCTTGTAAAACTGAGCTAATTAACAGACAATCAGCACTGATTGAGACAGCTGCATTCTTTACTGCGGGATTGTAAACACAGAGTCTTCGCAGAATTGTTTTTACTGCCCTAAAGTGCAAGAAATTGAAATTGTATTTGATAGCCAAAATTAAGGACTTTTTAGTGCCAGTGTATCATAGCGAAGTTGACAGTGCCACTGCAGCTAAATCTGTTGTTTTCATTCTAGGGTGATTTGTTACAGTGAATAGTGGAGGAATTCTGTAAATGATCAACAAAGATTTTTTTTTCTGGTTAAAAATGTGTTTTAGCTGTCCTGTCTACCTTAGTTGTAATCATGGAGCAAGTAGATATTGGCTGTCCATGGCTTGGTGCTCGTCCTGGGAGGCATCTACCGATTGGAAATGCCAGATTTGCAGTGTTTAAAAACTATTTTATGAATGCCTTTCTTAATACATCACTTCTGGAAGGTCTTTAAATAATTCCTGATGTACAGTTTAGGGTATGCTATTAGAAATGTTGGTTTGAAAACAGTCAGTCCGTGTTAAAAATACAGAGAATAGTCCTTGTGGCTCTGAACCAGCACCATTATTAGCATGAAGCATGTTAGTTTTTGTTAAATGCAGTTCTGGCTGCTGTCAGCTCCAATCTGGTCTCCTTGTGACTGTACATCAGCTAATTTTACTTCATGAGTCAATTCTGCTATTTTCCTTTTCATGTCACAGAAAATGAGCTTAACTAAGTACTGCAATATGTTGTTGGGAAACACCTAGAAAAGGCATTCTGCATTCCACCGCCTCTGCCTCTTGATTTCGGTTCAGCGTGAAGTGTGGTTGGTATTTATTTATGCTGGACTGTAATCATCCAGATTGAACGTAAAAACCTGTAAAAAAATCTCTGAAAGGCTTCAAAATCTGGTCTTCTCTTTAATTGTCCAAAATATGTCATATTTGCTATTGGCATTGAACACCAGATATACATTTCTCATCGTGTGTTGTCGTGCCAAACTGAGTCACTGTTCGGGATTTAGATCAGAAAGGATACTAAGATGCCTAAACGGGACTTTTTAGTAGTAGGAAAAGCCTAAATAAAGAAATTGTTGCTTTCTTGTTTCCTATTTATATCTATAATTTTTTAGAAAACATCCACCAATTGCATTCACAGGCAACTTCTCAAAAAAAAGCTGTATTTTTCCCATCATGGGAAACTGCCTAAACCTTACAGCAAGGCCCAGAAAGTCAACAAACTCAGACCAAGGGAGGAAGCATGTTAGTCAGGAGTCAAGGACCGTTCCCTGGAAACCCTCTGCCAAATACTCTTCCTGCTTAAATTGTTTATCAAACAGCAATTTCATTTGCCAGTAATTTTCTTCTGATCTTGTTTTTGTTACTACTGATTTCTTAACACAAGTTCCCCGTCCATCTTCCTCCTTGTCCTTGTCCTGTGCCCGCTACTCTGTGGAGCTGCTGAGCAGCTCTTCCACGGGGAGCAAAGGCCACCAGTGAAGGAGCAAATCAGAATTTAAATGTGTCCCTGGATCAGCAGTAAAAGGAGAGGTGAAATTGGGCCTGCTAGAAGGGGGCCAGTAGACAGCGTTTCCATTATATATTTTATAGTTTTTTTCCTAGTGCACATGCCTGTGGTTAAGGATTTTAAACTTATAACAACAAAAAATTCCCAGTTCTGCCTAGCCCCATCTTTGCAAAACATATTTGTCATGGTAGGATAGTTTATTCATCTATTATCCCATTTCTTCAATGCCCAAAAACATGAGAAGGGAGCAAAACATGAGGTGATTAGTTCAAGTCCGTAGTGATTTTTCCCATCCCTTAAGGAATTACTTTGTTGAAATGTGGTTTTAAAAGTATTTTTAGGTTGCTTTTTCAGTGTGTATTTATACTTTTGTTGGTAAATATTTTATACCCCAATGTTAGGAAACAGCTGAAGTAGCTTTGAGATTGGAAATTGCATTCGTAGACTGAAGGATTATTGAGTGGTGGCTGGGATGGACTCAGTCTGTAATGGTTAACCTCGTTAAAAAACCCCTAAAATTAATAACACATTTCATCAAAGAAAAATTGTGAATTTTTGTTTGAGAAGACAGTGTAGTTAGGAGTTGGGCGAAGTTGACTAAAAGCTGAGCAACGAGTTTGTTTTCACTTGGAATAAAAACAAAAAAGCTTGAGTTTATTTATTTCTTTTTTCAAACAGCAAGTTCCCAGAACTCACACTGAAACACTCCTGTGTGTGTATATATATTATTGATTTATTGGTGGCAACCTGTATAGCAAGTTATAAATCCTGCTCTGTGTTACAGGACGTGTCTCGCTTTAAGCCTGGTCATGCTTCATTTACCAGCACAGCTAGGCTGGAAAGGGGAGTAACTCAATACTTTCAATGATGTAACAGAGCTTAGTTAAAGAGTTGAACTTTCTGATATTTAAACCAGTCTTTTAAGACTACATTTTACTTTGATCTGTGGTCAAAAGAATTATTTAATGTAGCTCATGTATCTGATCTTCCTTGGAAATAAGACATTTGCTGAAGGTGTGTTATTATAAAATGTCAGCGTAATCCCCTTCCACCTGAGCACGGGTCTGCTGCATTTGGGCTTCAGACAAATGGCAAGAGTAGTGCATTCAGTAGTTTGTAATTATTCATCAGTTAACGGCCTTTTATTTTATATGTTTTTCCAATTTAAGGGCTAAAACTCATTTTAAAATTGTCTACCAAAAATGTATTTTGTGGATCATGGGTTTTGTGCATCTCCTGTCTGGTTTGCTGGGATCAGAAACACAGTGAAGGTGTTTTGTGGATCATGGATGCTGCGTATCTCCTGGCTCCAGTTTGCTGGGATCAGAAGCATGGTTAAGCTCTTGGTTTTCCCTCAATGTCCTTCTCTCTTCCCTGTCACCCGTGTGTGTGCGTGTGGAGAGCTGAGGAGGGGACAGGGGACATTCCTCCTGCCCCAACCGGCCGTGACAGAAGCGGAGGGGATGGGCAGGGCAGCCTGGCCCTGGTGGGACCCAGCGTGCCGTGATCTCCACAGTGTGCTTTTTATGTTCTCTGTAGCCACTTCACCCACGGGGCAATTGGCTGCTGTGGTGTGGTCAGAGCTATGGTCAGTATGGCCACTGGCCTTGTGCTTTGGTCAGCCTTTGATCAACCAGCGAGATAGGAGGTCAAGCAGATGGACTTTACGCTGAGTCTTGCCCAGGCAAGGGCTGTGCAAGCAGCAGTGGGTTTCCTTTGGTTTCCCATAGTTTATTTTATTTGGCAGAAGAAGATGCAGTTTGAATCCCCACCACCCTGTAGCTGCCCTGAAAGTCACAAGTACTAAGCTGAGGCATTTTTGTTTCTTTCGCAGTGATTAACCAGCATGTACATGATGAACTTAATTTGATCTGTAGGAAGCCAGTGCAGGGCAGTTGAGCAGGTGTTCACAGGGTTGTATTGTGATTTTACTCCATGGCCAGTGGATGGTGGGTGAGCAGATTGCTCCAAGCCGGGCAGCATTCACTGCTTCCCACTGTCCCCTTGCTATATCCATCCTACCTTCTGGGAAGCCTCACTGCAGCAACCCTTAAATTAACTCATTCCTTTTTGGCTTTTTCTGTTGTAGCTATTAAAGCAACTGGTTTGAACTTTTGCTTTTAAGTGGAAGAGTGTGAAAATGATGGTGTGGGAAGTGGGTGAAGCTGTAGGCAGTTCCCCAGCGGGACGGGAGCCGCAGCCGGCTGGCTGTGGATGTGCTGTGCTTGCAAAACCAAGGGAGCCTTCTCCCCAGCAAACACTCACTTTTTAGGAAATTTATGTGCTTTCAAAGTGTGATGAACTGCAATGCAAAATCAAGCAGAGTGTTAAGTAACTGGTGGAGTGGGTTTGCTGACAGTTTCTCTGCCAGGTATTGAGCCCAAACTGCGGGTCTTTGGGTGAGGTAATGGAAGCTGGTGGTTTCACACTGTGGAGCTTCTGTGGGAGAGCAGCCTGGGAGAAGGCTGGCAAAGGAGCAGGCTGGGAGATGGAGAGAGCAGGGAGTGCTGCTGGGTCTGGTAGAATCCAATCTCCAGCTGGATTTTAGCTTGCCCAATGCTCGAGGTGAAAGGTGCCGCTGTAGGGCTGAGGTGAGGGTGGACCTGGTGAGAACAAAGGGATTTAGTGACAGTGTGGGGTAGAAACTGAGGAACAGGAGGAGGAGACAAGCTTTGGGGAGGAGATTGAGGGTGCTGTGAATGAAGCTTGAGCCTCATTTCTGGAGAGAAGTCAGAGCACATCGCCCATGTGGTGCCACTGTCAGCAGGGCTGGAGACCCTCGGGCCTGGGCCTTGTGCAGTCATTCTGCACTTTTGAGGAGGATGGAAACAGGGAGTAAATAATGCTGGAAGAAGAAAAACTACCTTTTGAGACAAGTAGGCAATGTTTCATTATTTTCTTGAGTGAGAGAAAAGGCTTGTTCAGTACAGACCTTTGGCATTGGATGGCCTCCAGTTCTTTGCATTTTCTGAAAAGTTTTGAATTCAAGGTGTAGAAGAAAAGACAGGGATAATCATCTTGGCTCTGGCACTGCTAAGCTTTTCCCCTCACAGTGCATTTGTTGCCAGCGTTGATATTTGTGTGGCTGCTTTCTGCTGATAGTAGCTCCTTTTGAAAAGCAAGTGCTACCTTTCCCCTCTGGCAAGATGGTTTGATAGGTTTTGCCTGCATTCGTGGCACTGGCTGTTGTTGCTGTGAGCAGACAAAGCCACAACACCCTTTTTTTACATTTTCCTTTTGGTTTTTTTAGTAGCCTGCTAATTAAGATAATTTTATTGATGGCTCCATTGGCACCTCTGTTCTTGCTCTCTTTGTTCTATGCAGTGGGCACCACACACGTTGACTCCCTGTCCCAAAAGCATTGCATAGAGCCCTAAATTTGTTCCAGTTAAAGCTTGTTTAAAAGCTTACTTGGAATCAAATTACTTCAGTATGCGGAAATAAAATGCGTTTATTGAAATTTTCTAACTAATTCTGCGTGTGAAAGGTACTTGCATCAGTTTGCCAAGTGGCAAAATGCTTCTTAAGAAATGTTTTAATGCTTGTGGGTTTTTATTATTTTTTTCTTCCTCTGGGAGTGTAAATTACAGGTATTCTGGTCTTCGTTATTTGTTCAGCAGTCACTGTTGAATTGTAAGACGGGATCGTGGTTCTTGAGATGTTGTGCTCTTTTTGGATTGTCTGGTGTTTCCTTTTGCTTGTTTTATTTTAGAAAGGGGCTTTACAGCAAGGCTGGCACGAGCTCTGCTCACAGAATCCTTATGATGTTTTACCTTTCTAAGCACTTTCAGCTTAGGACTGGGGCTGGCCTTTTTACAGTCAAACAGACATTAATAAAAATTCCCAGTGTCAGCTCTGTGGTTTCTCCCCCAGTCATAATCTAGAGCACTTTATCAGGTGAACATGGCTCTGTTTTTCCAGAAGAACACACCAAGCTTGCAAAGCAGTTTGTAATTTCTGAAATATTTCTGAAATACTTATATAATCGGTACGTTGGCTTCTGGACAGGTGAAAACGGTGGGGTTTTGAGGTTGAAGGGTAGATTGCCTCATGGAGCATTCAGGGAAATGTAAAATTTCCCCAAGACAGGTAGGCTGTGCGTGTGCGGAGTTGTGCCAGACGCTTCTGCACTGGTGTCATCCTGGCACCAGGAAATTTTCCTTTAATAGGAAATTAAAAATTGCAAAAAGCTACATTGAGAGCTTTGATAGATCTGACAAATGCAGTCCTGTGAGAGGATGAAAACAGAAATGAGACTTCTGAAAACTCCTTTCAGTAGCAGATTATCAGTAGACTGGGGAACTGATTGAACTGGTGATAAAGGGAAATACCTTAAATACACAGAAACAGGATTTCAGGGGAAGTGGTTAATGCTACATTTACTGGTAGAAAATTCCTAATCTACATTAAGTTGTGGTTTGTGTCAGTCCTTGTAATAAGTAAAATGAGGTTTATGGTGAATCACAGAATCGTTAAGGTTGGAAAAGATCTCTGAGATCATCGAGGCCCACCTGTGACTGATCTCCACCTTGACAGCTAACCCAGAGCACTGAGTGCCACGTACAGTTGTTTCTTGAACCCTTCCAGGGTTGGGGACTCCACCACTTCCCTAGGAAGCCCATTCCAATGCTTGACCATCTTTTCTATGAAAAATTCTTCCTGGTGTCCTGTTAATCTGTGCTGCCACACTTGAGTTTTTCAAAGCCTAGGCTTTGCATCCATGTCTGGAAGTCTACCAGGAAATAATCAGTTTGTCTTACAGTTGTGATATGTGGTTCTTACTCCAGTGCAGGAGCTTTGTGGTAAATGCAGCAAGGATTAAACATTTAAATATGGGAGAATTACAATAGTTTAGGATACAGTTACATCACAGTACTTATAGATGATTATTACAGGTTTTTGTAACTTCTTCCATGTGAGCCATGGGAATACTGGTTCGAAGCAGAGACTGAGGACTAGTTATGGTTGCTGGAGCAGCTTTTGGGGGAATTGGGATACTGAAATGTGGTGGTTTCTTTGGTTGTGAAATGCCCACGGCAGGGCAGTGGCCAGTAGCTGTTAGAAGTGGGTGAGGGAACAGAAACTTCATAAATATCCAAGAAAGTTCAATTTCTTTCTGAAATTGTTTTCCTAAGTGAGTAATTTTTAGGACTCAACTTTGAGAGCAGCCACCCAGCAGCTCCCAGGTCTCAGGCATGGAAGGGCTGACTTGAATCTTCTTATTATGGAAGGGGAAGGACTTGTTGTGCTGAACTGGTCAGTGGTGCAGACCTGCTGCTGGGTGATTATCAAGGAATGCATCTGGTAGGCGAAGACATGTCAGCCGTAAAGGAAAACAACCTTGAAACTCGCCTCCAGTGAGCCTGGAGTTTTGTAATTACTCAGGGTCAACCTAGTTGCAGGCTGGTGCCAAAAGGGGGGGATTCCACAGCCCCCTCACTCCAGCTGTGTTTTCCCACCTCCCTGTTGTAATGGTGCAACTCCTTGTGGGCACAGATGGGCCCTGAACAGGGAGCTGATTCAATGCAGCAGAAATTAAGAGGGGAAGGATGGGATGTTTTCAGCAGGCTGGCTCTGCTCTGCTGGATGCCATGCAGCCATGTCACCACAGGGTGACAGAGGGAGGATGAACAGGGAGTCTGACAGGGTCTGGAAGTACCTGAGTTAAGAGAACATAAATTCACTCCAAGGTGATTGTTGTTACACTGGGTAGTGGATTGACCCTCCTAGTTTTAGATTTTTTATTTCTATACTGCCCGAAAGAAACCTTTTAATGTTTGTTTTCTGGGGACTGCTTCTAATGACTCCCACACTTAGGAGCATAAGACTTTCTTGTCTCCTCTCCTCCCACTGCCTCCCTCCCACCCCCAGTAAATTTGTTGAAATGGGTCAAAGCAGAAACCCTGGAGAGAGTTCTTTAGTTATCTCTGAGCTGTGCCTGCCCTAAATCGATGGGACTTTGGGGCAGGGGGAGGGATAATGGTCTTGTTTGTTCTCTCTCAAGATGTGCTCCAAGCAGTGACTCCCCTTCTGCAGGGGTGATTGAATGGTGGCTATTTTGGGCCAGAAAGTTCATTAGCCAGTGTTGGATCAGTGGAACTAAAGCTTCCAGGCTTTGAATCCTTTCCGTAGCCAGGTCACCGCTGCAACACCTTTGAGCCCTGGTTTTTGTTTGCTTTTCATTGGAACTCTTTTGATTTCAAAGGTGTGAGGGATGATACTGAGACATGGCCTCCTATTTTTGACTCTCCAAGACACTTCTCTCTGTGCAGAATTACATCTCCTTTTACTCGTTACCTACTTAGAGGGTGATTGCAAGGCTTGGGAAAGTGTTTACCTCTGAGTGTTACACAGTATTCAGGTTTGAAATATCGAAGTTACTACTATTTACTTCTTAAAATGAGCTTGCTTGCGGAAACAATGCATTGGCCACATTGATTTGTTTTTTAAAAATTGGGCTATCTCATGAGATTAAATCACAAAAGTATGAAAAATCTGCCTTTAGTGCTTCTGGATTGTAATCCTGTATCTATTATTAGGTTTAAATAAATGAAACTTGCATTTTACACTGTTCAAATCAAGTAAGGAAGAAAAGATTAGTGATTTTCCAAACAGTTTTGATTTGGGTCTTATTAACTATGACATGGCTTGAAGATTTAATATCTTATTTTGTATCAGATCATGGGGTTAGATACGTGCTGTTCCTCAGCTGGAATTGCATCTTACACTCTCAGTTGCTCATCAGTGCAAGATCTGGAGCTCGTGGGCTCCAGCCCCCTGAGTCAGACAGCTCAGTGCAGTGGTGTGCTGGCAGTTCTCCTTGGCAACGTCTGCGCCTGATATGTCACAGAAGGAAATGTTTTGTGGGGAGGAATTATCAGACTTGTCCCAGAAGGAATTCAGAAAGTAAAGGGAAGGCGCCCGGCGTAAGTGCCGTGGCACCGGTGTCAATCAAGCAGCAAGGGTGAGAAAGTTCTTTGTCATTTGCTACCTGACTCTTCACTGTAGCACAAAATATGAAATCTTATTTATTTTTTAATCAGTTCTTTTTCTTTCTTGTCTCTAAACTTGGAAGCAGAGGTCTTTAAAAGCCTTGCTTTTCCATTGGTCGGGTTCCTTGCTAGCGCTCAGTATTGGAAACCAAAGCACTTGGTTCTTTGCTCGACTGAAATTCCCTCTTACTTCATGATTTGTGTTTTCTTTGCTTGGCTCTAAATGTGTGCTTCCTTTTTAAATATAGTTTTCCAAGTTTCTGGCCGTACCAGATTGTTTATATTTTTTAAAAGCCTTCTGCTTAGCCGTTATATTGCTCTTTATAGTTCTGCTTAACCACATTGGTTTCTGTTGCTCTTTTTTCTTGCATAAACTTAGCTGGGATGAATTTCAAATGTGGTTTATCCAACTGTTAAGTATTTCCCACTTTTCTGCAATAGGTTTCACATATGTTACAGAATTCCAAACCAAGATCTGGTGGACATATTGCCCTGTTTCTTTACTCAAAGTCAGATATAGAAGGATTTTTAAGCATTTCAGTGGCAATATTTAGGTCACCGGCTCCAGCACGCTGCTTGGCTTCAAATCCATTTGTCATATTGAGCTGGTTTCCAAGGATTAAGATAACCATGGTCCATATATTAATTTAAAAAAAAAAGAAGGATCTTAATTTTGTGCTAATAAACCTAAAGGGGAAAAAAATATTGGTCCTCTTGAACTGGGAACTGCAGAAGGCTTTTTATTTTCCCTCCCGAGGTCAAACTGTGGAGTTACATAAGACTCATGTCTATCCTTCCAGGATTCACCCATTCAAAAATGGATCTAAAATTAGGAATTAGGCTTTTTCAGAGTATTTAGACAGTAGTATCTGTATCTATTGTCAAGTCAGCGACTTGACCACCTATTTGGGGTCTGGTATTTGGGGTCTGGTATTAGACCCGGAGGTCCCAGGTTTGTGCTTTTATTCTCTTAGAGGTGGTTGAGTTATGAACAAATTCCAGAAGCGTGGCAAAGTTCTGGTGAATATTGGGAGTTTTGCAGGCAGGTTGGAGGCACGTTGGCAGAGGGATGAGCTGAAGGTAGTCTTGCTCTAGCACATTGTTCTCACTTTTCATGGACTTCTCTCATGGCCAGGTTTTTCTCTCCTTGAGTTAATAACGGGATAAAACAGTGCCAAATTCCTTTCCTGAATTCTTGGTTCTGCCAGTGACTTGGGGAATGGTGTCTGTAGGTGAATGGACAGGTTTGCCTTTATTTTTTCATATTACGTGGAAATACTGCAGAAGAGGCACAAACTGACACAGAAGATTGAGTATTGTTGGTTTATGCACTGATAAGTGACCCATTCAGTCTGTTATGGTGATATTTAGAAGCACAGCACTGAGTGCAGGAACTGGGATGGGGATAACACACTTGGAAGAAGCTGGGAAACAGTGGGAGCTGTGCTTCAGCTCAGTAGAAACTGTTGGAAGATACTCTGGCGTTCATCAGGTGCTTAAAAAAAGATATGTTTTGGAGAGGAAATGGAGATACCTGCTAATAACCTTGGAGGAATAGATTCCAATAATAGGAAAAGATAATTTTGTATTCAAATAAGGCAAGAGTTAAATGGAAAAGAGCACTGCAGTGGCAGTATGGAATTATATACAGCATGTCATAGGAAATTAAGAGTGACTGAAGCGTAACCAGTCCAGATTCAAGTATAAGGTTAACCAATATTTGAATTAATAATTTTCTTTAATAGGATAACTCAAAAAGGGGAAAACCAATATCTTTAAAAAGCTGGCAGGTGAAAATAAACCTGGTTTGAATATGTCCAATATCTGTAATCTTGACTGGATTTGGGAATTCATTAGGAAGTGTGTATTGTCTGCCCCTGCTGCTGTCCTGTGTAATGCTGGGGTGGAGCCATGAATAGTTTTGAGAAAAATGGCGATGTTTTGGTTGCAGGATGGAATCCAAAAGGTTGTAGAGCTTCATTTGCTGTTATTCAGGAGGACAGATCTCTGGAAGCCTAGTGCTTTGTTCTGTGCTGCTCAGTATTCCCAATAACATGATGTATGTATGAGGGGTTTTTTTTATTTCTGTGACAAACAGAGCTCTGACCATATTTCCTTTTTTTTTTTTTTCTTGTTTATGTTTCTTTTTCTTAACAGAGAGAGCTCGATACCACAGCAACAATATTGGCGAACCGGCAAGATGAAAGTGAGCAGTCCAGGAAAAAACTTATTGAGCAAAGTCGTGAGTTCAAGAAAAACACTCCAGAGGTAAGGAGAAAAGCTATCCCAGTCTCTTGCTGTAGATGGTCTTAGGCATGTGGAAGTGATGATTTCTTCTTAATGGTTTATTGCTGTAATTTTCTTGTATGTATTGCCAGGTCCTTATCTAAACCTGCTTATCTCTGATGTTTTTCTCATCAGGCAGCTTTTGCATTCTGTAAATACTGAAATATGGATTGATGTTTTTAGAAGCATCAACACCGGCCTTCAAACAGGCTTGTTCTAAATTATATAATAATGTAAGACCTGGAGAATTGCAAAAAAATCCTTTGCCCCAATCCAAACTCTCCGAGCACTTGAATGTAGAAAGTGACATTTCACTGCCTAAATAAATCTGTATCAAGGGCATAACTTCAAAGATGCTCATTTTTCCATCAAAAATCAAATTAAGTTTTGCTGTCAATTTCACTGGAAACACAACAAGGTCAGGGCTGAGCCAAATTCCCCTGGGAGGATGTGCATGGAGCCAGGTGTGGGGTAAAACTTGCAGGGACCAATGGGCAGAGCTGGGAGAGGTGAATATTTTGTGTGAGAAGCTGGGAGTGTTTAAACTCTTCATGTAAGCATGCGCAGTGTGTCTGTGCACAGGCATGTGCAGTTACCTCAAACCCACAGATAATCTCACTTTGTTGCCTCCTGAAAGCAGAGCAGTGCTTAGGGCTGGCTGGCTCCTCTGTTTGTTTTGTGGATTTGGGTATTTTTTCCCTGCTGATTGCCAGCAATCTGTTCATCCAGGAATGTTGTGGCGTTTCAAAGCCAGTTCCAGATAACTGATACGCCGGTACCAACTCCTTCCAAGCCTCTTCCTGGGAGGGAAGCAGCAGGCAGCTCTCCTAACCTTTATTGCTGCTTCTCCAGTAGCAGATGCTGCTCTGCTTCCTGTGGGGGCAGAGGGAGGGATGCTGACCCAGAGAGGGGAAGGGGAGTGTGGAGCAGGAGTGACTCGTGGGGAAGAGGCAGTGTTGTTTAACTGGTACCCTGAGGAGGCAGAAATCAATTCTTTTTGAAGAAAATAGAATTTGGGGACTGCAGCTTTGAAGGAACAGGACTTTTTAAAAGGAGTAAAAGAATTTGAAGAGTGAGTTCAGGAGCTGTGAGAGGGAGGGTTGATTCCCTTTGCAAACTATTGGGAAGAGAAGGAGGAAGAAGAGAAGTGAAAGAATATGGAGGGTATAGGAAATTGTACAGAAAATACATGAAATTCTGGGGCATATTTTCAATTGTTTGCTAGAAACTTAAGTTCATACTACAAAACCTAACTTGTTTCCTGCTGCCTTCCTTTTGTTCCTATAAGGAAAATGACAAATTCTTCAGAATGTGGCTGTAGCGGCCAGCTCCCACCTGATGGCATGTTACAGATTTCCAGAGATTTCTCTAAGCCAGCTTTATTTTTGTGGAGCAGAAGGGGAGCAACAAACAAAAAACCCCAAGACACTACACTTTTTAAGTGCATTGTGAAAGCACCTTGGTAACTCAGTGGGAGAGGAATGTACAGAGGCAAATAGATCCTCCTGTAGTTACTTTAGGAGATGCAGTGGGAAATGATATGCAATTAGTCTTTTCCAGTGAGGAGGATACAGCAGTTAAATCATTTGATGGGAAGGTTTTAAATATTATTTTACAAAATACAATTCTGTAGCCTCTATTCTGTTCCAGAATATGGGGGTTTTATTTATTCAGGGACTACATTCAAAACAACACTCTGAACATCCCCAGTGTTTGAGGAAATTGGGATCTCTGCTAGATTCTACATCCTCATCTTTTGTCCTGGGACCCCTATGAAACCACATTCCTTTATAAGCTTGCATGGATTTTTAGGTTCTTTCTTTGCCTTCTCTTCTGTAGTTCTCTTCTGCAGCTTTGTTTCTGAAGAGCAACTTCTACTCTCTCTGACAGAGAAAGAATGAAAATGGGATCAAAGAATTAGAAGAAAGTATCTGAACTGTAGGAATAGGCAGCTGTATCCGACTTGAGATGTAGTTTTTGCCCCCAGGGGCATGGAGGGAGCTCAGATGTGGAAGCTCTGTCCTGTCCGAGGGATTTGGTGTGGTAGATGTGGGTGTCCAGCTATCCCTGCTGGAATACTGCACTGGATTTCCTCCTCACACAGAACTTAAAGCTTGTGCAGCGTGTGTTCACCTTCAATTGCTTTTTCACTCCCAAAAAGAAAGGAGCTCTGTGAACATTTCTCAAAACTTCACCAGTTTTGGGAGAGAGTTGGAAATCAGAAGTCAGGATGAGTAACTGCAGCTTTGTCTGGAAAACTCCCCAGGATGGGAAACATCCTTGAGGTGGACAGGGAGTGCGCAGGGAGCCACTGGCATCTCCAAACTGATACATTTATGTTCCTAAAACATCCAACGTGCTCTTTTTCATAACAAAAGAGTTCTGTGATAGAAAACCAGCCTGGATGCAGAGAATGTTCTTCAGATAGATAAATAACCCAGTGTACAGCTCAATTTAAATTTCCACGATGAAGTAACAACTTTCTTGGCGTTAAAAAAAGAAACGAACCCACAAAGATGGAATTGTTAAATGTAACAATCTGTTTCAGGATTGTACTTTCCATTTTCTGTTTCACCCTGCCTGCATCCCTGTCGATGCAGCCCTGGTTTGGGCTGTGCCAGCATCTCTTTTCCTCTGCCCTTGCCAGTCCCACCATAAATCAAGAGACAAGTGTGGATTGCCTTGACTTTCCTATTCATTGCTGCCTCTAGACTTTCCATAATATCTGC
The DNA here is from genome assembly GCA_013397725.1 of Rhagologus leucostigma. Taxonomy (NCBI): domain Eukaryota; kingdom Metazoa; phylum Chordata; class Aves; order Passeriformes; genus Rhagologus; species Rhagologus leucostigma. Next base: position 946,347 of record VZTD01004418.1, read on the forward strand.
TTGAAAGTTATCTCCTGTGCAGCAGAAAAAGATTCAAAAAATTACTAATGAAGTTGAGGAGACTTCTGTTTCTCTTTACTTTAAAAATTGTGACAGAGCTATTTGGGTCGTTTCTGCCTTCCTTGCAAATTATCAAATTGCTGCAAAAGCAATACAAAGTTTTCATGTTTAGAGGACTGACCCTAGGGCTTTTGGTATTTAAAAATGTTAAAAGACTATTTCTGTCTTGGCATACCGGGAGATGACTCTGGGAAGAAGTATCTCATGTTTGGGAACTTTATGTGAACAGAAAATTCAGCGCTGGTTGTGCAGAAACTTTTAGAAAGGGTTCTTAACCTGTTATTGCAAAAGTACTCTTTACCTCCTCACACCTTATAGGAGGTCATGTCAGACCTGCTGCTCATAGATGTTTTGGAGTATTTTCAGTCTCAATTTGTTTCCCCCTGAGCAGCTACTGTGGAAGGCTGAGACTGGTCAGGAGATTACTTGAAACATCAATTTTACATGACTGTTACTTGGAAGACATCTCAAAATATATCATGTGAATTGCCAGCCTGCATAAGATGATTATTTTCTTACAGTGACAAATCCTGAACTGTTGTGACCAACTGTGATATTTTTGGGGTATTTTAACCCCTGTGAAATTCTTGTTTTACTTAATTTTGTCCTCATATGCCAGTTCTGGTGTGACTAAGGGAATGTTTGAATGACCAACTTTCAGAGCTGGGGTTTTTTAGTCTCTGGGTAATTTCAGGTGCACAGGTTAATAATTTTTGGCGTGAAGTGTAGATAGTTCCTAATGTTGATAACTTTGCTTTTGTTTTTACCCAGATTCTTAGTTCAGTAACCACTTTTTGCTTACCCATTTCTGTTTTAACCATTGAAAAGCTTACCTAATACTTCCACTTTTAAGCCTGTTTAACCTGTAACTCTCTGTTGCTTTTCTCTACGATTTGGCCATGTAAACCAGGTAATACTGAGATGTGGGGGTTATTACCAGGCTCACCTGAGCCAGGGGTCATTAAACTGTGCACAAGACAAAAGACCAGCCTGGGAGGCCTGGGTCAGCTGCTCCTGGGAAATGAAATAAGCAACTACTTTGTAATGGGAGATCATGAGCTCTACAAAATCAGGCAGATGGGAGGTGCCTGCATAAAGGCCAGATTTAGAGACAGGAGCCTGCCGTGTTCCTGTGGCCCCTGGTTTTTATCCTGATGGGTAAAATGGTGAATTGGATGGATGACTCCTCACTGTTGTTGCCCTTTGCAGTTTCTGGGTTGTAAATGAACTCAGTTGGTGAGATTGAGAAAGTCAAGATTACCTTTAAATGCCCAAATTCCCATCTGAATCCTGTAAAGCAGATTAAAGGTTCGATGGGCAGAGTTGTGGAGGGATGTGGGAGAACCTCTAAGCACAGAAACAGAAATTCTCAAAGATGTTCTGGAAACTGGAATATGGGAAGGTGCTAGAAAACAAAATAATACCTGAACACTGGCTGGGTGGAGGGGGCAGCCTGCTGACCCCGAGCCCTTGGTTGATCTCAAATGAATGACATTTACCAGCCTACACCAAACCTGTTTTCCGTCAGTGTCACCCAAACCATCCCTGTCCTCCCCATCCTCCTCCATCACAGTTCTGCAGTGTGCCAAAGAGAAGGAAAGATATTCCTGATGTTGCGTGTCAAGGTGATGCATATCTTTAAGATCCACAAGCTTTTTTTAAAAAAATCATTATAATTGCAAGTAATAAGGAACTAAAGGAAATTAAGACAGTTGTTATGGAAGGGCTCAGTTTTTCAAAGTGTAAACTTCTTAAATTCTTTGTCTCCAATGTTTCTGGAGTATTCTATTGAAATATCCAGTCTCTACAGCAAAAGATAATCAAATTAAGGGTAAAATAAAATAAATTAATTCTGCTGCTTGAATTAGTTCTTGAAATGAGAGCAGGATCTTCAGAATTGTGAGTAGTGAATTGTGTTGATTCCCAATGACGTTGCACAGTCAACTTTGGTCTAGTCTGTGTGACAAAGTGGAAATAATAACAAAATCTACTGAAAACACACAGTCTGTCTGAGGATAATTGATGTTCTCAGTGTCTGTGTACAAAGGGGTGAATATTGATTTGCTGCCATCTACAGCTGGGTTGTTCCACTCCTTTTATTGTTTTCTTTTTTCCTTCCCACCCCCCTTTTTCCTTTTCCTACTTTCCCCTTCTTTTTCCCCTCTTTTTTTTCTTTTTCCTCCTTTATTTCCCTTTCCCTCCCTCTTTTCTTTTTTTTTTTCCCCTTTGATGAATACCTCTCCTTTAGGATGATATTTAGGCGCCATGTCCTACCTTCCCAAGTTTTTATTCTTAAGAGGTTTGTTTGCCAGGTAAATGATTTTTATGATAATTTGTAGTACATGGGCTTGGTATTTCAAAAGCTAAATGGAGAAGTATATTACTATTACTATGTGACTTTTTCAGAAAAGTAATAAAATCTATCTCCATATCTTTAAATGTGATCCTAACACCAGTCTTGTGGAGTCAGAGGGGTTAAATCAGGTCTCACCTTCTCCTGGATAGCCCTTATTCATGGTCTCAATAATTTCATTGTCATTATTTAATACATATTTCACTAGCATATTCTCATTGTTAACAGGAAACCCATCAGTGTTTCTGACATGTATTTCTATATTATGATCTCTTGCTGCCTTTTTATTGGCAGTGAGAGGACATTAAAACAATTATAATTCACAGTTGTATTTTTCTAGGATTCTCCTAAAACTGACCTCCATTGACCACATTGACCATTCCCACCATACTCAGTAGACTTCATTAATTAATTTTTTTTCATAATTGCCTTTATTGTCTTAACCTGTGCTGTTCCCAGCAGGGCAGGGTGGCAGCAGAGGGTGGGCAGCAGAAGCTGTGCAATTTATTTGGGAATAACAGGGCTTGAGAAAGTCCTTTTACCCAATGAGGCCATATTTTGGGGATTATTGCTATGTGGGATTTCATAGTTCATGATTTTCAAACAGCATTTGTAAAGGTCTGAAACCCAGGAAAATAATTTGTTCCCCTGACCTGCAGAAGTCATGATTGTGCCGTGTGTTATTAGGCAGAGAAGTTTAATTTAAAGTATTTTTCTGAAACCACATGACCTAGGCCACTTTGAGTTACTGTTTCTCTCTCCATTTGCTTTCAAGATGCCCTTAAATCAATTTGCTACAACACATTTACCTCAAAAGTCTTTGTGTAAATCTGAAAATACACAGGCAATTACTTTATTCAGGAGTTCCAAAAATATTCAAGAGGGAGACACATCTGCTTCAACTGAACTCATTAGAATAGTTGAACAAATAAATTCCTCTGAAGTCACTTACTCTTAGTAATATAGATTTATTTCATTTGAGCATTTTTCTGGTTGAGCGTTCTTGGGAGCTGAAGAATTCACTTTTCTTCTCACAGCATTGGTTGCAGGTATTGGATTTCAGTAATGCCAAGGGTGCAGCATTTTCCATTGCAGCAAAGGAGAAAAGGGGATATTTTGGGTATTACTGTGGTTTACAAAGGGACACACTTGTAAGCAAATATTTACAAGTTAATCTCTCTTGTTAAGCCTTTGATGCCGCAGTGAGTTTCTGCTGTCACTGACACTGAGAGAAGGCAAAGCAAACAGTTTGTTTTTCCCTGGTTGTTCTTGCCTTTGCTTGAACCTTGCAGGGCTGACCCAGTTGGAAAGTGGCCAGAGCAGGCAGCGGGGCAGGGGAAGGTTGGGGCTGAGGGCTGAAAGAGGAGAACGTTTTCAAGGTCAGAACTCAAGGAAAAAACCTGACTCTGACAGAGCATTTGTCATCCTTCCTCCTGCAGAATGGTTGTACTTTATGTAGTGTGCATTAAGATATAACGTGATTTATTGATGTATCATTGCCTGGCTTTTAAGGGACAATATTGACATTTTTTTAGCTGAAATAGCTGAGATTTTTCTCACTGTGGTACCAACAATTACCAGCCATTCTTACATTCTATTTTTTGGTACTTGTAAAGGTAAGCGTAAAACTTGAAATTTATATGGAGATCACTCTCCAAGCGAGTCTGAAGTTCAGTTCCTAAATTTACTCTGAACAATAGTTTGACTTATGTTCAAGAGTTATAAAAATAACAGGCATCAATATCCCTGCTCTTCCTTCCTATGCATATTTACCAAGCGAAGAAGTAATTAAACATCTTCAGTTAGTATTTTTCCTTTTGTACTTTGTGAACAAACATTCTGTAACCCTCAGTTCATCTGCTGGACCACCTCAAAGTCACTCAGGTGTAATTAAAGGAACGCGTTGTTCTCATTAAAATTATGCTGCTGTCACGAATAACTCCTTTAACAGACATTGCCAGTTACGAGAGATTCTTGTCACTGCTCTGACAGTGGATAAGTGAATAGTTGGATCTCCTTGAAAGAAAAGCAGAAACTATAAATATGTGGAGTAAAAATACTCACGAACCAAATGCCCAAGGTACAAATGATAGTTTGAAGCTTTTCTGTTAAAAACCCTCCCAAATACCTCAGGTTTCTGCAGGGCCACTCTGTTGTGGTCAGTTTTGGATGAAGTCTTGATTTTTAGGGTGAGAAGTGTCTGTAAAATGCTCTTAAAACCTATTTTCTTCCAGGAATTTTTAGTGCGTTTTGCTTGCTTAAAACAAAAAAATGCTTCCTGGTAACAATTTTAAAGTAAATTAAATGACAGATGAGAATTAGAGCAGTTGAGAGTCATTTTTATTTTGGAATTCTTTTTGCATTAACACATCTACAGTGTTGATGAATATATGGAAAAATGAAATTGTGCTTCTATCCTGCTGTGTCTCCAGTGTGACAATAAATCACCTTTTTTTCCTTTTAAAACGTCTGGCCTTGTAATTTATGTTTGCATAACCCATTACTAAATTCATAGTAGGTGTTTTAGTTGGCAGGCACAATTCCAGGGATTCAGAGGACCTATTTTAATACTGAGCTTTTGTTACTGTTCATAATTATGTGTAGAAATATATGTATTTTCTTAATTATAAGAAACCCAGCCTGCTTTAACTTCGGATTGCCTCTCACTTCCTCCACACAAATAGTGCTTTAAAGCTTTGAAAGAATTAGTGCTTTTTTGACTTGAGAGAAGAAATGGATTTACCAGGCTGAGGGCTTTTTTTCCCAGTTTTGAAAAAACAGAACACCAAAAAAGTAATAAAGTACAAAAAGCAAAGTTGTGATGCATCTCTGGTGCTGTTTAGAATTTTTGAGGATTCTTTTTATTTTATAGTCCGGTTGTAAATATTTAGGGCAGCATCAAGACAGTATGCAAATAAAAGAAGTTTTATTAATAACCATTATCTGGCCTCTGGTAATAAATATGTATGACTCACATAGGAATAAACCCACCCAATAAATATAAAAGCCATACAAAACCATTAACAATTTTTAATGGACTTGCAGATGGAATAATTTAATGCAACTGTAGTTACTCAGGTTCCAACTCCTGTAACTATTCCTCATCTGCTTGAAAGCTTTCATCTGAAATACACTGCCACCATTCAGGATTCCACCTTGTCTCTGTTTAAAACCATAAAGCTGTGGTTTCACAATTTTTGAAGCACTAATGCTTATTTATGGCCATAGTTCTGCACTTTTTAAGTACAGGGTGGTTATTTATCTATTGAACGTACACTGACTTTTTAAAAAGGAAGTTTTTTTTCGGAAGCAGCAGCACTAGGGCAGTGTTCAGCAGGAAGGATGAGGAGTTGGGAATGAGCTCTGTGCTGGTCCTGGGGATGCCCTGGCACAGGACTGGCACTGGGACAGTGCCTGCAGCCAGCTGGGCAGACATCGCTTCATTTATTCATTATTGTCAGCCGGGGACACTGGGGTTGTGGTTTCCCCAGGCCTGGAAGTGTCCAAGGCCAGGCTGGACGGGGCTTGGAGCAACCTGGGCTAGGGGAAGGTGACCCTGACCTTGTGGAACTGGATGAGGTTTAAGGTCCCTTCCAACCCAACCCATCCTATGATTCTACCGTTATTACTCATTAAGATTGAAGCTGTTAAAGGACTCAAACTTGGGACACTTCTGCCCCAAAACGGTTTTCTTGTGATTCTCTGAAATAGAGAAAGCAATGAAAAATGCTCAGTTTGTAAATGAAAGCAATCTGGTTGGTGGAATTGGGTGAGGTAGATACAGCATCATCACATCTCGTGTGGTTTTCTGTATGTTTTGTTTCCTACTGGGTAAATAACAGTAATTTAAAGTATTTTGAAGAATATGTTAGGTTTGTCAGTGTGTCCAAGTGTGTGTGTGTGAGCACCAAGGACCTTTTAATAAAATACTGCAAAAGAAAGTGGTGTTGCTAGGCTGAGTGCTGATAGATGAGCTGCTCTGAGGAGAGGCACCCGTAAATATTCTGCAGTTTCAAAGCTGGTTTTAATCCAGAGCTTTCATTCGGTGCGAGATGGTGCTGGGAGTGCTTTTATAAACGCCCGAATGTGTTAAGACTTCTCAGTCCTGTTTGTCAGAAGCGATTTGAGGGCTGAAGAGCCGAACTCTTCAGCACTTTCAGTGCACTTTAGGGCATGTCCACGCCTGCAGTGGAGCTTTGCTAAGGCTGCTGGTGTGGCCATGGCTTTCAAAGGCAGCTTTAATGCGTTCCTTGGCTGGCAGCAGCGGGCGGCTCCTTTCAAGCTGGCTGGGCCTGGCTCCGGGGACTGTGCTGTACCGAGTTCCAAGTGCCACATCTCCCAAGCCTTAATCAGACAAATTAACCTGTTGCTGATTATCCCCTTTGCCTCTAAGTCCTGCTGATGAGGCGCTGAAGAACGGGGATGGGTCAATCAGCAGCACTGGATGAAAACAAGAAGCCAGAAGTGGGCTTGGGGCTGCACTCACCTGCCCTACCTCGGCAGGAGCCGGGTTATGCTGCCCTGCAATGCCTGAATCCTTGACTATCTGGAAACACTATCCCTTGCTCCTTGGGAAACTCTATCCATTGCTCCCGGTGAAAGTATATCCATTGCTCCATGGGAAACTATCCATTGCTCTGTAGGAAACCATCCACTGCTCCCTGCACAAGCTTTTCAGAGCCTCCCTGGGCTGGGCAGTGCTCAGCTGGAGGAAGTGGGATCAGATTTGCAAATCACTTTGGAGCAATCCCCTCTTGCCTTCTAGCAAAAATCAACCGGGCACTTGGTTCCAGTGAGTGGCCAGTGGTCTCGTTGACGGGCAGTGTGAGTGTGAGATCAGAAGGAAGAAAATCAGCCAGGTTCACTTCCATGCTGATGTGATGCTGATCAGTCATATTATCACTCATGTGAATGCTGAAACTCAGCTTAAAACCAAGAGCTAAGTGTGGAAAGCAGCACTCCAGTGTATGATACACCTTTAAACCCTGGCATCTAATTGCAAAGTACACGTGTTGCTGCCCACGGTGCACTTGGTTCATCCATGCAGGTAAAATAAGGGCAGCAATAAAGAAATGAAGTGCTGCTTTGTTAGCAAAGGGAAGACATTATTAGTCTAAAAAAAGATTTAAACAAAATCAGCTAACTGGTTGAAGTAGTTCTTCAATTAATGCTTGAAAAAGCAATAAGTCTAAAATGTTCTTTCAGTCAGTCACAGGAAAAGGCATATATTAAGCTCACCTGTTGAGAGGATTATCTCTGCTAAACACACTCACTTTACTTGAGACCAAAATAGATCCTTAAAAAATTAATACTGAAATAGGTTTATAGCCGATAGAGAGATTTCCTTCAGACCTGTTTTGTGGTATGCTCATCTGCTTTTTCAGGAATTTTAAGCATTGAAGGAATGAAGTCAAAGCTGCTGCTTGTCTTTGAAATGGATGCCTCTTTGATAAGCCTCTGATCTCCGTACCCAGAGTTGTAGTAGCAGATTCAAGCGCTGATTGTAAAATTGGGAGACTAAAATGTAGCCACGACAGCTTCAAACACTCTGTCTCTCTGTCAGATTCAATGCACAGGACATTGCCAGGAGTTAAAACGATGCAAAATTAAAGTAGCCTACTAAATTTACCTGCCATGGAGAATCCACAAAAGAGCTGCCACTTCTAATCCTCCAATTCGTTTCAAATTATTATTTTTTCAAATTGGACTCCCTGATCTCTTCAGCTCAAGCTGTTGTAGAGATTTGAAGAGCTGTCTCTTCTTGTCAGATCACTGGTTTAATAATAATAATATCTTACGTTTATATAGTCCTTTTCATCCCGCAGCTTCCCAAAGTGCTTTACAAGCTTTCTATACACAAAATCATGCAACCACCTCTTGGGTGGCTGCTGCTCATCAGCTGCAGAAGTGTCTGGCAGCTCGTTACCCTCCTTCCTCACTCACTTGAAAGCCCCAGGGAGGGGTAAAAGACATGGAGATGATCCCAGTTCATCCCAAGGGGATGAGAACCACTGCTGGGATGTTCTGCCCACCCCAAAGCTGGGGACACAGTAAAGAACAACCATCACTACGGTCTTGCTGGTTTGTTTTCTGATGATTTGTTTTATTTCATTGTACTCACAGTCTGAAAAATCCCTCAGTCTCTGGAATTTGAGGGAGCAAGAGAAGTAACTCTGTACCACTCCTTTCAAAAATGTACATGGGAAAGTGCAGGTACCTTGAATATAAAGCAGTTATTTTAAAAAAAAGAGTCCAAACCTCTACCCAGATGTTCTTACTCATCTGTTTTTGTTGGAGACCGAAGGAGAGCTGTTCTGACCTGTCAGCAAGTGCCTTCAATGGTTTCTTTAAACCTCCAGAACCTGGGGATGATGGTGCAGAACAGATTTTTGTTGAATTAGTTCTAACTCTTGAGGTAATGATTCCTGGGAGGGAAGAGGCATTGAAGTGGTATGAGGCTGCTCATTAGTGGAGGAGGCACAAAATGAGTGCAGCCACTCTGCACTGGTTCTCCAAGGAGAAAGGCCAAGAACACAATGATGGAGGTTTAGACACAATTAATATAATGAGACCAGATTTCTCTAATTATTGATCTGGCTTATTTTTTTATTTCCGTTAGTACTTCTTGGTTTGGCTTCAAGTGTGCCCTTCCCAAGATTGCTGGTGCTGAAAGGTATATTAAAAACAAACAAAAAAATATCAGGGACAGCTAAACTTAAGAGTCACTGACACATCTGCAGAACATCCTGCTGTGCTGTGCTCATCTGAATTTGGATCATGTCCAACCTCATAACTTTTTCAAATTATCCTGAATTTTGTGTTCTAGATACCATTAGAGACCATTTACTGTGTCCAGACTGACTTCAAATAGTCCTGCCTTCTTCCTTACCCACCCTTTTGGGGTAGAGAGGATGCTAAAGAGGAAGGCTCCTCTTCTGCCTGGAGGGAAGGGGTTTTACTTCAATGGTTTGGAGCCAGGAAGAGGGAAAGCTGGAGGCCCAGACATGGTCTCAGAGGCCTTAAATATGTGGAAAAATAGAAAGTGTACATCCATAGACACTAATGCTAATGGACACTTATCCTGTCTCTGGCTGTAAATTATTGAGATCCTGCGTCTGTGTGGTAATGCAACTTAATCAGAATCAGTTTTACTGCTCTGACCCCATAGGGAACCTTCTAATTTCATTTTATTTTACATTTTGTCTAGTCACTGTACTAGGAAGCTTTGTATCCAGTCTCCTGGTGAATTTTGAAGTTACATGCTGTTGTATTTACCTAAATACACTGGAATCAGGAGGCTGCAGTTCAGTGCCATAGCTTTTTTCTTGCAGACCTTCAGCTGATGGTCAGTTGACAGGACACAAGGTGCCCAACAGCTTGCAGTCCTGCACTCTGTTCAGGGCTGGGGTGATTAAAAACATCCCAATGCCACAATTTCCTGAGCAGAATTCCCCAAGACAGCCTGCTGCTGTGCTGTCCTGTGCAGAGAACCTCTCTCTACAACTCCTGCATCTCGCAGCCTTTTCAAGCTGCAGCTTTTGCTTTTCTCTCTCTGTGTAACGCCTGTGGTGTTGCTCGTTGCCTCCTCACAGCCTCAGTGCTGATTTGGAATTTTCCAGTCTCCCCGTGGGCAACAGCAGCTTTGTAGGCAGGAGGAAACCTGGAAATCAGCTGTACAACTGCTTTACACATGTGCATGGAAGATGGACATCGGTTACTGGGGTATTCAAAGCTTTGATGGTGGCCCAGCATTTTATGGCTCCCATGGAGGATTTTTCCAAGGCTGTGCAGTGTGGAATGGTGTGAGAGCTCACCTTGCCCATCCAAACACTGCCTCTGCCAGCAGGAGGTGGCACTCCAGCCATCTCCTGTTCCTCCACGAACGACAGTCACCAATTTTGTGCTGTGCCAGCTGCAACAGAACTTTTTTGCCTTGATATGATACAGATGACAAGGGAAGGGATTTCCATGGCAGGTAGAGGCTGAAGGGTTGATGCTCCTGCAGGTCAACATCCTTCCTGCTGCTGAGGTAGAAGACACAACATCCGTGTGCTTTCCAAGGACGTTACTCCCTGCCCAGTGCTGGCAGCAGCATGTCACTGGTGGTGCCCAAGGAGATGGGGTGTCCATCTCCCGTGCTGACCATGAGGGGAGCGGCGCTCGTGCACCTTTCAGTGCACTCACTACCATATTTTTATTCTCTCAGCCTAGTCTAGCAGGTTTCTTAAAGGGATTACACTCGCAAGCCTGGGATTTAAAGCTGGGTTTAATGAGTTTGATGAGCCTGTGTAGCAGACTTGCAGAGAAGCCTGTCTGTCTGAACAGCATTTTTAATAGCGATTCCCCCTGCTCCGGAGATTAGCAAGATTAGTGCAGGAGGGCTTCTTCCCCATGGATGGTGCCACATCAAGACAAGCTCTACTGATCACTGATAGTGTTTGCCAAAAAAAGAGTGTCTTTACACTCAAAATAGTGGCTCTCTAGTGCCAGAGCCCTTTGTCCCGGGTCAGCACCGGGTGTGAGGGGTGCAGGGTGTGAGCGCCGTGCCGTTGGATGCTCAGCTGCATCTCTACGGGCTTTTTACCCTCACCCCATCTGCTGTGGAGGATGCTGCTTGCAGATCTCCCAGAAGTGATAACTTGCTCTAAAAAAACCCAAACGCAGCCTTCAGGATTGCTTATTAAAGAAAGTAATCTGTGAATTCATGTTGTTTCCTTAAATTTCTGTTGGAATTCTCTAACTGTGAGCTGGCAAAAAGGCACTCTGATGTTCTCTGTGTGTATATTTGCATATATATATTTATGTGTATGTACACACATTAAAAGTAGCTCTACTCAGAGATGAAACTGGTGATAGTGTCTTAAAGCAAGTGGGCTACAGAATCCCTCCAATGCACAGGCTTTTCCACTGAATTCTGTCTCAACAATAGCGTTAGCACATTTTTAGATGTGTGAATACATATAAATCAGTCTTAGAAAACAGCAACTGATAAGGAATTTTTAATGTGAGCAATAACTGGGTAAAATATGTAAGGGTAGATGGCATGTCTCATGAGGTACTGACTCTTGAAACCTGTTGCTGGTCCAAAATTAAATATTGCTGTTCTGTTTTCCAAATCAGTGTAATTATGGAACAAGGGAAAAAAGATTTCTGCATACCTTTTAATATTTTTTTTTAAATAAAAGATGAAAGTGAGAACATGTTTTGTCTGTGAGCTTTTGAAATGCTAGAAGTATTTTGGGGAGATAGATTAGTTGGCAGAGTGCATGATGTTGGACTGCTGTTCAGAAACAGTAGCAGCTTTTGGTGGGTATGAGGATTTTGATAAATCTCATAACACACTCATTTTTGTGACCTTAAAACAGGGGTTGTCTAGTCACAAACCTTGGATGAAAAACATGGATAACTTTTTCAAAAGTCCCCCTTATTACTGCAGTGATCACATATGAAATTCTTAGGCACATTCTGGTTTTTTTTTAAATACCTTCCTGCTTCAGAGCACAGATGAGAAAGAGGTGATATTTTGGGGGATTCGGGGGCATTGTTGTCTGTTTTCTGCACTTACTTCTTTAAATTACACAATCCTTTTAGAGCGTAACCTTTTAGAACACACCTCTACTTTATACCTGTACATATGACCCTGGAAAATGGGGATGGGGAGAGCAACCTGAAGAAATAGAAGATAAAATTTGAACGCTTGTAAGTTGTCTTTTCCCAGTAATAATTCTTTGATGGTTTGTGTTATTTTCATCTCTGTAAAAGAGGGTGAAAAAGTGGGGATTTTCCCCTGTTGATACAAGTAAGTGCAAAATGCTTGGCGTCACCTGCAGCATCATCTGCAGCATTTAAGGATAAGCAGGCATTTAAGTGCCAGCAGCATTTCCAGGTCTCTTTCTTCCCTCAGCAGTGATCTGAAGGAAGACAACAAGGCTCACAAGTCCTGACTTGCTGCCTCCAAATAGGAAAGGCTATAATTGAAACTTTGGCATTGGCTGCATGTCCCTTTCATAAGTATTTGCTTTGTACCTTGCAGGATTAAAAAAATTGGAAGTGAAATACAATCAGGTGTAAATGATGTTATATAAAATCTTATTGCCAAATCTCTGCTATTAAGAAATAAAATATTTTTTATTGAAACGAATAATTTAATTTTACCAGTGTACTGATTTTTTTCTTGCTCTCAGAGTAGGAAAATTGGCAATTAGTATTCCCATAACCCAGTCTTGTGGAAAGATTTGCCTGTTGTTAGATATGTTATAATTTCTATATTACATAAAACCTAGTGTGTTCCATGCTTTATTATTGTTCAATCATTTAAAATTTGTGCCAGGAACCAGAATCTAATGTTGGAATTAAAGTTCAGAACATTCAACAGCTGCATTTGTTGACTACAGAAGATAATGAAGGGATAACTGGTAGATACGTTGTGCTAGAACCATCCTGGGTTTTAATTCAATTATTTAAGACCCGTGGACGCAACACTGAAGTGTCTGTTAGTAAAACTTGCACGTTTTCTCCTGTGTTGACAGATAAAAACTAAAAGATTGGCTTGAAAATGTTAGTGAAACCTGGGTTCCAAATGGCGAGGAGGTGTATTTGTAGCTACTCTGCTGCTGCTCCCCTTTCCCCCCCTTGTTGTTTAGGAACAAATCCTGTGTTTGTGGTAGGGATTTTATACAGTGATCTGCAATCACTGTGGTGCCAGCAGCAGAATGGTGTTTGTTAAATAAAAGTTTGAGTAAAAAGAACCCTGGTGTTTGGTCTCCAGTGCAGTCACTTTATGAGCTGAACATTCTGGAGCCAAAATAAGAGAAAGGTATTTAAATCTTTGAAACAGAGCTATTTCTGAGTGTTCTAGTGGCTTTTCTTAATAGCACAGTGGATGGATTAAAAAAAAAAAAAAGGTGCTTAGCAGATAAATATAATGAAATGTATCTTTTTAAAACCAGGGTCTTTCAGGTTGGGATCTTTGGTTGGAGGCTTTCCAAAGCTGGATGACTAAGTAAGAAAAGACAACTCCCAAAGCTCCTGGGTGGAGTTCCTAGACTGGTACCAGCAAATTCCCAGAAAGGAAAACAATTGCTTCTTAATTGGAATTCTTTCACCCAAAGATTATTCACTTATCAATACTCTAAAAATATCCTAAATAGTTTCCCAGAATTCTAAAGAACAGGAGTTGTTTTAACTGGGGCAGGTGTGTCATGCTCCTTCAGCACTGGTACATGTGCCCTATGATGCTTTTTTGTGTTTCTTTAGTATTTAAGAGCAGAAAGGAAGAAACAGAAAATTAAATTAGGTGTAGTACAACACGGACTGTTTCCTGTGAGGGAAGACTGGGAAAGGTCAAACAATATAAAACTTTAAGTTTTTCTTTTGAAAAAGTGTATGTTTTTCTATTATTTCCCTTTTTTGTATTTCTGTTTAGTGTAAAATTGCATTATGTGACATACTGAGATAACAAAACGACATTTTTCAGTATGAGTAGCTTGACTTTCCTCAATAGCTCTCGTGGAGTGTTGTGTGTTCTGCTGAAGTGGGGGGTAAATGCCAAATTTTTATATACAACGTGACCAAGTGAGTCTGTGTGAAGAAGAGAGCAGTAGGTATTGCTTTAGTATTTGTAAAATGTTTTCTAGATAAACACTGAAATGCTTTGTAGATAAACACTTTCCAGATAGAACAGATTGTTGGAAATCTGTGGTCTTGCCATCAGTAAATCTTCAGACTTTTAAAATTTCAGCTGCACCTTTCTATTGTGTTTCTTATGCATGAGCTAATTAGGAGGTGGTTCACCGTAAGTTGGTGAGAAGAGTAAAAACCAGGTTGTTCTCCAAACAATATCATTTACTTTCTTCAAAATTAAATTATTGGGGTCGATAATCTATAAAATCTGGAATTTACCAAAAATATTAAATCCTTTTCATTGTGGAAAGTATCTTAATTACTTTGAGAAAACTTCCTAGTTGTATAAATTTGGTATTTGGTTGTACAGAATGTGCTGTTTTGTTGTTTACTTTGAATTTACTCTTTAAGTTTTTATATTAAAGGCTGATGGTAGATTCTTGCCCACTTACCTTGATTTATTTCAAATCTATCCTCAGTGATGCCAGTAAAATGCTTTCTGCCCCATATCCTCTGACACCTTTTTTTGGAGGAAGAAGTCACGGAATATGTATCGTCAAAGTCTTGTTTGGACTTTGAAAACAAACTCTTCTTCTGAATATTCTGTGTTTATTCTGGTCCTTAGGTGGGACCCGGCAATACAGGAAACCAAGCCAGAGGTTGGAATTCCCAAAAAAGCTTCCCTGTGAAGGAGAAATTTTTAGCAGGAGCTGGAGTTTCCTGATTATTGAGCTGGAGGATGAGATGGCAGTGGGATCGATAGGGAACTTTCTGTGGGGAAGAGTTCAAATCCAGGACATTTCTGTGCCGGGGAAATTCTGCCAGGGATGGCAGCACAAGTTTTGTATTATGTTGAAAGTTTATTGTCTGTGTTTACTGTCCTGTTAGAATTATTATAAGCTACAATCCCACATGTTTGGTTGTGGCATCTGGCACTGTGAGAACCAGGTAGGAGCTCTCAGTCCAACTGCTGTTGAGACGCCTTTTGTTTCGCTCTTCCTCTGTTGCTGAGGAGCAGGAAGGGTCAAAGAGGACTTTCTGAGAACCTCTCTGCAAGAAGTACTGTCATTGCAAATATGGATTGCAAATGTAGGATAAAACTTTATTTTTATTTGCTGACCATCAGTGGTAATTAACCCTTACCCTGGCAAAGACTGGAGCTCTGTACAGCATCGATCAAACCATAGCACTGACTGCTCTATAAACCAGCCAGTTCCAAGCAGAGATTTCCAAGGATGTGGAATTCTCCATGGTTTGCAGGACAAGATAATACCTTGTCTCTTAAGAATGGTGAGTGAGGCTGAGGAGAGTTTTGAGAACCAATTAGACCAAAAAAATCCGTTTCTCAAGGAAGTGGAGCGCTTCCTCCTGGCCTGGCCTCTCTTTATTTGACCATCTCTTTCCTCAACTCTTCAGTGATTCCGACTAATCAGATCAGTATCATCATGAGTCTCTTATGGGTTTGTCTCTTACCAGAGATTTAACAGCTTAGGCTTTTTTTTTTCATTGGCAAGATTAATGGTGGTGTTTCCATTCCATGAAGATGGTTAAAGTTTCAGTATTGTTTTTGTCAGGTCGGTAGTTCGGAGTAATTTTGGTGGCTTATTTATACAAGAAGTTAGTTTATATACTCCAGCTGGTACTTATTCTGGCTGGTTCTCTTAAATCCATGTAAAGTAGCAAAGTAGAAATGCACAGTAGAGGAAAAACTGGAAAAACAAACCTCTGGGTAGAACCTCCGTGCTGGTTTAAGCAGATCCAGCTGCAGTGCTGCTACAGGAGATGGTGTCACCCTGCACTGCCCACGTACTCTTAGCCCCTTGCTTGTGGATAGTTTTATATCTGTTTGTGCTTAAAAGTCAGGTATTTATTTAAAGACTGGCAAAGTGATCAGTAATCCCACGTGGGATTATTCGCACATGCTTGTGTAACGTGTTTCTCAAGAGCCAGATCTTGCAGGATAAAACCCTCTATAAAAATTGAACAGAAGTACTTTCAGGAGAGTTCCTGAGCTGTGGTGGTTTCTCCCCTTGCAGGAGGGCATAGTCACTGTCTTTAATCCTTCTTTTCTTCATCTGAGGAGACCGAATCTCTGTGGTTGCATTGAAAAGCTCAGCAAAGCTCACAGCTTCTCCTTTCCCCTAATTTGACCCCAACTGCAGAAAGTTGCCTGAAGTTCTTGCTTTTCTCATCGACTGAAGTGAGCATGTCTTAACAGGACTCTTGAATTTTACCAACTGCCTTATTCTGGGTTGGCTCCATCGTATCATGTGTAAGCCTGTTACTGGCCTCCAAGCTGGAAGTGCAGTATTCCCCAAGCAGAGGTATTTGGGAAAGGTTCTCATAAAAGAGCTGTCTTGAAGTTCCAGTTGACCAAAATGGCTTTTCATGGGAAGATGTTCTGATAAAGTTTTAGCTGGGAATGGTTGCTCCCAGATAACTTATCCTACAGTGAAGGAAATTACCTGAGAAGAGGTCTGGATTGAGGATCTGAATTTCCCGAGGATTTGGGTCAGGATCCCTTTGCTGAAGTGATGCTGTGGAATTAAACAAGAGCCGTCCATGCCCTGCACAAAGGGTTTAACTCTGATCCACTGAGGTGGTTTCCATTGTAGAAGCTTTTCCACTTGCAGTGCAAAGAGAGATTATGGCTTTAGGGTGAACATCTTCTGAATTACAACTTAAGTTGTGAAGACTTTTTGGGACTCTTTCAGAAAGTCAGTCTAATCCTGAAAACACAAGGGTTTGTGATTAAACCCTTTTGACTTGTGGCAGTGACCAAGCAGGCGTTGGCTTCCACCTCTCCTTCCTTGTACTTCACCCAGTTGTGATGTCTGGGAGAGGGTCAGTCATTTCCTTTATTCTGTTTTTCCTTTTTAATTCTAATTTTAATTTGTGGGAAGGGGGAACTGCCATGTCGCTCTGCCCCAGAGCATGCAGCAATGCTTTGCAGGAAATGTGGGGTACGTAAAAGTGGTACCTGATGGTGTCCCCTTGTCCTCTGTTGTGGTAAAGACCACAAAGGGAAGTGCTTGAGGGTCCTGGTCCCCCAACTCAGGTGAGATTCCTGGAGCAGATACCCTGCACACAGGATCTTTGAATCAAAGCACAGGAACAAAGATGAAGAAATTCCAGAGCAATTAACTTGTTGTGCAATATTTAAATTATTTTTAATCATAGTTTTACCTCAAATTATAATTTAAGATATATCATGTAATCACTAGTAATAGAAAATGAAAATGGAAAGGGCATGTTCTTTCTTCTGAACATTCTCCATATAATAATCAGCTAATAACTCTGTCTGCTTTAATTCAAAAAGTTCCACTCGCTCAGTTTTTAAGTTGGCAGGCTGCTTTTTAATTCTTCTCTTCTAATTTGTTGCAACATGTATGAAATACATGGGTTAATTTGAGTAAATACAGTGAAGTTAATCAAAGGAAATGATTGCAGAAGGAACCCAAGAGGGGAGCTGGATATCACTCAGGAAGGCATTGTGTAGCTCTGCCAAATTAATTAAATACTACTGGTTAAAATCAAGGCTTAGTGATAAGAATCTTGTTGAATTTGGGCTACAAGTGACTTGTTTTAAGGGGTGAAACGATGACCCTTTTTTGTTTCCTGACAGGTTGAGTATTCTCCTCCCTCCTATCACTTTTAACTCCGAATTTCCGTGTGGATTTCCCGTAATGGGCCGAGCAGGAAAGTTCTGCTGCCTCTCTCACATAATTCCTGGAGGTCGCTGCTCCGTGGTGTCCCTGCGTCACCGGGAAGTGTCCCCGCTCCCTCCAGAGCTATAATTAACTTTCCGGAGCGCTCGGCTCAGCGCCAGGAAATCAACCCCAATTACTGTATTCCCCTTGTCACTAATGCCACTTCACCGCTCCCACTAATTTGAGGTGGCAAGTCCCATCTTTCCATAGCAAAATCGCCGTTTTCGTGCCATTTTTCTCCTTCGTATTCTGTTATTTCTGTTTTGTATTCTGTTATTTTGGCTCCATTAAGTCGCCGTTGTAAGAAGAGTTACGGATCATCCCTGAAAATTCTCGTCAGATAATTGCAGTGATACCATATAAACAGAGGAGGTCTGGAGTTGTGCTCGGTTTTAATACAGTTTAACACAGATCAAAGGGGGGCAAAACCCAAAAAGATCATGTTTAGATTGATCAAAAACTGTGTGTGCACTTAAATGAAGATTCTTGTTGGGGGATTAAGTCAGTGCTGCAAATTAAAATATCTTCAGAAATCCCAGCTTTTTCTTCCTTTCCATCACTTGGCTTATGGGACCTTTCAGGCTGTTGGATTTGCTGTCCTGTCGATATCTGGTTCCAGACAAATACCTGGTTCCATATTTAAATAGTTCATTTCTTTTTTTGGCTTCTTTTGAATCAGTTTTCTCAAACATTCCACAACCAAATTCAGGGAGTTACAGGCAGCTGAGACAAAACATTACTGAGTTAATCTACCTGACAGAATAATGCATTTCAAATTATTTCTCAGCTTCCAGTGTTGTAGTGCAGGTGCAGAGGCACAGTAACCTCTGGCATTTTCCCATCCAGAGGATGGGATCTGCAGTTACTGGATGTGCTCTGGAACACCTTGGCTGGGATGAAGGCTCTAACAGGAGGTATTTCCTTGCTCTGGGTGTCTGAGATCCTGCCCAGCCAATCTGATCCAGCTTTATCCTTGAGTATTCAGCTAATGTGATTATCTCTTCCTAAACTTGTTTCACTGCCGTAATGAGTTCCTGGTTTGTCACCTATTAATAATCTGATATGGAGAACTGAATAATGTGTTCCCCTGTATTTCTCCAAACATTTGCTCCAGGGCCAGATCATTGGGCATTTTAATTCAGTGGTAGATAGTGGTTTTGACAAGAAGAGTGGTTATGTGGGGAGTTCATTGAAACACATTTGCTGACGGGTTTTTATAGTTGTAGCTTTACTTTGAGTTCCCAGGTAACATCCTTAGGATTAATACTTTGGTTTAATTCCAACTGCGAAAAATAAATTTCATACTTTGATTATGACTTATAACTGTCATTAATGAAACTGCCATAACTACTGTAACTGCCATGGATTTTCACTCTGTCCTTAGCCAGACTTGATGAATTCCATGGGCGTGAAATGCAAAATTCTTACTCTGCAAAACTTTCCAAAATTAAATATTTGCACTTTTCCTGATTGGCACAACAGCAATGCCCTATAAAGAAATAGTCTTTATATATATACACACACATATATATACACCCACCCCCTTTACACCTCCTCCTTTTGCATCTGGCCCATGCCCAAAGAGGCAGCAATGTGGCACCAGGATGGTTTTTTTCTGGTAAGTGGCATTCTGCAATTTTTTGCCTTCCATGACTCAGAGTAATTTCTTGTTGTAAAGCCCCAGTTCCTTCCAAGCAAATTTAGACCAGTACTGTCAAAGATCTGTGTTAAAATGGGATTACGGCGCTGGGGGTGATCAGCCTCACTAAAGCTAACTCAGAGCCCAAACTGGCCATGGCCACTGGTGCATTTGCTTTGTTAGCAAAGTATTTTTGGGCTGCATCGTTAAAAATAAAATTCATTCTGCAGGAAGTATTCTCAAGTAATATTTCCACATCCCTCTGTCCTTTTAGTGCAGCAACTGTAAGCGTCTTCCTCTTTTGCTATTAATATAATTTAGCAGTTTCTTCATAATTTTGTCCTCATTGACCAGATTCATCTTTCTCACTGGTAAGACAAGGAATAGGAAGAATATTACCAAACTTTCAGAATACATATATAATATATATAAAATAGCCTTTTGAGCTTCATGGATCTGCAAGATCCTGAGATGACCTATCAGAAGATGATTTTTCCCCACTGCAGCCTTGCCCAGCAGCTGCCTTGAAGGAAGGCATTTGCTTATTTGGGTTGAAAGCTGGGAACACCAGTGCTGGAGCTCCTGCAGGGGAGAATCGCTGCTCCCCGCAGAGCCGTGCCCTGAGAACACCGCAGAGTGTCACACACTTGGGCAAACAGCAGCAGCATTTCATACCAGCTGCCTGCTGAAAGGGGCAGGATTTAAAATGTGGGATAATTTCCAAAGTGCTGCCTCTCTGTGCTGTTTTCTTTGTGACCTCATTTTAATGATCATCATCTGAGGATGAATGGCTTTTATTTGGAAGGAAAGTTTTGCAGGAGCTGTACAGCAAACTGTAGAAACAATAGGAAGTATACATAAAATACTGAGGTGGTTTTGAGATGATGGTGGTGTCTTGGATATTAAGGAGTGCTGTAGATAAATAACATTTGAGTGGAGAGGTTGTGGAGTCTCCCTCACTGGAGCTATTTAAGAACTGTCTGGACACAATCCTGTGCCATATGCTCTGGGATGACCCTGCTGCACCAGAAGACCCAATGAGGTCCCTTTCAACCTGACCCATTCCGTGGGGACAGGAATAACTTCTCTTCAATTTTAGCATCTCTTGAATAATGATCATATTCTGTACCTCACACTACCTTCCCTCTGGACCCTCTTAAACTCCAACACAGTTGTATCTCATTGGAAAACAATTACTTACATGCAAGTTCAGAGATCTCTTTGAGGTCCTGGCAGTAGCTTGATGACAATTCAGAGCAGGACTTGGATTCCCCCCTCTTTTTAACTTAATGTTTTAAAGAATAACCCTGAGATTGGCTTAGCTGGTAGAGCATGGTGCTGATAACATGGGTTTGGTCTCTGTATGGGCCGTTCACTGAAGAGTTGGGCTCAGCGATGGCTGTGGGTCCCTTCCAGCTCAGAATATTCTGTAATTGAAGCCACAGTTAGATCTGAGGGGTGTTAGTGGGGTGGGTGATTGCAGGGGTGAAGCAGCTCCTCCTCAAGGTGCTAAAACAAGAGTGGGATTTGTAGGTTCAGCAACATGACTTGTGTCAGTCCTGTGCCCTGGTTTAGGCAGCCTGATGGCCCAACTGGGGAGCAGGACTGAGGCTGAATAACTCCAGAAAAGCACTTCAAGGGTGAGACCTGCCCGTGAGTCAGCAGGAGATGGAGCCTGGGGTGTTTGCAGGACGTGGATAACTCTGAGCCAGCAGGATTTAGGGATTAACACTGACTCTGGTGCACAGCCCTGCTGCGTTGCAGGTATGCTGTGGCTGTGGGCAAGGACAGCTTGATTTCATCTCATCTTGGAAGAGAAGAGCATGTCAGTCTCCACGAGGGCCATGGCTCTGCGTGGCAGCTCCTGGAGTGGTGGTTGTTACTTGTGAGTGTGAAAGGAGAGGAGCCACAGTTGGGGTTTCAGTAACGCAGCTTTTGCTTGTGAAGAGATTTGATGGTGGGAACTTTCAATTTGTTTTCCCTGATTGTGGTTTATTCCGAAAGTGAGTTTGGATAGCTGCGATTTATTATGAGTGCTGTAAAAAATCAGTCTTATTTTTCAGCATCCTGAATACCAGTCACAATGTAAAAGATACTTTTGGTAGTAATGGAGCTTCCCCCCACTGTGAGTAAGAGGGGAAAGGCCAGGTTGGATGGGGCTTGGAGCAACCTGGGATAGCGGAAGGAGTCCCTGCCCATGGCAGAGGGGGGGAACAAGATGGTTTTAAGGTCTCTTCCAACACAAACAATCTCTGATTCTATGATTTTACTCTTCACAATGAATCTTGCTTTACTTTTTTAAAAAAAGAAAAGGTTGTTGGGGTGGTTTGGGGGGTTTTTTTCGGCCCAAAGTAGATTTTTCAGAGCCAGGGCCAAACTGCCAGAATAGCGCCACAAAGATTGATTCAGTACTGGGACCAGCATTGAGACTGGAAACTGGTCTGTCAGCTTTATCCCAGCTCATTTCACTGGAACTGGAATGATCGCTGTAATCACTGATTTTAGACTTATTTTAGCAAGGAAGACACGAACAGCATTTAACTGGGTTTTACCATGGTCCATAAAATCGACCTGAAATAACTAAAATGGATTTTTGTCCACTTGTCTGTGGCTTTGAACAGAGCTGGATGAAAGCTGTGCCCCAAAGTGGTTGTCCCTTATGGAGGGACTGTCCTGCCCACGCTGGTGCTCTGTTGAGAAGGGTTTTGTGTCCTTCTAACAAAAAAATCAGGGGGAAGAGGTATTTGTGTGTGGAGAAATTGTGATAGTGTGCAACACGACAAGAATAAAGTCTTGCTCTTTCCTCTGAGACTGATTATGAAGAGGGTGGAGTTGGTTGCAGTTAATTTTATTGTGTTTTTACAAGTTGTACTGTTTTTTTCCCTTCCCTGTTTGTTCTTACTTGATTTTTGGGAGGATTCAGTTTTTGCTGTTTAATTAGTAGGGAAAATATCCTCCTTTTTAGTCTTGCATCATGTGTTAGACCCATGTTCTGACATGGTGGAGCTTGTGGACCCTTTTAAGTACAGCTTCATTATTTATAAGGCATTAATCAGATTAATTTCGTAATAGTTTCCTGCTAATCCTGCCATTGTTCCTTAACTCAGAACTAACAAAAGCACAATTTTAATACCCTTTTAGTTGCTACAACATCCTTCTATTATTGGTTATATTTTTATTAGAGAGTACTTTCAAACAGTTTCCTAAAATCTTAAAATGATTGAGCAACATCTTAAAATTGCAGCAGTTTTACTGGTGATAAAAGGACAATTTCTCAAGCAAATCCTCTTTTTATTAAAATCATGTTTCTTTGTCAGTTGAAATTTGTAGGAGTTTTCCTCTTTGTGTATAATCCCAGTCCTTGTGCCAACCAGATTTTTTTCTAGCAGTGATACTGAGGCTCACTTAAAAATGTGTTTCATTTGTGGAAAAGATCCTTTTAGTGATCCTGAGAGCATTTACCGTGGAAGTACTTAACACATTGACATGCAGCAATAAACACCAAAATCCTAATTACTTGCATATTATTTTGTTATTATTGAAGAAACCTGTGTTTGAACATCACTTCCTTTCTCAGTTTGCAAGGGGCCTCATTTCTAAGGTCTTTTAATGAGATTAATTATTTTTCTTCTAGCTTTTTCAGTTCTGTTTTATAAAGTACTTCTCTGTTACCTGATACTGAACTGTGCCATTCAGGAAATTTTGTGACATTAGGTAGCTTAGAACAGAAACTTTACCTAGTGCTAAATATAAAAAAAAATCCCAAACCCTGAAAGTTAAAAAAAGATTGTCTGATTACCTGCATATATAACCATATTGATTTCATTCTCTTTTAACTGCTGTTCATCTCATCTTCAATAGCATTTTAAATACTCCAATGAAAATGTATATATAATTACAAAAAGGCTATTATAACCAAAATGTAAAGGTCGTCAAGCAGATTTCTGAATTGATGTCCCTAAAAAGTACATTATTTTTTCAATGATGATGAAAACTTATTCTTTCTGTACCAAAAAGGATGATGGGAACTGCTTCCATGCAGCTGAAGAAGAGACTTTCCCTCAATAGCTCCCCATGATAGGGTCATTGAGGTGTCAATTACATATTTTATATTTATAGAGCACTTTTCTTCAGGAAAGATTCCTAAGTGCCTCCCAGCTCCTACCACACACACAGGAGATTAATGTATTATTTTTCCTTTTGAAATTGGACTGGTTCAGAAATAGGAGGTGTGTTCTGTTAAATGGATCCTCTTTTCACAAAAAGACTGACTGAGATAGAAGGGCCTTATAGGTGTTCCTGGAGTTGTCACATGAGGTTTTTTCCTGGATTATGTATACTGGGATAATTTTCTTTCTGGGCAGGGGCTTCCCTGGAGCAGTGACCCTGCCTCTGATTTCACTTATTCTTGATACTGATTAGTGAGAGAATGAAAGTTTAGAAAGCACTTACAACTCCTTTCATTAATAGCTTATCTCCTCTTAGAAATTGTATCTGTGTTTTGCTTTGAAGCACCAAATGAAACATCATTTTACAATCCCATCATGTGTGGATCTCAAATTAGGGTGGGTTTAATTGTTTTGAAGCAGCTCCACAGAAATGGGCATGATTTAAAGGAAGGGGATTTTTTTTTTGATTTTGGGGATAGACTCGTTGTGTCAGCAGTAGTTACTGATCTGTTAGAGTTTGGTTTGTGTGGAACACCTACAGCAGAAGTGCTGATCTCTTGCAGTTAAATTTTCAGTGCCTTCAATGCCCAGCTTGGCTAAGACACGTGGCTCGTTGTGAAGTTATTTTTTTCTGAGCTTTTTCTCTCTAGAGTCTTTGAATTTTATAAGTGAATGTGTCTTCAGTGTCTCTCCTTGGCCCTTAATTCATTGCCTAAAAAAGTTCTTTGCATGTTGCATTTTACATGGTCCAAAGTTAGACATGTTCCTGTTACGGGCTGGCTGTGTTGTGCTGGCAAGTAAAGCACTTCCCTACACACATGGAAGATGCATCTATTAATATTCTGTAAACCAGGTTTTTTTTTTGTTCTTCAGGATCAAAGCGGGTATGTTAGCAAAAACTTCAAATTCCTGTCTTTTAACCTGCTGGTTAGTTTGTAGGTGTATCTATTCCTTCCTGCTTTATTGCAGCCAGCTACATGTATCTCTCATGCTCATTTTAAGATCACAAAGCAGCTGTTGTTATTCTAGCATTTAAAAGCGACTTGAACGCTTTTTTCTTAGAAGGGAAAAGCAAGTAAATTAGTTTTCTTCACAGCAGCATTAGCAGTACCACCAGAGGTGCTGAACAAGGTCCTGGAAAATGCAGAAAACGCAGTTAGCAAAGAAGTCTTGAGAGAAAGGAGGGAAGGCAGGTAGTTCTGGGAGACTGTAATTAGAGCAGATTTTATAAATATTTTTGTGTTCCTAAAAATGCCAGCATGTATTATCTCAGTCAGTGATGACAATAACCAGCAGCAGGGGAGAGAGGAAGGGGAAGTGGAGACAATTAATACACAGCCCAGTAACGTGGCCATTCCTCTTTTCGTACGAGCAGCTGAACTAGAGCAGGAGTGAAGAATCACAGCCTCTCTTTTTCCAACAAGAAGCGGGTGGGAAATTACAGCTTCATATAGGAAGCCTCTAAAAGCCATGAGGTCCTCAGATTTTCATGTTAAATCATGCTCAGAATTTTATAGTTCGGAGCAAGTTCTGTGCCAGAATCCCAAACGCTTCGTTGTGAAAGCAGCTTTGCAAAGTGAGAGAGAAGGACGGTCCCAGGTTCATTATGAGCCTGTTGCAAGGAGCTGCTTTGTTTTTATGGCTTCATATGCTTTGGCTCAAAATGCAGAAATCAAACAGGAGCTTCTTCTTGTCATTATTCAGGTGCATGAGTCAGCTTCTTGTTTAGTTTTTCACAGCCTTTTCAATTGTGCAATAAAATCATGTTGAAATGCATTTTAGTACTAAACACATTGTTTCTCTAAAAGCTTCACTTCAGTTGTCTCTAAAAATATTCCATTTTCCATCCACACGATGAGAATTATCTACAGGAGCGGTTTATAGCCTGGCACCCAGATTTACCAAAGCAGGACACAAGGTGAATTCTGGCCATGCAGCTTCAAGTCAGAGGAAGGTAATGAAAACAAAAAGTGACCAAAGGAGCCCTTTGTGCTGATATTGTCGTTCCTAATGCTGGTCCCGGGAGATATGAACACTTACTGGAAAGGTCTAGGTTGGAAGCAAAGGAAAATGAGATTATTGCTGTTTAGGATGTCCCCAAACTCTACAAGGAAATGCATTATCCACACCAGAGTGGAAAACCATGTTTTCTGTAATGTAGGAGATTCGAGGTGGCTTTCTTCTTCTACTTTAAAAAACACAGCACAAAACAACAACAAAAAACACCTTTAAAACAGGCCTTGTGTGGGTTTTTTTTTTTTTAAAAAAACAAACGTTCCTTTTGCCCTGAATGGAATATTCTAGAAAACGTGCCTAGAATTCAGTGCACCATTATATTAGTCTTGATTTTCTTCCTGTATGACTGAAGCAATTGTTTCAAGTTTAATTCAGGTTTATTAAATGTAGAAAGTATCAAAGAAGCATGAAGCTTCCCACTCCTTAATGGCCTTGATTCCTGCCAAAAGTGCATTTTCCTCCACTGCATCTTCCCTGTACGTGACTGCAGGTCCAAGTCCAAATTATTTGTTGCTTAGCTGAGAGCAAATAGGTTCAGGGAGTTTTCTCTGCCAGATTCAAAACATTAATGCTTTCAAAACAAATAAATTCATTTTTTCTTCCAATTAAAGAAAGAAGTCATTCCTGTTTGAGCAAGGCATGAGAAATTGCAACCCTCCCATCATGGTGATGAATTTTAGGATATAAAGCCTTCCTCCAAGCAATGTGAAATGCTTTTTAAAAGGAACATTTAGGAGAAAATAAATGAGCTTCATCTTGTGCTTGAGGAATTAACTTTCATTTTAGTGGTGGAAATTGGAAACACCAATATAGGGAGTCAGTAGGAATCAAGTAGACCGTTGAGGACCTTGCTCCATAATTCCAGATGTTTAAGCATTTTGGCTCCTGTGGAGAGGGCAAGTTAGATTCATCCTTCTGTTGGACTTTTCTGCAAGGCTTTTTAGCAAAGTCCAGAAAAAAGGTTCCTTTCTCCATGCTCTGTCCATAGCAAGGAGAACATGTTGCCACCTGCCTCTTTGGAGCAACGTCTTACATTTGAAATCCCATTTTCTCCATCATCTTTCCCAAACCCGCATTCTTTTGATGATTTTAACCAGGGATTATTTTGAAGCATCCCGTGCTTTGTTACCCAGCTCCTCCTGCATCACAGAACTGCCCCTGTCCCTTCCTTGCCCGGCTTGTGCTCATGCCAGGGAAGTTGGTTTGATTTTCCTGATTCCCGAGCAGGCTGAGCTGCCCTCCTGCCTTGCCTTGCTTGCAGATGAAGCTTCCTGGGCCTCTCTCTGATCGTTTCCACTGCTCTGGAGGTTCTCAAATTGAGCGATATCAGTTTTGAAATGCAATACCCAAAGCCAGCAAGGCCTTAGCTGGAAGATTTTGTCCAACACTTACTAGAGCAGAAGAATTATTTCACATCTTATTGGCGTTCTGTGTGGGTTTGCTCTTCTCAGAACGATATCTCCTTCCTTTGAAACAGAAGGACACTGTTGAGTCATGTTCAACTTGTGATCCAGCATTATCCCTACTATTTCTTTTTGCAAAACTGCTGAGTGCCCAGTTGTTCCTGCTCGAGTACAGTCTTTTACATTAAACATTTCTATTGAATCTTAGGGTTTAGGGGTTTTTGTGGTTGTTGGGGTTTATGTTAATTTTTTCCGTTTGTGAATTTCCCTTGGAATTGTGATCCCATCATCTGTCACTGTTGCTGTACACACCAGGTTCCTGTTCTCTGCAGATTAAATAACTTTATCTGTCACAAGGTTATTGGGGACAGTGGAGTGGGGCAGATCCAGGCCAGACACTCGAACAACTTCTCCCTACACATCAAGGGGTTGAATAAACAACCACTGATAACTTCTCACTGGCTGCTGCTTTGTGGCTCGTGGGTCCAGAGCAGGTTTCCTTACCTACCTGCAGAGTGTGCTGAGCAAGACTTCACTGAAGCCTCCCTCAATTCAAATTGTGGCATTTCCTGGTTTTTCCTCAGTCCTTCAAGCTCCTCAGCATCTCAAAGAAGGAAATCAGTTGCTTTAACAAGTATTTTTTGTGACAATTTAGAGCTACCTATGGGTTTTCCTATACATGCATATAAGCAGGTGGGGATTTATGTTAAATTTTCCTTGATTTCTGAGGTGTCCAGCCCTCCCTGTCCTCTGCTCCTTTTTCTGCCACTTTAAAAATGTGCTGTGTGTTCAGCCTTTTTAGGTCCTTTTTAAGGTAACAGCAAATGTCTTGAATTATTTGCCAGGTTTTCAGCACACACAGTGACAAAGTTTATGAAGCCAAGCCAGTGTGAAAATATCTAAACCCTGTAATTGACATCTTTGTAATCTGTTCCAGATAAAGTTTGAAACCCTCCCCCCTTCTCTCCTCATGTTATCTATCTACTGACAAGCCTTGTAGTAAAAGCTGATGTAAAAAGACATCCCTTGTGCTCTTGATGTCCCTTTTCCACTGTATGATCTGCCAGGAGTCCCTTTGGTTGTCATTCCACTGTTCCTTTATTTATAAAATGTGTTTCTTGCTGCTTACTGGATTTCTTGCTGGTTTGCTCCCATTCTGTGTTGGAATACTTCTGATTTCATTTCCAAATGTTTATGCTGTATGTTTATACTTGCCTTTGGCAGTCTCACCCAAGTGTTTCATCCCTTTCATTTGAGGTCAGGGAAGAGCTTTGCTTTAGCCATTGGGCCCTTTTTACACTCCTTCTCTTTGGAGTTTGGACCTGTGTCTTTAATTGCTGCTATTTAAGATTCTGCCAAGCTCTTGCTTAACTTCTCTCCCCTCTAGGTTTGTGTCCTCTCCCACTCAATCGACCAGTTTTGTGAATTTGTTACTCTGTTGTTTTGAGTTGTGTGTGTCTCACAAAACCCTCTCCCTAATATTCCTCATTTGGAGTTCATAATAAATTCCCACTATAAAAGCTACTGTATTTGTTCTGTGCTTTTGTTCATGACTAGAGGCTTTTGTTTCCTACAGGTATCTAAATTTTGGAGTAAATTTTTAAAATCCTTGATGTTTGAAGCAATCCTTCCCCTTTTTTTGGCCCCTTCCCCCCCCCCGTCCATCTCATTGTGCATTTTGCACAAGGCATCCCCACTGTGAGCAGGATCCCCGGGCTCTGCTCAGCCTGTGCTCAATACATGCCAGGAAACCTGAAAGCAGCAGTAACAAGGTGTGACAGGACTTGATTGCCCTGATTTTTACTCCTTAAAAATGTGCAGAGTCAAGTCTGTGGTGGTGCTACTGACACTGTGATTGGATTTACTGAGTTCACTGATGTAAATACGTCCTGACTGTGTGTATTGCAGCCCTAGTTGGACTGTGGATGTGTTTGCATTTATTCAGGAGCTCGTTGATCATAATTGATGATGACAGGGGTGGGAGGGCAGAATTGATAACTTTCTGAGGAATGCTAGCAGTAGGTACTCTAAGGAAATGAAGTATCTTATTAAACTTGGATAACCAGACATTCCTAAAGTATCATTTGCTGCCCAGTGCTTACAGGAAAGGTGCTGTTAGGAGGCACCTGCATAAGAAATTTGATAATCAGGTATCTCAAAGCTTGGAGCAGGTACCTGGAGGAAAAGCCCAGTTCAGTTCTCCTTGGGACAGTACCACAGCAATTCCTTGGATTATAACACTCTGTTTTAACCCCTGGTGGCTGGTGCTTAATTCTGACTAATGAGCCTGAGCATTACTTGCCCTCAATAGCCCAATTTCTGACTGTTTGGGGATGTAGAACAGGAATATCTTTTGCCACTGGTGCTGCCCAGTTGACTTGGGAATCAGGTAGGGTTGGGGTTGGTAGGAAAAACAGGCTGTAAGAGTCTGAGCATCAGCCCCCAACCAGGATATTGCTGAAAATCCTTCCTCACCAGAACTCAGTCCTGCTGTGGTCAGCTGGGGAGCCGTCAAAAACAGGAGGCAGGTATTTGGAAGGCAGCTTTCCACATGTAAGGAAGTGTTAGTGTGCCCAGGCACAGTGAACTGGGACAGACTTCAGGGTTAGGAGTGGAAGACGGTGGTGAAAACTGAGCAGGAGGAGGAGCTGCTGGCCATTTGCCAGGACACGGAAAAAGGATGAGGTTAAATGGTGATTTAAGGCTGGTAGAAATGACTGAAGACAGTAGAAGATATTCTGACGTTAGGATGTGAGGTGAATTCAGGCATTTACCAGGAGACATGAAAACTCTGTATAAACTTCATTGTTAATGCTCCAATTCTGACTTTACACTCCTGGTTCCATCTTCATAAATAAAAGCTTACAAGAGGCAAAAAGACGTTTTTATCTTAACCACAATGACAACTGTATTTTAATCATGCTGGTTTTCTTCTTAATGTTGGCATGATGGGTCTTATTGTGTGTGGGGTTGGGAGGAATTGTACGGAAATGTTGCATTAAGTAGATGAGGGGACCAATGGAGTCCATGGATTCACTGCTAACACTTGCAATAATTGTCCATTACTACTTCTTAAGAACAGCTCTCCTGCTCTTAGGATTGCCAGCATGGGGTCCTTAAGAACCCCATTTTGGGTGGAAGGAAACACAGTTGTAATCAAAACAATGATTACCATCGCCTTCATTTAAATGCAGAAGGAGAAACTAATGTGTGCTCTAAAGGGATGTAAAAAATTTACAAGTAATTCCTGGTTTTGAGGTTAGGTTTCTGATGTCCATGGGGAAAAAGTTAATTTCTTACCTTTCACTTTCAAGTGAATATTTTTGTATTCATTTCTCACTCTGCATTTAAATGAAGGTGATAGTAATCATTGTTTTGATTACAGTTGTGCTTCCTTTCCCCTATAATGGTGTTCTTGAGTACCCCATGCTGGTCGTGCTAAGAGCAGGGGAGCTATTCTTAAGGAGGAATAATGGGCAATTATGTGAACATTAATAGTGAGTCTGTGGACTTCTCAGGACTCCTCAGCTCTTAGAGAATTCTCCTTTTCCTCGAAGATGTGGGGAAACTCCCCAATAGTCTTATCTAATCACACAGAGTTGAATTCTGCAGCTCTCCATCAAGCTCACAGCAAATGCAGCTCTGTCTCCATTTCCCACACAACAGAATTACAAACAGACTCTGCATTCCCTGTCCCAGGCTGTTGGACTGCAGGATTTTTGTGTGTAACTCTTAAATACCAAACTGCAGAAATACTCTATAACTGTCAACATAAATACAGACTTTTGTGCCATTAGTAATGGGTGATGACAGGCTGTATGAAGAACACATTCCCTGTCTCTGCCATTCTTCCTTTCTCCCACTCTCCATCCACCCACTCCTTTTAATGTTACTACTATTGTTATTATTTTTCATAGCAGGCGTCATATCTGGGAGCAAGGGATTAAATGAATAATTCCATTTGGCAACAGGCAGGCAGCATCAGTGCTGGAATCCTTTCTGTTCTTTAGTAATATTAATGGTGTGGAATACCATCAGGAGGGAGGTGGTTGACTGGAAACTTGCAGATAAATAGAGGGGGGGTTATTTGGTCAGTATTGTTTGTTAAAGCATTTAACTACACAGGAGCAGCAACACTGCAAAAATACTCGATGCATATGTTTTTAAATGCTTTTTAATCCTAATTTTTACTTTAAAACTAGAAATATAATGCATTTTATTTAGAATTATGGTGCTAGTTGGGGTGGCTGTCAGTACAAAGGCTAATGCTATTTATTAAGGTCCTGGTTTTATTTAATAGCCAGATGAATGGAACAGTTAATAAAAGAAATATTGCTTTATTCCCTGACATTTATGTCCTTGGTTTCCAATAAAGAATTGAAATTATGAATAGTTGATGGTTTAAATTGATGTTTTATGTTGAACGCTAGCTATAATTTCCCCTCTGAGGATTGTAATACCGAGAAACAGATGGTTTTTCACAGTAACAAATTGCTGTGTGTGTACTGGATATAGAGCTGCCTTTCAGCTCCCTCCACCTTCCCCGCCTCAGCCCGAGCAGAGGCAGCACCGCTGCTCTTCCCAGGACAAAGCCAGAGCTGGAGGAAACTCACCCTATTTTTCCAGGTGCGCTGGAGATGGGAAAGTGCTGCAGAAACTCTGCAGAAACTCGGTGTGAACAACTGAGCAGGATAAACACAGAAGTTCTTGGCTGTTCCCCGGGTGGAGAACGCGCCGAGCCTCCTGTTCCAGTGTGCTCTGGCTGGCTGGGCTTCCTTCCCTCGTGCTGCTGGACGTGGAGGTCCTGGAAGGCTGGGAAGAGTGGTAGCAGTGGGGAAAGGAACAATGGTCTGAAGTTAAACAGGCAGCTCCAGTCCAGCCGCAGCGGTTTCTTTGCTGAATGCAGCCAGTCCGCAGTGTCTTGAGGTTTTACTGACGTTTGGTCTAAAGTAAATGAGCGCTAAATGCTCTTGTTTATGCGTTTTTAAACTGTTTTTCAATAATTGTTACTGTGGGGAAGTGGTGTGAGATGATTAGTGGAGAGTTTGGCAATCCACATTAAAAATACACCTTTTTATAAGCTAATTATCGAGGGAAATGGTTAGTAATTATCGCTTCTAAATGTTCTCTGCTAAGGTTTACATGTAATATTTGGATCAAGAGTCACTTTAAGCTCCATTTAAAAGCAAAAAGAGGAAGAAAATAGGAGGTTAAAGGGGTATGAGTGAAGGGAGGGATCACAGCCAGGTCTGTCCTCCACAGCTTGCGGGTGTGAGGCCATTGCTGGACTTCAAAATGCTGCTGCTGTCGGCAAAACGAGTATTTGGCTTTTCACAAATCCTTCTATGATAAATCATGTTACTGACACACAGTTAAAATACATGGGCTTCAAGCTGAAAACAGCAGCTATTTCATAAGAGACATTAATTGTTCAAAACCGAGTTGCATTGATCATAGGATTAAATTTTTAGTACTAATTTTCAAAAGAACGCTTACTCTAAAAAATAATATAATGCTTTCAAAATCCTTTTTTTCCTTGGAAGCATGAGAGATTGCTACTTACTCAGTCTTAGTGTCCTGAGACTTCTCTATGTCCTACAAGATTTGGAGCTGAGCATGGTTATTACAAACCTTGACTGTAGACCACTAGTGAACTATATTTTTTATAAAGCAGCAAGGTTGCTGGAATGAAATACCACATTAAAAATGTGAGTTGGTTAATTTAACACTACCCTAATTTTTCTGGTTGTTCTGGTAGTGGCTTCTATTCACAATAGTGAAGAAATGTATCAGAAATCCTGCCCTTTACTTTTCCCCTTTTGGCTTAATGTCAGGAAATGGCACATTACAGCAATTTGTGTGGCCCTGCACCACTGCTAACAGAGATAAAGCACTGAGACCAGGGCTGGAACTCAGTGTGGCCATTGACAAGGACAGGAAAGGTCGGAAAAGGTTAAGATGGTTGGGAAAGCCATTTCACATAGATCAACTGTGGTGTTTAATAAGTTACCTGGAACCAGTTTCTAGCAGTTCGTACTATGGAGCTCAAGCAGGAAAATTCAGCAGGAAAACCCGTCTCCAGTAAGTGTGGTGTGGGTTATAATTTAAAAAAGCTTGCTGGGACCAGCTTTACACAGCTTGTGTAATGAGAAAGTTGCCATCAGAGTCATTCAGAAGTGGCCTTTTGTCAGTAGTTTCTAAGTATCACTTGATTAAAAAATTCAAGATGTGATTGCCATTAATTTTCAGGTACAAAAGAGTGGTCAGGTGAAGATTCCTGCATAAGCAGCAGAAAGTAGGATCAGCCCACAGGCGAGTGAGAGCCCACAGTGGTTTGAAGTCAGTGCTGAGGGATGTTAATAAACTTTATTTACTGGCTCTTGCCCTGAGGAATATTGTGCTAATGCAGCCAGGGTTAACTTCCAGCTGAGGGAAGAGTGGGAGAGAAGGCAGAGGGAGGATCGGGAGATCTGCACGCACAGACGGAACAGAAGTAACTCGCATTTGGGTGTGTGTTGTCTTTAACTACAACTCTGGTTCCTCAAAGTTCACAGAGATGACATGAAGAAATAAACAGATATTTTCAGTGCTAAAATAAGCCTAGTGTTCTCCCACTTAAAAGAAAAAAAAATGCCTTTCTTCCTTTCTTTCTTTCTTTCTTTCTTTCTTTCTTTCTTTCTTTCTTTCTTTCTTTCTTTCTTTCTTTCTTTCTCTCTTTCTCTCTTTCTCTCTTTCTCTCTTTCTCTCTTTCTCTCTTTCTCTCTTTCTCTCTTTCTCTCTTTCTCTCTTTCTCTCTTTCTTTTTCTCTTTCTTTCTTTCTTTCTTTCTTTCTTTCTTTCTTTCTTTCTTTCTTTCTCTCTCTCTCTCTTTCTCTCTCTCTTTCTCTCTTTCTCTCGCTCTTTCTCTCGCTCTTTTTCTCTCCTTCTTTCTCTCCTTCTTTCCTTCTCTCTCTCTCTCTCTTCTCTCTGTCTTTTTCTCTCTTTCTCTCTTCCTCCTTTTGGCCTGGAAATGTTGTCCAGGCAGAATTTGAGGAGGTTGGCTTCCAGCCCAGGATTTCTGTCTGGTGCCCTGGTCTGAACAGGAAATCCCAGGCAGAGCTCGCGGCGCATGTGTGGCTCAGTCCCGAGCATTCCGTGCCTTATCCCTGACAGAAGTGTCCCGTGTGTGCTGCAGTGGCTTTGGGGTGCTCAGGAGCCTGGGGTGGCTCTGAGAGAGGCTCAGCTCCGTCCGTGGTGCAGCACATGTGCAGCAGGGCAGCTTCTCCCTGGCAGCTGCCCCAAGCAGTGCATGGGGATCGGAGATTGCAAACAGAAATACTGCGATCCTGGTGATGATCATCTTCTCTAATTCACACAGTCCCTCTGTAGGTCTGGGCATGAACAGTAACGTCTAAGGTAGTGCTTCCTCGTGACTTGAATAGCTCTTAAGAACTGGTCGATTGGAGAATATTGATAAGAGATTTCTTAATCCTCTGTATTTTGGTACAAAAACACTCCATACCTCTTAAAGATTAAATTTGGTCACTTTGATGAGCATGTGTTGGACAGCAGTAACCAGTGATTTTTATGTCAGAAATGCAAGGGTCTATGCCAAATCTGTGAGCACTCCCTTTTTTCCTAATAGTTGCATCTGCTGATGATTTCTTTACTTAGGAAAAAGAACAACTGATAACGAGTGAGCACGTCTGTGATCTGAGGTTGTCCATCCCCCGAAAATCAGAGGTGTGGGGGCCTCTGGCTCTTGCTGGAGGAGCTGCTGTTGGCAGAGCTCTCAAGCAAAACATGCTAAGCCACGTCTGTACGTAAGAAAGTGGAGGTATTAGGCAGCCATACGCTTTAAGGAAGAAGCACCCTGAATTTCCATCTCCTAATCCACTTGTCTTTTTAGTATATGTATGCACAAAACATTATTATAGCACTTTTTAATAAATGGAATAATAGTAGACTTAGTGTTACATACAGGAGATTATCATCTTCAGTGATTGTGTGTGCACAGCTTGTGTTATCAGAAGATTAAATGAATCTTAAGGAGACGCTGCTTCACAGTGAGATTTGATTTTCCCCTGCACGAACACTTCTTAAATTACTGAGCCGTTGCAGCGCAGACAACACTTGGCAGTGTGAAAGCCAACAGGAGGAAAGTTGTGAACAGGCTTTACCTGTCTTGTCAAATGGCTCACCTTGGCTGAGTGGAGAGGGTCCTATCACTGGGAACATGCGGGGTGAATTATGGGCAGATTAAGAGCTTCCTCCTTGGCTTAAGGCAGCGCAGCTCCGGTGTCGGCGCAGCCTCGCCTCGCCCAAGGACTGCTGCTCCCACCTCCTCCCTGCGTATTCATCTCCTCCACAAACCTTGGCACGGGGGACCATGAAAACTATCACCTTAAGTAAATCCTCATAAGCTATTCACGTTCCTCGACAACTTTGCTCATGCTGTTTGATTCACAATCCTCTGCCTCTTCAGTTCTCTCACATATTAACGAGTTTGATCACTGCTCCATATAAATGAGGCATAATCTGAAGCTGTCAGACCTAAACTGTCTTGAACATGCACTAAGTGAATATATTCAAATTTCTCTTTAAAGCTGGGAATATTTATAATAAAACTTGTCAGAGCTTCGGTTAACAGTTTACACTGGAAGTATTTTTGGTTGTGAAATACAAAAACAAGTCCAAAAATGACTTTTTGAGCTGATATTATTATATTTGCCTTGCATATGGAAAACTCGTGTTGCGATTTCAACAACAAATGAGAGAATCGTCAAACTTTTATGAAAATTAATTAAGCTCAAACTTCTATGAAAATTAATTAAGCTGAAACTCCTATGAAAATTAATTAAGCTCAAATGAAAAAGTGTTAAAACACTTCACAAATTTATACTAATGTGACTTGCAACAATCACAGTAAAAGAGCAACGGGTGCTGTTAGGAGTGCTTTTAATTTGGGTTGTGCTGCTTCTTCTGTCACAGCCTGAAACTGGATATCTATCGAAGTGCAAACACTGGACTCATTTATTTTTTTATCCCGTGATGTTCCCAGTGAAGAATGCTGTGTAAAAATGTCTCCTGGCTCTCGGGAGAGGCGGCCTCTCCTCTTTTCCCTTTGAATGCTCTTTGGTTGTACCTCTCCCTCAGACTGCATCTGTCTGGGCTCTTGTATCCTGTCTGATACAAGGCTGCATCCTCGCCTGGCAGAGGCCAGCATGGAGGGAGCTCCAGTGTCCTCTGGATTTTTCTTTGTGTTACTGTAATACAAGTTTATAAAATTTAGGAATTTTCACCTTTGTGTGAAAGAAGCACAGAAATAAACAATATATGATTGTTATGGGACTTAAAAAATGGAATTCCTGACATCAAAGATGCAAGACAGGCTGGCTTTATAAGGAACTGGCAAAAGGAACAGTAGTAAGAGCAAATGATGTCTTTTTTTAGCTACTAGATAATACTTTGGAACTGAATGAAGGCTGCAGCTTATGAATCTCATTTCCCTCCTCAGCCACATCAAATGCAGAGAACGAGTAGATCTCACCAGCGCGTGTTGCTGAGTTAAAACTGAAACCCAAACAAGGTGTTGCGGAACTCCTGTTAGGAGTTGCCGCGGTGTCCCAGCCCTCAGGTGATAGGGAGAGGGAGCTCTGGCTGCCCTGAGCATCCTTGAATTTTGGCTCAAGTCTAATGGCAGAAATGACACCGTTTAGCCCCTAAATTCAAAACATTATCTTACCCAGTCAGAAAACATTCTCTACATCTAGTGCCGTGTCCAAGGCAAAGCAGACACTTGAATTTAAGTCAAATCAAATGTGGGGAAGGTTTCCTCAGCAGCCTTGATGTGAACAGGAAATTGATCCTCCAGCGCAAGGCCGGAGTG
Source organism: Rhagologus leucostigma (assembly GCA_013397725.1). Taxonomy (NCBI): domain Eukaryota; kingdom Metazoa; phylum Chordata; class Aves; order Passeriformes; genus Rhagologus; species Rhagologus leucostigma. The sequence continues at coordinate 983,186 of VZTD01004418.1, forward strand.
CCAGGAGCTCATTCTTCACTGAGATAATCAGGCACAAAACGCTGCAAGTTAATCAGTTCACTTTCAGTTTAGTATTTACATTCACTTCAGCTTTAAACAAGCATTTAATTAGTTCTGAAAATGTATTTGAAAGCCTTCGTGTTGGACTTCGTAGATAATGAATGGTGCCTGTGAATTTTGTGTTGTTACTGGAAAGTGAAACCAGATGCAGCTTTGCCATCCAAGTTCAGCCCTGGCTGGCTGGACGCCGTGGGAGATAGGAGTTTTTATCGTTTGGGGAGTATTTGTGCGCTGCACCGAAGCTGGTCATTGTGTTAGGGAAGGATGTTGATTCCACGCAATGTTTAAGTTGCTGGAACAACATTCAAACATATAAAGCAGAGGAATTGGATTCCTCTATTCAAAAACAGCAAAAAAAAGGGATTAGTCTGTGGTTAATTCAATAACTCCCAAAGTTGCCATTACAATACACCTATATTCATTTCCTTATTAATTACGTGGTTGTGCTATTTAAGCTTCCTTTCTGTCCTTTGGGACCAAATTCTTGTCCTGGGTGAGAAACCAAGCTCCCTTTTGTGTTGGGAATCATCATGTGATGTGAGGCAGGGATTATGCCCAGCCATTCCTGAGTCATTAAATGGGATTCGCCAGTGAATTGTCTCTCAACTCCGTGGGTTCCCTACGGGGCCCCTGGACCTGACCTGATCTTGCTGCTGCTGCAACTTGGTTTTTGCACTTGCTCAAGGTTTGTGTGGTGTTGAAAAACTCCTGGAAGCTGTCTGTTCTGCGATGGCTCTGTAAAGAATATCCATTTTAGATTTACTTAAAGCAGCCCTGTGTCCTCTCTTACTGCTTTTGCCTCTTGGGACAGTCTGTTAAGGATCCTCCCCGAGGGGATGCAGAGGGAAAATCCTACTATGTTTGTGATGCTTTTAATCCCCAGCCTGTCTATAGACTGAAATAAATAGAGCATTCACCTTTCTGCTTGTGGATTCCTTTCAAATACAATTTCAGCGTCACCTGTGGCATCCCGATTCATCAAGATCTGTTCTAAGCACTTCTGAATCTTATTGACCACTTGTTTTACAGGATGATAAATCCCTGTTCTCCCAGAGCAAATAGATTTAATAGAGCAGATTTTTTTCCCTTGATTTATGTTTGCCATGACCAGAAAGCAGGATTTCAGCGTCCAGCAGACATTGCTCCACAATTACGGAGTCACAGGCAGGCAGTGTCTGTTTTGCTGCTGAATGACAAATATTGTGAGAGGACTTGGTGACAGTTTATATGTTCATATAGAATCAAAGCACTTGGTGCAATTGTTGCTTCAAGATTAAACTTTCTTGAAACCTATTTTTGATTTTAAGGGATGCCTCTGAGACAGGAGCTCAGTAACTTACCAGCGAGGGAATGAAAAGAGACAAAAAGAGTGTATTAAAAGCAAAAAGAGTGTATTAGACTTGAAAACAAAGATGAGATGTTTTTAATGTGTGTATTCTTTAAAACGTGGATGTAGTGTGTATTGTACAGGGTTTGGAAGATGACTGTGGACAATTGAAAATTATTTTTATCCCTCCTTTTGTAACATCATAAGGACATAAAAACAACCCTAATTTGCATTTTAACGAGCCACAGTGTTAGTGCCCAACAGCTGAAGGAATGAAAGACTGATGTGCTAAATTGTGCCCGTGTTGAGATGGACTGGAGTAACCAAAATCAGGGTTTGGCTGAGGGGGTGGGTCTGTGGTGACAGCTCCGTGCTTGCACATTGTCACAGTGAACGGGAGTCTGCGTTGCAGGAATCAGTGATGATGAGGCCCCCACAATTTATTGATCAGGAGATTAAATACAAACTGGTTTCTGCAGCTGCTGCTTGCTCTTGTCACCGTGGGTTTGTGTGACATGGGAGGGGTGCCTTGCACTGGGATATTTATGGGGTATCTGAGCCTGTCACTTCTCAAACCTTTGGGAGTCAGAGCTGGGGGATATAGTCCAGAACAGTTGTGTGTATTTATTGTCATCCTTACATTTGAGCAAGACTTGTGTTAATAATGAAATCCTACAAGAGCAATATCTCCCTTGAAAACCACATGTCAATAGAGCTTTAAAATTGCTCGAATATGAAGAGGACGTTACACAAAATAGATGGATTCTGCCAGCCTAAGGAATAGGAATTGACATTTTTCAGAACAGCTGTCATTGATAATTTATAGATGGCTTTAAAAATTAAACTTTAGATAGAAGCTGTTTTAAAAATGAAGTGTTGTCAATATTCTGAGTGCATGGGGTACATTAAGCAGAAACGTTCGTGTCACTCGCTGGTATTTAAATACTGCAGAAGTCAGGAGCGGCCATGTCCTCTGAAAATCTGGTCCTGTTCAATATTAAAGGCTCACGTGAGCCTGCTGGTTTCCAGATGATGTAGCTGCACTCCTAGGAAGTGTTTTGAAACCAGTAATTATTGATTTTGTCCCTTACACTTCTGACTGAAACCTGGAAGTGAAGCGCATGACTCCTGGAGAAAAAGACAATTTTACATCCAAAAATATCAGCTTAACTTTGTGGTTTATTGAACTGTAAAAGCTTCATAGATGCCCTCCTAGTTTTAAAAACAGAGTGACAGTCCTCTCAGAAAGCAGAGGCATCTGCTCCACATGCAGTAAAAGAGCTGGGAAAATCATTGGAAAACTTTCTGGTGCTCTTGCAGAATCAGGATTTCCTTTTTTTTTTTTTTTTCTTAAATACACTTTTTGTTAAACTGCTCCATCTAAAACGAAGTAGGGGTTAATAGGCATTTTTTGCTAAGTAAGAAAAGCAACAAAAAAAGCCCCAGCCCAACACTGGAGGCTCGGCCCAGGAAGATGGGAATTCTGAGATAATATTCAGTGTGCCCAAAGGGACAATGCCGTCTCTTGTTGTCACTGTCTATATTTAGCCACTGTACTCATATGCAACTTAAAATACCTAGAATAGCAAGAAGAAATTTTTTTCCCCTTCATTTGAAGTGGTTCAGTGTTAGGGTTGTTAATTTTGGCTTATCACAGCTGACACTTGAGTAGGGGGGGGAGAAAATAGCGGTTTGAAGCTTTAACTCTCTCCACATGTGCCCCTCCGAGGAGCCCTCCTGACTCCTGCAAAACTTTCTCGGCTGCCTTAAATTATGTGCCCCGCATTTGGGAGAAGTTCACAGGTCATTTAGTTGATTTAAAATCCATTGTTGTTTGTGCAGCTGATAAGGGGTGAAAAAGCTATTAGTTAACAGAGCTGGTTGAGAAAAAAATGTTAATAATTCCAGTTTCCTACTTGCATCAGCTGGAATTCTTCTGATCAGTTAATGTAAACAGTGTGATTTATACTTTAAAACTCCAGTTTACATGAAAATGAGCAATAATTTTCACACTTTCAGGAGTGTTTCATGCTGTTGCAAACTAAGTTTTTGTATTTTACTCAGTTACTGAAAAGATAATGAAGTATTTCTGTATGACAAGCTGGCAAATATTTATGTTTTAGGGACATATTACACACTTCAGTGTGCTGGTTTTTAATGGGAAACGCTCCCGAGCATCAGTTTAAAGCTGTCGAAAAAATTGGGCACAAAAATGGGAGAGAGCAAAGTCCTTGAGGAAATACTGGACAAGTTGTTTATGGGGGGAATGACCTTGGCTGGTTTGGATCCCACTAATGGCCTACTTATCCCAAAAGTGAACTCCTGGTCAAAAGGAGGGTGCTGAGCACACGGGGCTGGGGGAAGAGGGAGCGGGAGGGTTGTGCTGAGTGGCCAGGCTGGCCTGAGGAATCCCCGCTCCAGCCGGGAATCTGGTGGGAGCACAGCTCTGGGAGCTCATCCAGCAGGTCAGCAGGAAGAACCACCCTAAAAATTCAGATTCTAGGTCTGGCAAGGCTGGAAAAAATCAGATGGCAGTGCAGAGAGCTGGGCTGTGGAGTCACACTCGCAGCCGGTGCCGCTGGAACTTGACCCAGCAGGAATTTTTGTCGTGCAGTCCTTTCCCTACATCTACCCTAAGGAAAAAACACACACGGAATGCAGCTGAGTGATACCTGCTCTCTCCCCAGAGGTGCTAACAGTTGTTTATGCTTCCGCTATCTGATGATGGCACCGAAATGTTTCCTTGTTCTTTATACAAACTTTGGGAGCAGCGTCAAAAGTAATCTTGTCTGTTTTGATGGATTGCTGGCATGTGTAAGTCCATGGCATGGGTGAATATCTCAGTACTCAGGTCTGATGGATCAAATGCTGCACAAGCCATTCCAAAATCAATTTACAAAATGAGCAGTTACATCTTTCCATAAGCGGATGATCAGGATCCAATAAATAGAAGTTATAAGATCAGTTAAGTTCCTTGATTAATCAATACCGATTCGGAGATTCCATGATGTCACTTGCTCAGTTTTACCTTTTTCCCCCCCTCATGGTGGTCCTCAGTGTCTGTCCTGACCTGGCTAAGAGGGAGCTCAGTGGTTCAGAAATGTCAGCGTTCATCAGGTCATAGTCAGGTGGGAAAACTCGTTATGCTTTGGGTCTTAGGAGTGCTTATTCAAACATTGCCTTTCCAGACACAGCGTGCCTTTAGGAATTTAAAATAACTTGTTTTAACTGCACAGTGTTAATAAGCAGCTGGGCAAGATACAATCTCCTCTGAACAGTGGCTTTTTCTTTCACTATTTTATCTGCATTTCCTAAGAGTGTTTCACAGGACGGAGCATGACTGTGCTTATATTTTTTATGTGTTGGCAGCTCTCAGCCCTCTGTGACTCTGCCCCACTGTTCAGAGTGACCTTCATCATCTGCTGAGTTTCACCAGGGCCATTATTTGTAGACTCTAGCCCAGGAGGAGGCTGGCTGTGGATCTTTGCTTTAAATGTCATTTAAAAGTGAGCTCTGTCGTGTTTTTTGCATGCAAAACTCAGTGTTCACTTCCAGTCCTTCAAGTTTGCTCACCCTGTTTCACTCCTGGCTTTGAGGAGCTCCTGCCTTGAGCCCTCAGTGGCCCTGGATGTCCATTTTGAGGGGTGTTAGGAATATTTAGCTTGAAGAAGGTGCTTGAACTTGGTGTACCCTTTGCTTTGGATGCACAGAGAAGGTTTTGGATGCAGCTAAAAGCCTTCAGTATTGTAGCACATGCTGCTGGCTCTGATGTATGCACTTCAGCATCTTGTAAAAATGATCAGATGTATAAAAGATGGTGATAGGAAGAAGTTTATTGAGTATTTCTCTGGGTAAAGGGTGTTGCAGGCATTGCTGGAATTCCTTTATAAGTCCCTCTGTACATCAGCCGGGCAGTTTTGACCTTTTTTTCTAAGTGTGGATTTTGCTTCTATTGCCAGTTTGTGCTTGACTTCTCATGGCACTTGGTGTTACTTGGTATTTCAGGTAATAAGTGATGGAAAACATCTGCTGTTTGGTGAGGTGCACCTTCGATGACAGCAGAATAGTGTGAATGAGAACATGAGCTGCACAGCATCACAGCCTGGGTCCCTCCTCATAGAAATATATTGCTCATAGGCAGGAGGCACTGACAAAAGTTAATTTTTACTTAAGTGTATCTTAATTTGAGTTTTTTTACTGCCTTGCAATGAGTGGGAAAATGCTTTTGAGAAGAGTAGTTGTCAGTTTATGTCTAATTTAGCACTGCTGCAGTTGAGGGAAGTTTGCCACAAAGCCGAGAATAAGGTAAAAAGTTTGAAACTTAGGCTAAAACGATGGCAGATAACTTGATCTGTAGTTGCCATATATAGTCATCCAAGAAAAAGTCTGTAGGAATCCTCCAGACGTTTATGGACTTCTCTGATGCATCTGTCAGAGCCAAACAGCTCCAGCCAAGAGATAGGGAATTTGTTAAACTGCATTAAGTTCCTAAATTGCTGTAGCCCAAAGGAGCAATTCTTCCTTTTATAGGGGGAAGAGTAGGAGGGAGTAGGCAGGGAGGATGGTACATTATGAAGTCTCTTCTTTTGGTAAGAGTTTCAAGAGATGAGTAACAATCTAGGGCTCTTAAAAAAAAACCAAAACAACAAAACACAAACCACAGACAAAAAACTTGAATTAATTTCCGTTGCTCTCATCAAAAGCTGGCTGTCTAAATTTAGCCATTTCCTATAGACGCTCAGCTTATGCTGGCAACAGTCAAACTGTTTGTCCTCAAGTGCAATTTGTCACCTCCCCCTTCTAAGTTGGTTGAAGATAAGCCTGTATTAATTCTGCTGATTTATTATTATACAAGCATGTCTCATTTTCATCTGCCATCGAGCTGATTGTGATTCAGCAGCGCCCGGGAACGGGAACCGCTCGCTCCGGCTCCCCGCATCTCCCTTCCTAATCTTCCATCCTCTGGGTTCGTTTTCCTGGTCTTTTTATCTCCTTTCTCTCCCCACCCCCTCCAAACACTGGAACAGTTCACAGTTCAACACACGAATTTGGGAATTAATCCCAGCTGAGACTATATATTACAGTTGGGAGGCGATGCTGCTGCTCAAAAGCGCTTTATGTGGGTTTTTTATTTCTGAAGTTCAACTAACAAACAGTAAATGTATTGAATAAGTCTGTAGTGAGCCCTTGCTTTCTTTCATCTGGATGATTCATTTCTATCTACTGTGTGCTCCCAAAGCATGTGCATCGTGGGCCTGAGCCTGTTTCCGTAGGAATTTTGCCAGGAAGCGTAAAGGCAGCAAAAGTTTGTTTTCTCCAAATTGCTTCACTCACTGAAGCAACATGAAAAGCTCTGTGCTGTGTTTTTTTATTTAGGTCAGCAGGATGACAGTTAGATTAATTTCAAGGTGTTTTTACCAGGTATGCTAAATTAGATGTAGTAAAACCTCTGGGTCTGTATCCTGATATTTTTGAAGTTGTCAGTTTATTTTTTTTCCTTTGAATTTCTCATCTTTGTTGGAATCTGGAGTTATCACGTCAGCTGCATCCAAAGGGCAATACCTGAACCCACAGCCAGTGATTCACTGCATGGAAGATGTCACAAAGAACATAAAGACAGCAAAGATGATGGTTATGAGAGTTTCAGCAAATATAGGACATGTATTTGCAGGACAGCAGGCTTTTTACTCAAGTCCTCATGAAACAACTTGTTTTCTGTAGGAGCAACTGGCTTTTGAATAAGACTGGATGGTCAGGATCAAGATTAAGAAGAAAATCTTATAAAAAGATTATTAGAGGATTGAGTAGTATTGGATTTTGTTGCATTGAAATCAAAGCAAAAGGCTGACTGTAATGATAGAAATCAGTAAATACACCTGTGTTCTTGCATGCAGGTATGTCAGAGTGTGATTAATGCAGGGGCTGCTCACAGCTCTATTTGTAATCTGTGTGTAAAACATAAGTAAGGAAAACAATTTTGCAATACCTGACGTCCCAGCAGCGCCTCCTCCCCGGTTTACAGATCCCTGTAAGGATCCGTGGGGATGAAGCCTGGCTCCTCGTTATTATATTGAACACGGAATTATTCTTCTTGGAAACTTAATTGGACTTCAAAGCAGGATGCTTGTATTCTGGAAATCAATAATAAGTTTTGCAACATGAATGTTTTTTAGTAATCTCACTTTTCCTAAATGAAGCACTACACTGGAATTCATGATTTCTGAATGGTTCTACCCATCTTTTCTTTGAGACTGAGGAGAAATCCCAGTCCCATGAGCCCAGTGCAGCCAGACAGCTCCAGCTCGTGATCCCATCATCCCAGAAGGCTGAAGTAGGGTGCACTCTGATTCCAGCACTGCTTGTGTGGAGGGAATATGGAAAATTACAGCTGCAATTATGGTTTCACATTAAATATTCTTCTTTCTAAATCCACCATGTGAAGCATTAGGCTGGGTTTGAACTGGTGCTGTTAACTGGACCACAGCACTCGGGTGCCTGTTCTGCAGAGTTGTGACCCCTGTCATTAGCCTCTCATTAGCCACGTTAATTTTTTAGGGCTCATCATAATTACATTTTTTCAGAAGTTCCCCATTTTACACTGAAGAGAAACCTCTGATCTGCAGGCTGTAATTCTGTATAACCAGGGGAGCGTTAGGAACACTTTCTCTGTAGACTTTCAGAGTGAAAAATGCAGTGGAAGGAGGACGAAATCCTCTAGGATTTGATTTGAGAGGAGTGTTCAGGATCTTTTTCACTGGAAAACTCAAATCACAGGGGCAGAGAACTTGTGGAACAACATGGAATTTATGGAGGGACAGAGCAGGTTAAAATTTGACATATATAGGTGAGGCTGTTTTTTGGGATGTAAAACTGTTTTGGGATGCACAACTGAGCAGTCAGTTTGCTTCCTGTATTTTTGGACAGATGGACTCATCTCATAACATCTGCAGGTACTTGACAAAGCTCTAATTATCTTTTCTCTGTGTAGGGATACTGGCCTAAGCTAGGAATGGCAGTTCCTGGATTTCACTGGCACGTGGCTGTCCTGCTGGCAAGAATAGTGCACTTCAGAGGTTCTGAAATACTTATTTAGTGTATCAGATGCATTTTCATTACATAAAGAAGGAGTTCTGCTGCCCTGGGATGATGCAGATGTGGGTTTTGCCATGACAAGGGTCTGTCATGGCATGTTTGGTGTCACCTCATGCCTTCAGCAGGGACCACAGGGTTTAACAAGAGAGCAAGAGGGAGAATCTCCATGGAGCCATTACCCAGTGTGAAGCCTTCTAAATTAATATGTTTGTCAAAAGCGATGCTTGATTTTCTGTGTGTGTTGGTAAACTGTTACACAGGTCATCCTTTCCTTTTTTTTTGTCTCCTGGAATTCTAGTGACCAGGCTTTCATTTCATTAGAATTAGCTCCTTCCAAAGCACCACCTGAACCATTTTTGTTTGAACTAATTTTTTTTGTTTCCTAGCAACTCTACTTTTAAAGTTGTGAGTAGTTCCTGTTCAATGTCTTTCCTAGCCACTGTTAACTCACTGGTTTATAAATGACATCAGGGATGTCACATGATGCTAAAAAGCTTAGTTCACCACATTAATTTGTAAAGTTAGTTAAAAAAATCCTTTTTCTATTCTGCATAGTGTATGTGTGTATATATACACACACTTCCATACATACATATGGGTGCAACAGTTCCTCTCTGGCAGGGTGGCTTTTTAAACAGTTATGAAGGTCCCCAGGCTGTTTGGATGTGGCTGCACAGGCCCAGGGTAAACCTGTGAGCTTTTTGTTTATTTGAACTTGGAAGAAAGCATAAGAGGATTCCATTAAGACTCGGGCAAATTCCATTGGAAGCGAAGTCCCAGCGTGGCGAGGAAGCTGCTTCCCAGATGCTCCATTTTCCCCAGCTTGGGAAGAGCACAGTTTGCACCTTGCCACTGGAAGGGGTCACAGGACCAGCCCCAGAATTCTCCCTCTTGACCCATTTCCCCATGGCTGAGTAGGACCCACGTGGTCTTTGGAGTTTGGTAAAACCAGGGGATTTCCACAAAGAAACTCTTGAAAGTTCTCTGTGCGTCTGCTGCCGCTTCCTTTGGGATTGTCATGTGGCTGCAATCTTGCAAAATTGTGTGAAGTGGTCAAACAGCAAAAATTCTGTCTCTTTTCAAGGAACCTGTATCAGTGTTTATTCTGCAGGCCGTGCTTTGTAACCTCTCTCCCCTCGAATTGCAGTGCCCAGGGTTTTGCTCAATGTTCCACTCGAACCTGAAGGCTGAGCTCACTAAATCAGCCCTTCACAAATGGAATATTTTTTCACTTCTTGCTGGGTGGGTCCATACACTGAAAAATAGGTCAAGAACAGTAATCTAAATCTACTGCTAATAAATAATTAAAGCTAATGGAATTTGCACAAGATCTGTGAGCTTGAAATATTTCCGAAAGTACTGTGGTGTACGTTTTGCTACTGTAAATCAAGATTTTTTATTTATCATTGTGCTAGGTTGAAACATATCTATAAATGTAAGTTTAAAAGGGATTTTTTTGTACAGAGAAAACACTGGCATGTTAGTGTACTGAAATAACTAAAAATATCATAGAAGATTGATAAAATCGTGATTCATTCTTTAATGATCAGATTTCAAGTAAATACTTCAGCAGCCTTAAGCAATAAGAGGTTTTATATCTCATTAAATCAAAGTGTAAATTGAGCAATAAATTGTTTACTCATATGATTTACTTTGCCTTATATTTTAGGAATTAAGTAAGTCATCTAAGCTACTGTATAATACCTGTTTGAACAACTATCTGGGATTTCAGTTTCATCTCTTTTAGATTAAAGCAAAGTGGAACTTGCTGGAACTAATTAAACATAAAGACTTAAATGTTTCCTTTAGTATACCCCCAATCACATGCGCCCAGGATTTCTGGTGGAAAAAAAATTAGAATATTCTGGATTTTTTCATAATACAAAGAAATAATATTTAAAACTTGTGCACTGGTAGGTGAGTGTCTGAGTGATCCCAACCCCTTCACCCATTTCCCCATAGCAGGGCGAAGCATCTGTGCTTGCTGCCTCTCTCTAATTAACCAGCAGAACTGCTTACTCCTAATTATAGTTAACTTGCTGATTTGTGTGTTTCATAGTGACAAGTTGTGTCCTTGAAGTACACAATAATCAAACACACCTCAGAAGTTGATGCCAGCGTTCTTCCCAAATCCTTCATGCTTGGCTGCCTCTCACCTCTCCCCCTTTCAGCTGTATTTATGGGAAGCTCAGCAGCATTCTGGAGATAATAGCGGGGTGGATGGAGTGTACGGAGCCCTGGCTGTGAGGGCACATGGATAAACATCCTCCCAGTCCCTAGGAACAGATATCCACCCTCCCAGCATGCTGCCTCCGGGGAGAGGGGCATAAACCTGGCACACAGTTTCTGACAGGAGAGCTCTCCTTCAGCTGTGCTATTTCTTATCATGGAGTCATGGAATGATTTGGGTTGGAAGGGACCTTAGATCCCATCTCATTCCACCCTTTGCCATGGGCAGGGACACCTTCCACTAGCCCAGCTGTCTCCAAGGCCCATCCAACCTGGCCTTGAACAGGTCCAGGGATGGGAAACGTTAGGTACTGATGGAATTACAAACACCCTCCTGCACAGCCAGGACATCCTGGGGGTTGTTCTGTGTTGGGTTTTTTCTTTTTCTTTCGTTTTTTTAAGTTCTTACAAGAAGGAATCTGGGGTCAGGCTGTCCAGCCCCTGGCAGTTCAGAGTGCAGGGCTCTTGTCAGTGCCTTACTCCATGTGGGCAAACAGGGAAGGGGACACGGAAGGGGAAGGCGGCAGGGCAGCCGCAGCATCTCGCCGGTGATGGGGCTGCTCCAGAATGGGTTGTGACAGCTGAGCTGGTGATGTCACCCACGCTGATAACAGTGGGCTGCTTCTCATTATGATTCCTGTGCCAGACACAGCGACATTCCCCAGCCCGTGCGTGGCTCCAGCAGACGAAATACGGAACAATTGGCAGGAAATGTGGCGCGGGAGGCCCAGGCTGGAACGTTCGCCCGGATTTTCGGGTTGTTTTGTTTTACAGGAGCACGGTGCTTGTGTAGATGACAAAGGTGTGTAGGTCAAGCTCAGCCTTGCTGGACCACTTTATCAAACCGGGGTCAGAGGGCTCTTGTTGTGACATTTAGAGATAAGCATTTGGGAGGTAAATGAGATGGAGCAGCCTGTGAGGAGATCAGAAGGTGCTTGTGTAGCTTCAGACCTCACGTAAATTACAAATACAGCGCTGGTAGCCTGACCGTTGCTGTGTCCTTTGTACTGCACACAGGGTATTAAGATCTAGATAAATAATGTAGTTTAGTTGTCAGAAAGATGCATTTGTTGCCCAGGATTTTAACATAGATTTATTCTTGGTTTATTTTCCATGGAGTTATTTTTAATGAGAATGGAAAGGGAGTTAAAAATTATGTGGATTCAGATTTCATTGTTTAGCTACTTGATCAAAATATAAACTCCTTGTTTTTACTCTTGTAAAGAGGAAATGCTATATTAGCTTTCAGCCATCAGATTTGATTCAGATAATGATACAGCATCCCAATTCATGGGCTCTTCATCAGATACTGAGTTTGTCTGTGACAGAGCCTTTTTCAGAAAACTGCTCTACCCCTGATAAATCATCCAGAGAGGAAGAATGTGTGTATTTAGATGGCATGGAAAAATAGGCTAATAATGGGATTGTGTTTCTATACTCAAATATTTCAGTGTGTTTGTGTTGATAAATTATAATTTGTTTTAATGTTCAGTTGCATGCACCCTTTTCAGCTGTTCTGCTTGGCTGCAGTGGTTCGGTAGCTGTGTGAGGGCTGGAGCCTGGATGCTTTTCCTGTTTTGATCACAGCCCAGGCAGTAAAGGCCACCACACTTTAAACAGATAATAAATCACCCGGTGTCCTTGCTAACCAACACTGCAGATTCCCCCGGGTCTGAACTGAACGTCCTTCTTCCTGTTCAATTTAGTGTAAAGAAGGTAAAATTCCGTTTGAAGTTCAGTATAATATTTTGAGACAAAGTCTGATGAGAAATTTTTCCAAACTGCCAAAAATAAATCTCCCCAGCAGAGCTGTGACTCGAGGCATATGTATTCCTGACTTCTGTCTGTTTATTTTTATTTCCCTTTGGTTGTGAGCTGTCTCAAGTTTTGATGTTGTTTCGCCGAGGAAGGAATTATAAAAGTACCCTATAAACTGTTTCCTATAAACTCTTTCCAAGGGCAAGCCAGGAAAGGAAGGGAGAAAAGAAAAACTGGCGTGGAAAAGGTGTTTATGCCTTTTGCTGTGGTGTGTGCCCTTTATCCGCTCACCTGCATGGAGCGTTTGGCTGAATTTAAAATACTGGATCACGTTCCTGCAGTTCCCTTTCCTGGCTGTTTGCTCTGGGAAGGGAATGGCAGTGGGATGCGCTGTCTCAATTGTTGGGCTGCAACAGATTCCAAGTTATTGCGAAGATTTCAAGTTGTCAAAGCATTTTACCCCATTCAGGTATGCTCTGATGTGTCCTGGGATTGTCCCGGGTGGATTGCAGTGGGATAACCCATTGCTTGCCAATGGGGCTGAATCACTCTGAGCTGCCTCCTCCTCTATCAGGAAATATTTTAAAACCAGTTTTACCCCCACTACAAGCTGCTGTCTGAATCCAGCACGTGTTTTCCCATTATGGCATGAGTTTTGCTTGGTAACGTTCTGATTGCTGGGATGAGTGTTTAGCATCCTGAATTTGCTAAATGAATGCACTTGAAAGGTTTTCTCCCTTTTTGACAGCTTGACCAACTGTTTTCATGGCTTTGGGATGCTCCTTCTATTCCTTTCCACCCCTGCTTCTCTCTGTCTTTTCTGTTACAAACAGCCAACAACAGCCCTCATTATTCAGGATGAATATGAAGGTGAGGGCCTGACATAGTTTATATCATGAAATAAAAAGTGCTGCAAATCCTGTCTTTGAGAACTTAGAGTGTGCCAGAGGAGGCAGTTAAATAGCAGGATCTTGGCTAGAGCTTGCCATGGACACAGGAGCAAGGATGACATTCTCCTGCCTCTGGATCTGGGATTAGATCTCCTGTATTTCTGCCTTCACTTCTGACATCACTTTTCTGGCTGCTGCCAAACAAGTCAGTAAATTCAGAGGCAGTATCAGGGACAAAAGCCCTAAACCCACTGATTTCCAACCAGCTGAGGTTTTTATTTCAAGAAAAGTTGCTTTGCTTGGATGATATAATTTTTCCTGATTTTATAAAGGGTGCCAGTATCCGGGCTGTAAATCTAATTCTGTTTGTAATCTCACTGGGCACTAAAACCTCCTCTGACAGATTTTGGCCTTGAATGTGGGCATTTATTTTGCCGTCAATGGTTATTGTTACTTTCTTCAACGTCAGCATCATCAGGTTACAAAGAAAACATGTTCTAAAAGGTGCACAGCCCTCAGGTCTCCCTGAGGAGGCGGGGAGTGGGGAAAAGCTGCTCAACCTGCCAGTTTGCTTTGGTAGAAGTGTAATTTGTAGATATTTGTGATCCACAAGGACACTGTCCAACCTTTTTCTGTCCTAAAACAGGCAGCAGGTTATATCAGGAAAAATTTAGGTGACTTGAGTTGGCCTAAGAAGAGAAGCACAGTTTGGTTCGGTCCAAAGAGAGAGCTCAGAAAGCTTCAATATTATCCTTGACTTGATGGGGATTAAGCTGTATTTTAGTGCAATAACCATGTCAGAAGTGGAATTTGGCTGATCATTTGTCTTTGATAGCTTCATTTGCCTTGGACCCCCTAAGCCATTTCTCAGGGAGTGGGAGAACTGATACTCCAACTCTCTGCATGACTTGTCATTTAAATGACAAAAATCACTTCTCTCAAAAGCCTACTTTTCCTTCAGGAAAATCAGATTATATCCAGAGCTGAGAGTGTTTCGGTGAGTGGTTTAACGTCCAATATGTTGCATGACTGTAGATGTAAAAGTAAATGTGTTGGAAAAGAGAATTTCCCAACTTTTTACGGTCACTCTCTTTTCCAAAAAGCTCGAGGCCTCAACAGATCCTTTTCTATGTAGAGAAAATACTTCAAATATGTCTTTGTGACCCGCTGCATGAGGTTCAAGTAGCTCAGTCTGTGTGCAGGTAGGAAGATTTCACAGTTACTGAAGCAGTTTGTGCCTGTCCCAGTTGTGGGCAGTATTCCCAGAGCATCGTAGGACTCAGTATTAGAGGGGTTGTCCAGAGTCTGACAAAATCTCACCTGGCCCTAAAAATGGGTCTTCAGCACCCATTTAGCACTAGTTCTGGTCAGCTGAGCCTTGGAAATCTCCAAGGATGGGAATTCCACCTTTTCCCTGCAGCAGCATCAGTGCTGCCCTCCCAAGTGATGCAGCATCACGTAATTGGTTTAATCCTCTCCAGATTTATTCCCAGGTGTAAATTCCCATATTCCCACTATGCACTATGAAGTGGCTGCTTGTGCCTTGTCAGTGGCCAGAGCAGGAATGCAACATCTTGGCTGTGCCTGACTAACAGTGTCCTCTGCAAAGTTACTGGATATTATTCTTCAGGCACACACATAATAAGAATTATGGAATTTGTAAGTGAATTAGAGCCAAACCAGCTTAGAAGTGAAGCCATAGGAAATGTTATGTACAATAAATATACCTTTTTTGTCCTAAATTATCTCAGTTGCTAAGTAAAAATATGCTGTAAACCTTTAGAGTGGTTTAAAATACCACTGTGGGCAGTATTTTAATGAATTTTGTAGCAGTAAGTGTGTTGTAATTTGGAAGAAGCCATTTTGAGTTACACAGAAACCAACAAATAATACTTGTCATCTTCAGTGTGCTCCAGTTCTCTGATGACTAAAGCCAGAGCACTCTTGGGAAAATAATAAATGAAACAGAGATTTTACAAAATGGCAACACTCTTGATTGAAATGATGGTCCAGAGTCATCTTCCTTTAAGCCTGGCTTCCATTTGTGGGAATTTCCTTGGCATAAGTTCAGAGGCGTAGCTGCTGTGGAGGTAGATAGAGGCATTTACTGCTAATCTCATTAATGTTTCAGCTGAATTAGGAGACTGAAGGCATTCAGTGCCTACCCAGCACCACCACAGTTTGGATAATTAATACCATTTGCAGCAGATGCAGGTGTATGTCAAACTGGAAATTCAGACCTGCTCAAAGTGAACTCCAGGTATAATTCTGTTTTAATCAAAGCTGCCATAAAATGCGATCAGAATTTAAGTAACACTCGAGAACTGAAAATAACGTCAGGAAAAATGTGATGATGACTTGTCCTTCCCGGTTTTTCTGATGGAATATCCTGCTTCTGTCTTCCAGGACCTGCGCAAACAGGTAGCTCCATTACTGAAGAGTTTCCAGGGAGAGGTAAGAGCTTCTTTTGCTTCTTGTGGTGCTTTTGGGGCTGCTTCACATGAGCCTGGTGTGCTGGCAGGGTGTGTGTGGCCAGGTGGGCAGAGAGCCCTCAGGGCTCAGCATTTTGTGTGTGCAGGAAATGTCAGCACCTGAAGGGAGCCTGAAGATGGAGAGGGAGCTCTTACAAGAGCACGTAGTGACAGGACAAGGGGGAATGGCTTCAAACTGACAGAGAGTAGGTTTAGATTGGGTATTGGGAAGAAATTCTTTCCTAGAAGGGTGGTGGGGCCCTGGCACAGGGTGCCCAGAGAAGCTGTGGCTGCTTCATCCCTGGAAGCGTTTAAAACCAGGTTGGATGGAGCTCTGAGCAACCTGGGATAGAGGAAAGTGTCCCTGCCCATGGCAGCGGGGTGGAACAAGATGATCCTTAGGGTTCCTTCCAACCCAGGTCATTCTGTGATTCTGTGATACGCTGGGTTTCTGCTGAACAATCTGAACCGGTCACATCACTTTGCTCTGAGCATCCCTGAGCCTCTCTGAGCCTCCCTGAGCATCCTGTCACTGTGGCAGGGACCGAGGTGGCACATCCAGCTCGCTGGGCCTCACTGACCCTACAGGTTGAGCTCTTAATGAATGCAATGTAGTGCACTCATAAAACATGAGGATACTGCAAATCATTCTCCCTGCAAAGCTTTTCAGCTGTAAAACATTGTATTCCAGAGAGCTGATGGAAAACCTTGGGTTGGCAGGTGTTTGTTGGAAAGGCAGCAGAAAGCGTTAACAGCTCCGGTGCTGGCTCCAACTTGGGTTTCTCTTCACAGCACTCACCAAGAACACATGAGCAGAGTGCTCACGAGTTTGAAAGCCAACTGTTGTTACTCTGAAGAGTTTCTATAGGCAAAGGCAGCTGGGCCAATTAGAGAGTTTTCCATTTTCACTGTGGCCAGATGGGAGCCGTGGCTCTGCCGCTCGGAAAGCGTCAGGGAGGGAGGTTGGAAATTACATTTGTCCTGGTAAAGCTCTGTGCCTGCGTGGGGTGGTGGACGGAGGTTTGAGCTCACACTGCTACACATTACAGAGCTCTGCCCCTCAAGAACAGTGTTCCAGCACTTCCTCAATCCGTGAGTTGTTCTCTGACTTTAGATTGTGGCAGTTCCAGTCAGCACAGGGAAGTTCAGGAGCATGTTTTCAGGACAGGGGTTTAAGTGCACAGCTCCCCTTAGTGAGGCTTGCATTCCTGATCACTTCTGCATCCTGCTAAATCTGTGTCCCAGCTAGGCAATAATCCCTCATGTAAAAGCAGCATGGTACTTTTTGCTTTACAACCTGATTTCCCAAGTATTGGTAGAAATAAATAAATAAACAGGACAACTTTGTCCTTGATATATCCAATAGACATTTGTGAGAACAAGGAATGACTTGCGTGAGTCCGTTTGCCAATGCAAATTTACACTTTAAAATTGCTCCGAGTGCATTGCGGTGCTCTTAGAACCTTTTCACTTCAGTTTGAAGCCTGCAGTGCACTGACTGAAAAGTGCATGTGTGCTTTCAGCACTGTTCTTTAATGAAGGGAATGTCTGAGGATCAAGTAAGAAGCATAAATTTAAATTTGGCTACAGAGAAGGAGATCCTCCCATTAGATCTTTCCTGATGGAAGCTCCCTGTTACCTTGGTATGGCTCACACACATTCCTCTTCTGTAGTTTTGCTTCACTGATATAAAAGTGACATTTATTTTGGTATAAATTCAACCTCATTAGAGTAAAATTTGTTGTCGAAATCCCCTGTTACGTAAACGAAGCACAAATACATGAAAAGATTGTTGTGCTGTATCACCGAGCTGGTGATTCCAGTCTCCCTAATCGAGACAGGGTTTCAGAAACCTAAAAAACCTGAACTAATCATGATTGACTACATAAATGCACCACATTAAACTGTGAATTACGGTATTTGATTATAGATGTAATTACTGTATCTTGTTTTGGAGACAAATCAAAATACCAAAGATATGAGCCTGTTCTGTTGAGTTATATTTGATTGTTCATGATATAGATCTGGTTTCTGGTTGTTGTTAAGGCTGACTTTCTAAAACATCAGGAGATGACTGCTCTGGGTATCTCAAAAACAAGTTTTGTTAAGCAAATAGGCTTCTCTCCATTTCAAATCCACTGGAGATGCCTCGATTCCTGTCCCCTGAGATGCTCAGGGAGCAACACTGCTGGGAACAGGACACCCACTCCAGCAGCCCCCTGGGATTGCCTTGCAATAATTTATTACCTGTCAGGTGATATTCAGTGTCCTGGGAGGAGCTGGCAGAGGGACCTCTTGGTCACACAGCACCTGTGGGATGGGATGTGAGCAGGGAGGAGGAATAGGGCAAGCGGTTCACTGCTTTTACTATACACAGATGTCAGTTTTCAGCCCCAGATTTGTCCCTGGAAATGTTCAGGGCCAGGCTGGATGAGGCTCTGAGTAACCTGCTCTAGTGAAAGGTGCATGAGGCAAGGGAGCTGGAATGAGATGGGCTGCAAGGTCCCTTCCAACCCAAGCCTTTTAATGATTCTACGATATTGGGGTTTTTTAAATAGATCAACAGCAGTGAGTAAATAAAACAGAGGTAAGTGGAGAAGTGGTGACAGTAGATGTTTTCTAGGGTCCCTTCTGCTGGAGAGCGAGTGTCCTGGAACAGGAGGTTGGGAATGCTGTAGGAGCAGCCTCCGTAGGCATTGTGGGTGGGAATATGGAACTTTGGGGCACCACCAGCTGCTCCCTCAGAAGTGAGGAGAAAGCTTCTTGCCTCATGCAGCTTCTCCATTTCCCTGTGGGAGAGTCTCCACCACATTTCTGCCTCCGACTCCCGTCTTCACCCCCAGTGCCGCTGCTGCCCCATCCTTTGCTCAAACTCTAATATTAGACAGAACTAGGTACTTTTTGCATGGCATAATAAATTAGATTCCACATCAGAAGGGAAGTGGGCTTTTGCCAGTCCCAAGTGGGCTGACTGTCCACAGGGCTCTGGGCTCTAGGGAGGGCCAGCAGATCAGAGGATGGAGGCAGCTCCCTAATAAGCAAAGGTATTTAAGCATGGATATTGCTGTGTTCCTGCTCCCCACCCCCTGCATTTCCTCAGCACTTTTTCTGGTGTGATCCCACGTTTAGCACAAAGTTGAAGTTTTTTCCCCTTTTTTGCTGGCTTAGTTTCCCGCCAGGTGGGTTCAGAGCAGCAGCTCTGAAGGGAGAGGCCAGGAGAGCAAAGCCAGGGGCAGGAGCAGCACAAATATGTCAGCTCAGGTTGAGTTAAACTGTCCTTGAACTGGGCCTGGGTGAGCCTGACGTGACTTGGAGAGAGGGGAAGTTAAGCTCAGGTATTTATGTCCCCTCCCAAGCACGATTTATGGGAGCTGCTGGTAAACCTGGGGCCAGTTGGCTTTTTTAAACAAACCCACAGGTCAATTTAGCCAATTTTTCTCTTCAGTTTGAGCATGGAATATTGATACTTCCCTCCAGTATTTCCTCTTTATATAATATGAATTTATAAATACCGGACAAAGCAGAACATTTTGTATTCCTTAGTTATTTATCTCATTCATTCCAATAAAAACTGTTCCAGTTATCAAATATTCAGTTTCCATTAGTACTTGGAAATAACTTTTTTTGTATAGATCTCAGTGCGTTAAGTAACTAGATTTTTTTATGATAAGAGTTAAAGTAAAAGCCCTATGAAATGGAATTTAGCATACTACAGATTTTCAAATGCATTCCTCGTTCAGCATGAGCCCCTATTAATTCATCACTGGAGAATAGTTTTATTATAGTACTTTTTCCTTATTTAGGATCTTAATGGAAATTTGAAGGCAGTTTTCTAATTTAACAGAATGTTGTGTCTGCTTCAGAGCTGATGGTATTGTTCTTTTGAAATCTGTGGGTAACTTTTCTGCCTTCCCTGGAAGATTTAAGGTCTGGGTGGTGTAAATAGGCTATTGTGAGCAAGACAGTTAAAAGTCATTAATTTCAGAAGTGTAAAATTCCTGTCATTTCGATCTTAAATCTCTGTCTTGTTTTTCCTTTTTCTTGCCATTAACTTGAGGATGCAACCTATTAATGGTTTGCTCTCCGTGTGCTGGGCTAAATACAGGACAGAATCAGGAAAGGTTAAAGAGCTTTATCATGCAATCATGACATGATTATTATATATAATTTGCAAGGCACTCCTGCAAGCAGCCATCTGAATAAGCTGTGTTTTGGGTAGGTCACTGTGCTTTATACCATGGGTACATCAGTGGATGGATATTTGTACATGAAATCTGAAAAAAAGAAGAAGCAAAAAGAAGGGATGTTCTTGGGCTATGTTGATTTACAGAACTGAAGTTGCGGTATGGAAATCTAATGTTGGAATCTGTATTTGTGAAGTCATCAGACAGATATTTTAAGGCTGGGAAAGGATTTCCTGAGGTCATTAGCATTCTTTTCATGTGGCATAAGAGCACTGTCCAACAGTAACGCAGTAATCCCTCATTTGGAGAACCCTCTAAGGCACAGACTCCAAAACAACATGCTGGACTTGATGTCTGTGAAAGCCATTTCTCATATTCTTCTCCCAGAGCAAGTACTTTTAAGGGTATTGCCATTCTGATGAGACCACTCTGGCTCCCCACTTAGCTGAATTGCTCTTTAAACTATTAATTTGGTCAGTCGAGTAATTTATTAATTTTCCATATGCAGACAACAGAAGCTGAAAATCAGTTTGATGTGCTAGAACTACTAATCATGTCTTTGAAGGAGTACTCTAATAATGTGTGTGCCTAAACCACTTCAGACCTACATTCCTTCTGCATTTTAAAGGACTGTTCCTGAGCTGATACTCACTTTTTTTTTTTTATTTTACCCCCTTTAATTTCCTTATGTTAAATTTCCAAACCTAATTAATACAATTTCTTTCCTGTACGTTCACTCCATGATGGCTCAATTAGAGCAGCAGTAGAACTGTGGTTCAATATTCAGGCCAACTTCATAATTGAAAACACATTTTCCTCTCAAAAGCTGCAGCTGGTTTGGTTCTGCTCATGCAGAAAAGGATATAACCTTGCATAACATAGGAAATGAACGGTTGAGAGAGAAGCCAAATTCAATTTCAGTCAGATATTTTGAGGATAAGTCCATGATCTATGGAAGCAAGGGAATGAAAAGTGTGTGTATGTGGAAAGCAGCGTGTTCAGCACTCTATTAATCACGGCCAGCCTGGGTGCTGTTGTGTGCCTTGCGTTAGCACTGATGCTCGTAGGGAGGCTGGAGAGCAGCCAAGCACTCCAGAAGTTAACCTCTTAAAGACCCTGAGCTGCTTTCTGTTGAATAAATGTAATTTTGTGGTCAGAAATAAATGCTTGTGATGTAGCAGGAGCTTTGAAAACAACAGCGTGGCAAAGCTATTACAAATTGCTCTGTGTTGGGGAAGTCAACAGCATACATCAAAATCCAGCACTCGTGTTTGGGCCCAGAGCCTCTCTGCTTTTCAGTGGAAGTCCCATCAAAACCCTCTGTTTACCAAAGGTGAATATTTTTGGCAGCTAATTGTCTTTTAAAGTCCACTCTGCATCTCAATTCTGTTCCCCAAAGCAGGGAGAGGTCATGACCTGCTCTTGGGGTAACCACAGCTCCACAGCTCTTTCATTTCTTTGTTTACAGAAGTGTGTAAATGATTATTTATTTATTTTTGGCTGGCTTGATTGCAGTTTAAACAACATCTTTCCTGAGGAAGGTGATTTAAATATACTCCAGCATCTCACGGGCGGATGAGCTCTCCCTGCTGAGCACATGGGGTGGCTCCTGCAGGGCTGAAAGCACCCCCGAGAGGAGACACTGACCTGCAGGGGCTGGACAGAACTGCAGAGACTCTCAAATACAGTCAGAGCCTCTCCTATTATATCCCTTTTTCCTTCCTGGGACAGCTCTCAGCTATGGGGATAACAGGCAAAGTCCCAAACCTTACACATCCCACCAGAAGCAGCGACAGGTGCCGTGCACCTTCCCCGAAGCTCTTGCAGGTTCCTCTCCAACTTGCCAGGCAAGTTGTACCAAGATAGCAGAGACTACCGGGGTATTTTGGGGAGGATCAGCCCAAATCCTCTTATTTTTACATAATTGACAAAGTGCTGAAATTCCTGTTGGCAGCTGGTGGGCTGTCTGTACCGAGGCGCGCTGTGCCGCTGCCATGCGCTCAGGGGGAACGGGAACAGTGGTGGGAAATTCAGTTTATTCAGGATTCCGACAGGCAGCACTGGTGCAGCTCGCAGGGTCAGGAGTGTCTTCTCATCCTCAGGGAAAAAAAGAGAGCTTGAAGTGTGCTGGAAGGAATGGGGATGGGAGGGCTGGGCCGGGCGAGGTATTCTGCCGAGCGTTGTTAGAATCCAGTCCCTGTTTCTCCAAATACAGAATTACCTCTATTTATTACAGATTTTCTATGACGCTCTATACAAGCTCGTGTCTGGTCTTGCTTTGTGATAAAAGAGAAGCGAGAGGGTGAGCTCAGTATAAAACACCAGGAAAAGGTTGCATCTTGGTATTTATGTGCAGGTGGATTTTGCACAAGGGTGGTTGATGAGCTCCTTCTTGCACGGATTCCTGTGGCCTAATTTTTTTTAAATACCTAAACAAAAGTTTGTATCATCGATGAAGGAGAGGAGCAGTTGTGGGTTCCAGGTCACTGCTCAGAGGCAGGAGGAGAAGTGGACAGGCAGGTGAGAGCACCCACTCAGCTGACACATAGCTCCTGCTGCTGGGAAGCTGGGGGTGATGTGGGACAGCCCAGGCTGCTCTGCCCTGGCTTTCTCCCCTTCCACCTTGCCCCGTTTCCGACACCAAGCATGGCTGGGTTGGCCATGGCTGGAGATGTTCTCCATCCTTGTGCTCTCACAGAACCTCGAGGATCAGAACTGGCAAGCTCTGACATCTCCCTGTTTGGTAACAGAACAAATGGTTCACTGATCTATTCACTAGAAAGATGTTCCTTCGATTTTGGGGGAAGGATGTCTCCCCTTTTTAGAGGTCAGCTCTTTGTTTTGCTTTTTTAGCATTAAGAAAACTCACGACTGGCCTGTGCTGACTTGAGGAGAGAGGCTGGGACGCAAAGTGTAGAATTACAAGGGTAAATAATTGTTCATTGTGCAGCCAAATTGGGGCACCTCATATCTGGTTTCACATGAGCTTTTTATACCCCTTAAAGTTCAAGTATAACACAATTTGACTAATCACGAGCATCCACACTTACTAACTGGAGTAAAACATTGCAAATCAGCCCTAATTCCACAGCATTCCTGCTGCCTGTCTATGGATCCTGGCATCCCTGGGGTCAGCCTTGCTGGAGTTAGTGTTTGTGACACCAGGAAACACTGTGAGGGTTTAAATAAAGTGTCAGAGGGGCTGGGATGTTGGCATTAGCTTGGTGTTCAGGAGTATCCTTTATCTGTCCTGGACAGCTCTAAGCTTCCATGTGCAGAGTCCTTATTTCCAGGACCAGGCTGTCCTTTGGTTTGTTTACTTGAGCTTGAAAAACACCAAAGCCTCCAGTAAAACTGTAATGTGTCATTACATCAGAGTGTATAATATAAACTAATATAGACACTAACAAAGTTAATCCACTTTCATACTGTAAAGATTGATTGATAAAAGGGAATTTTGGTAACATTTGGCACTCTGAGCCTCCTTTTGCCATCCCTTCCTTGTCACTCTGGTTTCGTGCCATACCCGATCCGTGCTGGTGAGGGACCGATGCCGTGGGGTGTCCTTACCCCAGCCCTGGCTCCCCACCTCCTCCCTCATGCTGAGCCCAGCAAATGCACAGGATGAGTCAGTTCAGTTTGCCAGCACAATGGAAAATAAATTCTTCCTCTCCTTCCGTAGTTTTTCACCAAACCACTGAGCTGAATCATGCTACGGCAGAGGCAGGAGGAGGGAGCAGGACTGCTCCCTGCCTGCCCCATGGATGGGTTGGGAGCTGGGCGAGAGCAGGAAACCTGCTCTGAAATGCAGAGGGAGGTGGGGAGGGAGGCAGGTGGGTTATCCAAGGCTCCAGGAGAGGTCCAGCAGGGACAGAACACCCACTGATCCAAAGGCAGAGTGGCAAACAGGATTTAATCAGAGCTGTGGCTCTGCTGTCAATATCTGCAGGCATATGTTGGGCTGGGCTGTTTTACTGGGAAGGAAGATCAAAGATTGGAAAAGCAGCAAGAAGCTGTCCTGTGAGAACACTCCTCAGGGGATGGCAGCGTTGTTTGTCTGGGAAAATCAGGATTTATCTGGGCATGAAAGGAAGAGGAGGTTTTAAGGGTTCAAGGTTGCAGCTGTTTCGCAGTGGAGGGAACAGAATTGAAAAGTTGAGGGGTTCGAGTCCTTCCTAAAGCTCTCTGCTTAACTTGAGGTTAAACCAACAAGTTGGTGAGGCAGGCATGCCCTTCCCAGGCTCTTTCCTGGTGCTATACCTATATCCTGACCCAAGCAGCTTTGTTAAACAGATTGGTACTGGATCCACTGTGAAGTCCTGAACTCTGTTAAAGAATTTACAGCCCAGCTAAAATCCACACCATATGCCTTAAGCAACTGCACAGAAATAATTTCTTTTTAATTTTGCTTCAAAAGTGTTTTAATTGCAACAAAGCTAAAAATAAGAATTTTTTGCTTTTTCTTTTGTCAGTGGCAAATAACAGGGATGGTGAACTATATATTTTTATTGATTTGTAAATTACAGTGTTATTTTTTTATTAATATATTTACTAATGTAGATATCTCTTGGTATTAAGAAAGGGAAATCAAGCCAACTGTATTGTAAAGGCTTCAAAGCAAGACTGATGCATTAATAATCCTGCTACAGCCACCATTTGATTCGAAAGCAGTTATTCAAGAATGCAGCATGGCTTAAAAGAGTGGTGCCTTAATGAGTTGTTCTCGTGCTTTTCCCTTTGTTCATATGGTTCTTCCAGTTCTCAATGGTGTTTTGGTAACTGGAAGTAATTGAAGACAAATGGAAAAACTTCGTGATGCAAAACAATACGACAGAAGATGTGTAAGGGAAGAGGGATGGGTGTCTCCTTAAGGCATCCATTTATTAAAAATCAGAACAGAAAAATAACTTCTCTTTTAAATAATTTCTTTTTACTTGATAAATTAGTTCCAGATTGTGTGCAGGACAGTAAACGACATGTTAAGGTGGTTAATGAGAGTGAGAATTAAATTGGAGAACTGCGAGGATAAGTGGAAGGGCTGGGACTGCAAAGTTCATATTTAGCACAGTTGTGCGAACACTTGTGTTTGTGGTACTGAGAGTAAATCACCAATGCTTTGGTAATGCCAGACAGACACAGCACTGGGAACCCCTCACAAAGGAGCTGTCTTTGGGGTGCTGAGTCCAGCATCCCAGTCATCCAGCTCTGCTGAATGATCCGAGTGGATCCAAAACGAGCAGCACATGTGCCGGTCTCGTGCTCTGAAATGTGTTAATGTGCTGATCTCCATCAGTTCGGAGAATTTAAGTGTCAGTGCAGGATGTGCTGGCATCTGGCAGTCCAGCTTCCTTGCAGAGAGCTTCATCATCCTGTTCCATCTTTAAATTCAGGAACAGAGTTGTGCATCCTTCAGTCTGACTGCAGTCCATGAGGTGATACCACATTCATACAGCCCAGAGCATCCCAGCCCTGCAGACCTGTGCTCAGGAGGCTGGAGGGCAGTACACATCAGACTCGAATTAATGCTGAAATCTCCTACTGCATAAAAAGTGACAGATTCCAAACTAAAGCCACAGGCTTTGCTTTTATCTTTCTGAACTTGGCTGGACATAGCTGAAAGAGACAACATTCGGATAAAACTGCGTTCAGCACCTTCCCTGGCATAAGTGCCAGATTTATGCTGCTTACATAAATGTGGAGATAAATCCGTGGATTTCATTGATGATATTTTGATTTTAGCCAGGTGCAGTGGTTATTAGACTGGGACCAAGCGCCCCTGAGCTAGGCTGTCCATGCTTTTGGGGGCGTGTGCCAGCAGTGTCAGGCCACAAGCAGTGGAGAGTGGGATCAGACCACGGAGATCTTCACGGGCACATTGGAGGGAGACGATTCTGGAGGGGAAGGGGAGATGTTCTGCCTCCGGGGTGACCTTGGTGCCCCGAGCAACAACTCAGGAGAGCACTTGACCTGGCAAAACAAAGTGGATACAGGGAGGACTGGTCTCAGCCCAGAGTCTGGCCACGGCTCCTCCGCGTAGCTCCGGTGATGTTTTAGGGATGAAGAGTGAGATGAAGGCTGTGCTGAGCAGGGAGGATTCCTGGTGTCTCAGTTCTGTTATCTCACTGCAGCGCCAGTGGTATTATCAAGACAAATAGGATGCCAAAACTTAAAAGTGAACATATGTTTATGGGGGTGGTGGGGAATACAGAGGTCACTGTTGTTTCTTTCTGCTCAGAGAAGACATAATGGGGCCTGGTTTAGATAAATTAAGATTTGGAGCTAAGCTCATGTCAAGACAACGCGAGTGTAATTATAAGTTGACTTCTTTCAGGGTCCCTGAAGTTTTTAGAGTCAAATAAAAATGTTCAGCAAGAGTTTTATAACGTAGTTCAACTGTTTAATGTGAGCTGATTGCAGCTCAGCCTTGTTGGCTCCTGAACCAATTTTACTTTGATTTGAAAAATTTTCAGTGAACTTCCAAATGTTTCCATGTCATTTCAGTGCTCTGTTTCCTCTCTCTCTGGACTTCATTTATATTTTGCTATTTTTAATGTCTTTTTCCTCCCATATTTCCTTATTTCCTTATGCACCTGAGTGCTGGCATGCTTAATTATTTTTTTATTCCAGTTAAAGTTGTCATGGTGCTTTTTCTAAATTTTATTTTAAGATATAAAATAGTTGCAGTGCTCATTTTTAGTAGAACTTTAAACCAGACAGGTTGATTTATTTTTTTTAACTACTAAAACATAAAACCGTATTTCTGCCTGGTGGGATTTGTTTGGAATTCTGGTTCTGAATTTGGGGGCAAAAAAAGGTGTAAAATACCTGTGATTTACAAACTGCTTCCTTTGGAAAGTCTCTGATCTCTGTGGAAGATGTTGTTTCAAATCTGGTTTATATTTCCATCACTCTATAACTGGTAAGGAGCAAATAAACCATACCTTCTGTAATACTTAGTGAGAATAAAAGTACAAATGTTCTTTATTAAAATGTGGAAAAACTGTAATAGGAAAACAAATCCATCCTGTTATTTCCCAGAAATGGAAGCATTTTAAATGCTTTGCTTTTCATAAAAGGGGCAAATGAATTTTTCAAAATACAGTACAGAATCAGTGCTGTAATGCTAATTGTATTTAATAATAGTAATTTAAATTTGGCTGCTCTCTGCTGAGCAGCAGCGAGAGAAAATTGTATGTGGGAACGTTGAAGTCCAGAAGTGTAACATATGGTGTGGTTTGGCCTTCAGAGAGTCTCTGTGCACCCATGAAACAGCTCAACTGCACAAGTGTCCCTGGTGGTGCCCCTTCCTTCTCACCCCATCCCCAAGCGGTGCCTGACACTCCCCAGCATGGATTTACACATCCCGGGGCCTCCCTGCCTTTGGCACTTTGTTCCACAGGCTCATTTCAAGTACTCCTCGTGTGAAAATGTTCTCTCCGAATTGCTTCTGTTCTCGTTCCCTAATGAGCATCAGTCCATCTGTGATTGCTCGAATTCAAATTATTAAGTGGGTTGTTCACAACCATCAATCCCTTGCTCTGCAGCACGTCGGACGTCCTGGGAGATTCCAGTGCCTTTCTGTGGTCTTTCTTGGTAAACTCTGAAAGATCAGCATGCTCTTTTGCGAATTTATATCTGCTCCCCACATCCTCCATCATTTCGACATCTGATGCTCATTTATCACTTTTCCAATACCCTTTGATAAGTTGCAAATAGGTCAGGTTTCAGTTACACCACACCTCCACCCATCTCCATAAATTAATCCAGATCCTGGGGGGATGTAAGTGAAAGAGGAACTTGGTTTATTTCTTTAAATACAACCTTGTATTGTGTTGCCAGAACTCGTCTCTTCCCAGCCTCTCGCCGTATCTCCCAAGATTTCCTTGCTGCCGCTGCCAAATGCTGTGCGGACGTTGCCCGTGTCCTTATTTCCCTCCTTGACCCCTCCTCCCCTCCAAGTCTTTTCTTGGCTTATACATTGTGCACTGTGCTTCTGTGTGATTTCTACGATTGTCCTTGTCCTTTGGTTTTCTGGCCTTAATCCTGCCCCTAGTGATCCCTACAAGTCACTTACCAGCCGTAAGGCTGATCCCCGCCAGGCCCGCGCTGTCCCGCACTGCGCTCCAACGCCGACTCCCTACATTATTTAATCATCCACGTTGTAGGATCGTCCCCCTCTCCCCTCCCAAATCTTTTCCTTCTCTTCATAGAAGCGTTTCAGTACAAAGTAAACACAAGTGGCACCAGGGCTGACCCCGCAGCACCCTCCTGCTTTATCTCCCCTCCTCCCTGCGCTTCCTCTCCCTGGCACCCCAAGCCCGAGCGCTGGCAAAGCCCTGGCTTGGTCACACACTTCCCAGTGCTGCAAATCCCCCTCCTGCAGAATAAAATATCAGATACTTTCCTGAAATACAGATACAGTAAACTCTGGCCATTGTTTCTGCCTTATCTACTGAATCAATAATGTAGAGAAAGAATTCAAGGACGTTTTTCAGACAGGGCCTTCCTTTTTTTAGGCCGCGGTGACGTCCGCACCTAAATGGTTCCATAATATTCACTGCCTTTCAAATACACAGAAGAATTGATATCAGGCCTTTGTATCCGCAGTTCTTCAGATCCTTCCTTGCCTTTTATTAAAATATGGGAACGATAATCTCCATGCCTTTGGTTTCCTGATTTGGGTAAGCTGCCACAGAGCTGTGTCAGGCTTTCCTGTTTCCCTTTCTGTCCCTCTGCTTTGGAATATTAATTCAGTGGATCTGATCCTGAGTCAGTTTGGTTGTTTATTGTCAATATTTAGTAATAGTTAATCCTCTGGTTTCTAGTACAATAGAAAAATACATGTTTACCAAAAAAAGTTGCTGTGGAATAAGTATTTTATTCTCGAAGCCATTAAGCTGCCTTTCCTTGTAAAATGGAGTTTAAGATGAAAATACAGACGTAGGGGAAAATAATAAAATGATAAAAATAAGTTCTTAGATGAGTATTGTGTTTGTTACAGAACACAAGGAGAACCTAGTCAGAGGAGCTCAGGAGTGCAGACTCAGACTGTGCCTGAGCTGTATTAGAAAACTTCTTTGCATGTAGAAGATCCATAGTTATTTAGTGTTAAGTATCACAGGATGCTCAACAAGTTCATCTTTTCATCCCCTCACAGGCTTATTGGAAATAATAGGAAAATCTATTTACCACAATAAAGGCAGAGTGGGACATCAGAAGTGGCCATGGTTCTGTTTGCTGTGTTAGATCTCCGTAAGTGGTAAAGGAAAACAGTTGTTGAGAAGAGAATCTGCCTGGCAAATACCAGGCTTTTTATAAAGATTTAAAGTAAAGAATCACAACAGGCAGGAGTGTTCATGACAATATTGATGCTTGTTATTGTGCTGAAAAATGGACTTTAAATTATATTCAGTACAAACGTAGCAGGAACAATCTTTTAAGGCTGCTTCTATAGGAGCTGTACACAGGGGACTTGGGTTCCCTTTTTATGTACTTACTAGTTTTACATGAAATCTATTAATTTATATTTATAGCTCTGAGTGTGAGAGTTGTATTGGAACAAGTCTTAAAGCCTCTTTTCTCATCTCCCCTTTAGATTGATGCATTGGGCAAACGAAGCAAAGAAGCAGAGGCAGCCTTCTTGAATGTTTATAAGAGATTAATTGATGTTCCAGGTAAGCAAATTATTCCCTTATTCTGGGAAACTAGTGGTTCGTGTTTGTGTGAATGCTACTGGGCATTTTTCCTACCTTTAATAAGGTAAATACGAGCAATGGTTTTGTTCTGGAACTGATACACTCCTGTATTGTTTCTAATGGAGAGAACTGTAGCTGTGGCACATTTCATGACCTCTCATTGCATTTACATGTTAATGTTTGTATGACTCAATTTATATTATGATGATACTCTGTGATCCTCAGTATTTTGTTTGTTAGAGGGTACAGACAATTGAAAAAAAAAAGGCATCTTGAAGCTTCACCAAGGAACAGCAATAATTGTACTTTTAAAGGGTAGAGAAAAACTTTTCATGCCTTCCAAAAAAAACAAAAGAAAAAGCCTTACTGAAAAGTAAATCACTACCAAATTTCAGTTCTGTGCAGTGTAAGTGTGATCATAAATTTTATTCAAAGGCCTTTATTGTATGTGTTTTCAACTTCCCTTTTGTTTGGCATCCGAACTTTCTTTGTTTGGCATTTGGTTTCAGTTCATTTCTTTTTACATTTTGGGAGTTGATTTTTTTTGTTTTCCCCAGTGCTAAATAAATAACTGCCTGAACAGGTTTT
Source organism: Rhagologus leucostigma (assembly GCA_013397725.1). NCBI lineage: Eukaryota > Metazoa > Chordata > Aves > Passeriformes > Rhagologus > Rhagologus leucostigma. The sequence continues at coordinate 1,013,480 of VZTD01004418.1, forward strand.
TCTTTTTGCAACTGTACCCACAGCTGAGAGGGAGCGAGGAGCCCAAGTCTCCGCTGCCACGTCTTGGCCTGACTGAGCTGTCGGCACATGATTCTGTGTGTGTCATTTTATACTTTTATAAAACATTAACATTATATATAATATTCAAAATACCTCAAGAGGGATTTTGAGGTGTAATTAATACTTTTAAGTACTTTTAAGGCTTCATAGTACCCTGGCTTTTACTGGTTTTGCCATTTAAGGAGCACATTTGATGCATGCTTCAAATAAAAACTAAGTTTTTAATGTTTTAGTTTAATGATTAACTGGTTGAAAGGTCAGTGTTTTCAGATGCTCAGTCTGAGCTAACAAATGTATTTTTTTATGCTTTCCCATTCATAGTTAAGCAGTGCCCAGCGGCCAGTCCCTCTGTAGGGATGCAGGGACTCACCACGCTCTTCCTGGGCCACAACTGCCTCAGAAATGTTGTTTTTAGGTTAATCAGCTGTGGTCTGTGAGTTTTCCTTCACTTATTTCCTGCTCAGAGTCTCAGTAATGTTCCACTGAACATAGAACAGATCCCTTTGCACACCTGCCCATGCCATGAGAGGAGCAGATAACTTGGTGAGGGTCCCGACCGTCACGGGCAGTTTGCCTGGCACGAGCAGTGTGGGCATGGGATGGGCACCCACAGCTCTGGCTTGGAAAGAAACCCCTCCCTGAAAACATTCCCAACATGTCTGCAGGTTGGGAGCCCAGCAGTGAGCGCTGGGGAGAGGCACTGCAGCCCCTCCATCTCCGCACTAACACACGGTGCAGTTTCCTGCCATAATTTGGGAGCTGAGTAGGTTTGATTTGGAACAGTCTGGTTCTTTTCACGACTGAGAAGTGGTGTCAAACAAGAGCTGTGTGGGATCCTTCGTGTGCTCTTGTGCAGAGTCTTCTTTCTAAAGCCTGGCACAATCACAGGTGCTGGCATCTGAGCAGCAGATCAAACCAAAGCCTGGAGGAGAAGGTAGGATTTATATCCCACCCGTGCTATTGAAATGGTGAGGGAGTTTGTCAGGACTTCTTTGTAGGAGAAGGAATTTTCTCTTTTCCTCCATTTGCAGGAGCAAAATTCACAGCCCTGCTCCCACACCCCACAGCTTCTCTGTTGTCCCACCGTCGCCTGCACGTGCCTTATGTCACCTGTCACAGAAATATTTCTTTGATATTCTTAATACACATAAAGACTTCAGCCTGGCTGAGCTGGGAGTGTGATGGAGTCTGTGGGATGAGAAATACCTCGAGGTTTTTAGGCCCATGCTCTGACCTGGAGGTCTGAGGTAAAAGCAGATTCCAGGTTCTCCAGGAGAAGTCCTGCCAGTCTCCTGTGTGCAGGCGTAACAAATACTCACAGCTTACAACACACGCTGCAAGGAGAAGGAAAGCAGCCATGAGGAATGTATGGCACTGGTCTTTGTCACTCTGCTTCACTGTGTTGCTCTTTTTTATTTCCCTCTCATCCTGTGTAGTCTCCTACGCTGGGCAGTATCCATGGAGGGTTGGGTGGGTATCCATGGAGAGCTTTCCTTTATAAACAGCCATCAGTATTCATTTATCACATATGTTGCTTTGCCTCCGTGTGGCTTTACATATCTTTTGACCTGTTCATTTGGTATTTCAAATATTTAGGTACACTTTTAGCTCCCCAATCCTGCTGTGTTTTCTTTTCGGTGTGAGAAGGGAGAGATGATGTTTGGGGGAAGCTATGACTGGAATGCTGCAGAGTGGTTATTTAGCATTAAGCATCGCTGTTACATGACAAGGGTGCAATTTTATCAGACTTTCAATATCCTTTATAGGACCATATAATAATTGCAGCTGAAGTCTAATTCCCAGCAGCCAATTTTATGGTTCTTGAGAAAAGCGTGTATTTCTCTCCTCAGTAATAATGTGCACACTTTATATAATTAAAAAGGGCTTCTATTTTAATTTTACTATAAAATGATCTGTATTGAAACTCAAGCTACAGTGTTTTATGGATTCAGCAAAGTTTAATGATTTTCTTTCCTGACTTGATCAGAGTTTTCACTCAGGCTCACCAGTAAGGAATTTGTGGGAAGGGTGGTATTTTACTTGTAAATTTTCCTATGTACATCAGGGGATTTCTCTTTAAAAGATAAAACAGACCTTTTATATATCTCTCTCCAGCTTTATGATGCTGTTAAAATAGCATTATCATTGCTTTGTGCTGCAAAATTTATCCTTCCTAAAGGAAAGTACATGTCAAGGAAAACATTTTGGTTTATGTACATTTATACAGCTGTAATTCTCACTCAGATTGTTCTGTCTTGCTTGAGACTGAACATTTTTAATTAATGGAATTAATTTTCTCATTTAATTGCCTTATTTTCAATGTGCAGCATAGAGCAAGGGAAAAGCGAATGCTGCCACATGAATTGCACTAATCAACAAGGTTGTCACAACTTACCTTTAAAAATAATGTGAATATATTTATTTTGAAGTAAAGGAAGGTTGGGTCTGTGTTTTGAGGAAGCCTTCTTCCATCTGTTCAAGATTCCTTTGTCTTCAGTTTTATAAAATAAATGTATTATGTTAGCACCCTTGGCTTTTAGGGTCTTAATCTTGCAAGCACTTAAAGTGAAATTGGAACCTTGTGGGTTTGGAGGAGCAGTGTTGCCTTGCAGAAACAGTATATTCAAAAAAACCTTTTTTTTCCTAAATATTCAAAGGAAAAATAGTAAGCATTAAAAATGCTGAATTTTTATTTCAAAAAGGAATGGTGTTCACTACTTTATTTTTTTTAAACAAAACTTCACTGTAATTTTCAAGTAAAAGTTAAAATGTGGAGACCAAGTGAATGCCAGGTGTCAGTGTCTGGATAAAGTGGTTAAATAGGGTTTTCTTTCTGCTGGGTGGATCACTGCAGTTACAGCCGGGTGGATTTGCTCAGTGTTTTGTCTCAGTATTGCTCCTGTGTAGGCAAAGAAAAAACAATTCTCCCTTTAAACACAAACTCTGCTCTCTGGATGTGGCACAAGTAAACCCGGCTGGGTTCAGTCCATAGAATAGGAAAAAAACATGGAGTTTTTTCAGCATATGCACATTTGAGAGTGACGGAAGGGTAATGCAAACCATTTGCTCTTGGTTTGGAGGGGCTGTGCCACCTTCTAGGGCTGAGCCAGAAATGGGTTTTGTTTCTCCTTAATGGGAGTTTTCTCATGAGGAAAGAAACAACTCTCGGGGTGTAAAAGGGGATATGTGTGTGTGGTTTTATTGGAGACTCTTCCCAGGTCTCTGCTGTGATCAGACTTGGTGCTATATAATGTGTGTGATGTGGTTTTTAACTCAGAGGACCAGCTATCAAAGGAAAGTATAACAAAAAGCAGAGAAGGTAAAAATAAGATTTTTTTTTTTCACGTGCCCTGTCAAAACAATCAAAAGCAGTAACAGTGAAAGATGGCTGAAGTGGAAATTTTATCTTTCCCTTACTCCTTGCCATCATAAATTGCACACCCAGCCATGGGGGCTGTGTCTCACAAAGGGGTTTGAAGGAGGAGCAGGCTCATTCCAAAGGAGTTTTCCACACACCTATCACAACATGTAGTATTTTAGTTTACGTGCAACCCCCGTTCAGCCTTGCAAATTCCAACTGCCCTGCACAGGGCGTTCTTTTTTCACGGAATGCTTTAGCTGAGGAAACACAAAGTATTTTCCAAATAAATGATCAGTAAAGCACTAGTAAGTGTGAGAGAATGACTTCTAAAGGCACAAATGAAAATTATTTGCAGTGCTTGCAGATATCAGCCATTTCCTTTTGATTATTTACAACTCACGGCCCTTTCCAGACTTGCACTGCTGTTTGGGCTACGAGAAAATTCCATTTAAAGTGTATTTGATCAATGTCCTGAGGTTAAAGGTGATAGAAGAGAAAAAAAGGTTTGATTTTGGGTTTGGTTGGGTTTTTTTTTTTCCAGAAAAATTATCTGCTGCTTATGTTGGAGGTGATAAATGTGTATGAAGTTGTTGTGTTTATGTACGTCCTGTGACGTGTTTGGATTTTTTGGGAAAGTGTAATGTTAAGCAGAAAGGTTAATGCCAGCCCTGGTAGGAAAGTCTGTATAATATAGACTTTTACAGACCCAGATGACTCATGATGTGCTTAAATTTCAACCTGGGCACCCCCAGCCTTTTCTGCCTGCAGGGAGAGCTGGGTGAATGTAAATTTAGGGGATAATAAAGAGAGGTGAGGGAAAAGAGGATCACTCTGAGGGACTGTGTTTAAGCACATCCCAAAGTAGAATACTAAAAAGAGTTTGAAAAAGTTAATACTTAGAATGCTCTTATGTGAGATAATGGTTAATTGGTTGGCAAAACTGTCTAAAGAGCAAGATCAGGTCATAGTAAACCCTGAGTTTGTGGTAACTCGAGGCTGATCAGCACCGATCATTTTTGAGAAATGTTTGCTATCATTGCAGTGTGAAAAATTTTAGGCAGTTCCTCATTTGTTAATAATACATGTCAAAACCGTCACCCCTTTCCCAATAAAATATATTGGAATAAAACAGAGGATAGACCCATAAAATGAACAAGTTTATGTTTTTGCTGCCCCAGACTGTACAAGGGAAATGAATATTCATAACATGCCTTTTCTCAACCTTAGAGGGAAAGCAAAACAATATTACAGTGAGTACTCTCAGGGGGAAAGGATGCAAAATGAACTTGCTCACGGACACAGAAGTGGCACAGACACCCCTCAAACGCAGCAGTCGGGCGTGTTTCTAAACACACTTGAAAATCTGATAAAATTAAGCAGAAAATTGAGCATAGTTAATACTTGAAACAGTAAAAAGCCATTTTACTTGTAAACCCCTGTGGCTGCAGGCAGTGATTTAGCTGCTGAGTGGATCCCATCTGAAGCCAAAATCCTTGATACTTCACCTGCATGTTTAGAACAGGTAAAAAGAAGGAGTTGCACAAACAGGAAATTCTGGAAGCAAAGTCTGTACCGTAAAAAATTATGGACTGTAGAAATTTAGTGGTTCTCCCCAAAAATGTTCTGCAAATCTGCAAGGAGTGCCCAGGTCGGGGTGAGAGAGGAAGTTTAAAGTCCCAACTGCAGACGAGAGCTTTGAGCAGAGTAATCAGAGGGGCAGAGCTGCCACCGTTTCATTTTCCAGAATATCCTGAATTGCCCGGGATGCTGCTCCAGCCTTGGTAGTTCAGTGCTGAGGAATGTACAAGTAGCTCACAATCACTTCAGCCTCCTTCCCCGTGAGGCTGGAATTCCGAGCCGCAGCACAACGTGCAGTTTGGGATGTGTGCTGGGCGAGTGCATGCTGGTAGGGCAGAACTGTTAGTGTTACACAGCTATTTTCAGATGGAGCACAAAGTCCTGGCCAGATCCCATCTTTAGAACTCATTCACTTTATCCTTCTGTTTTGAAACCCATGTCAAAATAACCGAAAATAGTTCTGTTACCTGAATACGTGGCTTGAAGTTGGGCTTGTCTGATCACATACTTTTTTCTCTAGTTTTTCTCGTTGAATTAATAATTGGCTAAATTCCTTTGTAAAAGCTGGAATAAATATTCAGAGGAAGAAATATCCCTAAAGCATACACTTTAAAAAATTTATTGTGTGGTTGTCAAGCCCTATTTTACTTGGTAGGCTGGAGGCACGGAAGGAAGAGGAGAGGTGCAGATAAGGGGAAGGATGCAGTGAATAGGAGCAGGAAGAATGCACGGTAGAAGGAGATATCCCAGCAGATATCCCTGCGGGAAGGGCTTGTGTTCACCTGCACGGTGTCACTGCAGCCCTCCGGAAGCTTTTGCTGCAGGGAGTGGAGTTAGAGCAGCCCCGAGGCCCGTGGCTGGAGCAAAAGGCAGAGAGTGGTGGGGAGGGGGAATATTGGACTTTCCCTTTCTCGGTTGCAGGAATGTGAACTGGAATTAGAATAAACCCCAGCTTTCAGAGGGTTTAGTGCTAAGTCTATTCAGAAGCTTTTAGGAGAAAGAACGGATGAATGTGGCAGAAATGCTTTCAAACATAGTGGAAGGCTCCTTTTTCTTTTATAATCTCAAAGTAGGAGAAATGAAACTTGGATTTTTCTGTAACTGTCCTTTGCACCGAGCTCACTATGTGAGCAGAAATTCCAGTGTCGTGGGCCATTACTAGAACGTTAACAATCAAATTGGAGCCTTTTCAGCTGCAGTGGCTTCTCTTGTAACTCATTCCGTTCTTTTTCAGCTGACATAGCACCACCAAATACTGTCCTACCTATTATGCACACCCCATGTTTAATATTAAAAACTTTTCTGAGTATTTACTTTGATTACTGCTTTGAAAATAGAGGGAACTGCAGTGCAGTTCGTGAAGGAGTTGATCATTTACTCTGCTTTATGTGATTTTTTTTGATACTAGGATAGTGGTGCATCTCAATCTGGGGCATCTTTCTGGCAGTAACCATTCCCAAGCTGGGAGATAAATAAAGGATGTTTTTAAATAATAGCCCACAAGATGTAAGGACCACGCTCTGGGAGGGATCTGTATGATTATGGTCACATTGCCTGTGTACCATCCCGTGCTGTTTCATTTAACCCGGCAAGCTTTGGAGAACTTGTGCCGTGATTAATGGGGAGGAAAGGCGCCGGTCTGCTGCCACTCCCCCATCCCCACGCAGGGGGGTCCCATCAGTCTGGCTTTGCTGCTTCCAGAGGTCGGCAGAATTTGGGATTCAGCTTTTTTCTTTTTTTTTCCTGGTAAGGAAAATGAGAGTCCCTCACCCTCTTGTGGGCACTTTGAATTCCCTGGTACAGCCTGCACAGAACGCTCTGACAGCCGGAGGGTGAGGAGAATGCTGTTAAAAAGCGGAAAAAAATAAAAGGAAGACACAGATCCCATTCCTGTGGGATGGGGGAGTAAGAAAATATGTATAATTCTTGATTGAAGGAAGAACCTTTTCATGGTTTTTATGAAGTGAGGAGTTGGAGAGATGATGAGCTTTGTTTCAAATGGAATTACGGCTATAACTCTTCCGTCCCTGGGCTACCAGAGTCATAGGGGAACGGGAGCAAAGCTATCATTTATTCCATGAAATCTTTGTCTCAGTCTCTCTAGGCTATTTCAATTTACCCCTGAAATTTCTGGGGAATAATTAATGAATTAATTAAGTATGCTGTGAGGTGTTTGAATATTCAAAAGCTACAATGTAATTATTATTTTTTCTAAAACACATTTTCAGGTTATTTTCAGACATGCAGTCTCCTACAAAAGCAGTTACTGCATCAGAAGCTCGTGGAGCTTCTCCGTGTCTGTGATCCAGGGATCATTCTCCAGCAGGAATACTCCCTGCAAAGAGCAGTGTTGCATTTAGGAAGGGGAAAAAAACTTCCTTTACTTTGTGACCAAAGTATTGTGACAGCAGGGCTGACCTCCTGGCTCTTTGAAAAAGTTAAATCGCCTTAATAAAGTTACGTTTGAGAAGGATTATTATTTTTTCCCCTCCATTATCGTTTTGTGTGGGCGTTTCTGGTGAGCAATCACCAAGAGCTTTGCTTACAGCGGGGTTTGGGCAACAGAAATTCAGTCGCGTTGAAAGAGACGCATTGCCTTCCATGAATTATTTTTAGATCCCAACCTTAGGAAACACATTTCCAGTGATATAAATTATTAATTGCCCCTGTAGTTCTGGCACTGTTTCATAACTTGCTTTCTTATCGTTTCCAGTGTTACAGGCCTGTAAATGAAGAGGGAGGAGGGAGGGTTATTAAAACGCAAGTCCTTTGTTTTGGAAGGGGCTCTTCAGGAGCTCCATGTTACGATACCAAAGGAATAGATTCAAAGTAAAAGAGAGGAGGTTTAATTTAGATATTAGGAAGGAAATGTTCCTTGCGAGGGTGGGCAGGCCCTGGCACAGGGTGCCCAGAGCAGCTGTGGCTGCCCCTGGATCCCTGTAAGTGTCCAAGGCCAGGCTGGACGGGGCTTGGAGCAACCTGGGATAGTGGAAGGTGTCCCTGCCCATGGCAGGGGGATGGAAGATGATTTAAGGGGGATGGAAGGGATTTAAAATCCCTTTCAACCCAAACCATTCTATGATTCTGTGATTTCTATGAATGCATTCTGCGAATAAGCAGAGAGCAAACCTCGGGCAGGGCAGAGCGGGGCACTGGGCTCTCGTGCAGCCCCTTGCCCATCTGTGGGGGTCTCACCACACGGAAAGACTCCGGTTGTGGTGATTTTACAGCGTGTGAGGAGCCCCCCGTGCCCGCACCGGCACCCGCGGCCGCCGCCCGATCCGGCCGCGCTGCGTTCCAGTCCGGGCTTTGCCGCTCTCCCCGTCGGGCTCCGGGCCGGGGCCGGCCGCAGGTCCTCGGGGTTCCTCCGAGGGCCCGGGCGGTCACTCCGGGGGTCTGGACAGCACCTCCGGGATCTGAAGAGCCCTTTTGGGGGTCCCTGCGGGTGCCTGCAGTCCCTCCGGGGGTCCGGGCGGTTCCTCCGGGCGGTCACTCCGGGGGTCCGGGCAGCACCTTCAGAGGTCCTGGTGGAGCTATCAGAGCCCCTTCCTCGGGACTGCTCCCGCCGAGCAGCGCTCCGCAGCCCTGGGCTTAAATATATATATTTATATAAATATATATGGGGAGAGAGGGTAATTTGGCCCCGCGCGCTGTAAATTGTACATTTAAACAATGACACAGTTTTTCCACTCCGTTTGGCAAACCCCGCCATCATCCCCTCAGCGTTGTCGGGGGTCCTCACCCCTCACGGCAGCAACAGCCACGGCCGAAGGGTTAAGCACTAACTTTAAACAGTCCCTGTCCCGCAGGAGCTCCTTTTCCGTGAGCCGAGGTGGGCTTTTCCCCCCTCTCCTTAAATAACGAGGGTGGTCCCAGCATACTCTATATCGAGACAGCTTTTCATCAGTTGCTCATCAGCATGCTAATTGCTGTATGACTAATTATGCCCTGAATTCCAGTTGATTTTCTTAATGAGACAGCTGGGTTAATTATGTAATCGTATGATTACATTAGCCCAGAGTGCCCTGGCGAAAAGGAAGGCGGGCGGGAGTGGGATGTCACCGGGCGAGGGGCGCGGGGGCAGCCGTGGCCGTCATGACCGGGGAGGGCAACCCTGCGACAGCGCCCGCGGTGTAAACTGACACTGAGATTTGTGCCTTCTTCCAGGATGAGGGAGGAATGGGGGTTCATCAGCAAAACTCACTTGGGAAGCTCAGACAGTCATCGATGGCCGTGTTGTATTTTGAGCATTGAGGTTGGGTTTGGGCTGAGCGATGTGGGATGGGGGGTGGATTGTAGAGTCGTAGAATATCCTGACCTGGCAGGGGCCCACAAGGATCATCAGTCCAACTCCCTGCACAGCACAGCCCCAACAATCCCACCCTGAGCCTGAGAGTGTTGTGAAAACGTTCCCGGAGCTCTGGCACCCTGAGGCTGTGCCAGTTTCCTGGGGAGCCTGGTCAGCACCCCACCATCCTTTGGGGGAAGAACCTTTTCCTGATAAAAAACCGAGACCTCCCCTGACACAGCTCCAGCCGTTCCCTCAGGTCCTGTCCCTGGTCACAGAGAGCAGAGATCAGAGCTGCAGACCCCATGAGTCTCTCCTCAGTCTCCTCCAGCTGAACAAACGAAGTGCCTTCAGCCGCTCCTTGTACCGCCACTCCTGACCCTTCACCATCTGCGTGTCCCTCCTTTGGACACTCTCTAACAGCTTTATATCTTTCTTACATTGTGACACTCAAAACTGCACCCAGGATGGTGAGAGGCTGCCTCATGTAATGTGTAGTTCGGGCAAAATCAATCTTAGTGTTTCTTTTAAAATTGTTTGTGAAGTCAGTAGTTTACATGCATAAAAAGCAGCAATAAAAAAAATGGATCTCTCGCCCTGCTGTTGAAAAAAGATTCATCGTCAGGGCATGTGTGTGGTGTGAGAACAGCCTGAGAGGTGTTGCTGTGGCTGCGTCGCACCAGCTTGTTTGATGTGAAGTATTAACTGCTATAAAAATAATTTTGCATTTGTAACATTAATTGTTCTCACGTCTGTGTCCACTGAGATGTGTCTGTCCTCCTCCTTTGTGGGGACAGAAGCTCACTGCTGTGTGTCCCAGCAGTGAGCAGAGGATGTGCCTAGAGCTCTGCAATCCTTGGGGAAGGAGAGGCAGGAACGGGCTCTGCAGGTCCCAGGTTGGAAATACGGTGGTTTCTGTTTCTGCTGTGGTAGCGTGGAGGAAACCTCGCCAGGGATCAGATCCAGATGTGCTGGGCTGCCTGCAAACACAGGATGCAGGGGTCTTCTCTGTGGGTACAGCATGCAACAAGTGGATTAGGAAAAATGAGCAGAACAGGAAACAAGAGAAGAAAATGCACTAAATTTAGTGTAAAAATAGACATCTCAATCTACTCTTGGGCAGTAATGATCTTGCAAAATGCTCCTCCAAGTTCTGGATGATCAGATCCCTTTTACTAATTTTCTCATTTTTTTTATTTATCCTGTGCCTAGCAGGGATTCTGGAATTTCACAAGAGAAAATTCAAAGCAAGGGAATAATGTGTGGCGAGTTTTCCACGTTTCAGTGTTCAGCGAGGTGATTTTTCTCTCTTACAGACCACAGAGAGGGCATTTCCTTCACTGCCTCTCTCTGTAATCCAGGGCCAGCTGATTTTTTTTGAGCCGTGTATGCCTGTTGTTTGTGTAATGAATCGAAAGTTTTGGTCCATTGCTTGTTTAAAAATTCAGTGACCTCCTGTTAAATGACATGAAACATACTTTGCAAACCTGGTTAATATAAAAAGGTATGCTTTTCCATGCGTGCATGTGTTGGGAAAAGGAGAGTTATTTTATTTATTTTTAATCCACTCCGCTCAGGTAAGAAAAAAGCCATTGTGACTGTAAGGTTTATACTTGTTTCAGGTTAATTGGTGTTTATAAATACTCCAGAAATAACAGGTTTTTAGGTTTTTCAAGCTAAGAGAGCATGTTGGAGCTTGCCATGAGAAATGATTTTTCTCTCTGCCCAAAATGTCTTGGTTGGTCATTTTATTGTCATACAATGATTAGTTTTCTTTAATGCAGTTTATAAAAATTAAGTCTAAGAGGTGCCTCACCCGTGGGTTTTTTTACATGTCCTCCAGCAGTATTTAGTGGCTGCAGGCCATTAGTCCTTCACATAGGCTCTAGTGAAGTTGGAAGTTTAATGCGCAGAGACTTTTTTACATTTTGTTTGTTCTGCCACTGTTTTGCTACTTGAACATTAACCTTTAATAGAGCTAAATTAAATATACATGTCCTGATGAATAATTATGAGATTGCAAGCATTTTCATTTTGTACATAAAGCTTCTCAGGGATTGCAAATTTGACTAAAACTTTAGTCATTATTCACTTCATAATGCCCATGTTATTTTTGTCTTTTAATTCTTTACTGATTTCAATATAAAAAGCCCTATGTATTAGGAGCAAAATACCTCTTGTGCGTGTCCTGGCTTTGTACAATGGGCATGTTAAAGTGAGGGTGGGGAAAAGTGCACCCACAATTTTGTCGAGTTCAGTTTCTTTCATCGTGGCACTTTACTGCTATTTTGTAGAAATACCCATAGGTGAAACTTAAGATCCTGGGCCCGACAGGGTTCGTGGTTCCTGTAACAATTTAAGACGTGGCCAGAGCGAGACAATCCAGCCTTTCTTTGTGCTCGGCAGATGAATGTCCCGGGCTGGCTCTTTGGGGGGATGCTGAGCTGCAGGAGTGTGACAAAACGCTCCTTGCGGAGGAAGGTCACGGACCTCCATGGGAGCAGGGGGATGTTGTGACAGCCCACACCGTAATTGGACCATACATAAATACTGCAGAGCCTTCAGCTCGTGCTACTGCTGCCACTTCAGCTCTCTATTTAATTCCTTACCTGTACCCCCCTGTCTCTGCCACAATAACATTTTAAGTTTGATTTATTATAAATATTTTAATACAGATAATAATAACGAAAAGTATTTGGCCTAAAAAGCATAAATGAAAAAGCTATGTAGTCATAAACTATGTATGTACAGAGAACAGATGACAAGCAACCTAGATTTTGTATTATGAACAGGGTAATGCCATAAGCTGTTGAAGAACCGGAGTAACAAAATGCAGCAGGCTGCTACTTAGAATGTCTCTGAGCTCAACATAACCCAGTGCTATTCTTTTATAAACCATGCAACAACGCTGGCATATTGAAAAAACACACAGGCTCATGCTTAATGTGTTAACAGAGGTACAATAGACTTATTATGTGTTTCCAGAGACTGGAACTGAGGGTGGTCTGAAAAATTAATGACTGTGGTGGTTGAAAATTAAGTGAACTCCCTAATATATACTGTTGTTGATCCACTGAGTTTGGTGTTTAGCATTCCTCAACAGGAGACTAAATCTTTGCAGCCATTTCACAAGAGATGCTGGCGCCCATAGCAGAAATATATTCAATAATCTTTTATAAGTCCATCACACTCCGGAGTTTTCCTATCCTGACTGGGAAGAAGTCCCAGAATAAATCACACGTGCACACGTCAGGTGTGTGCTGAGAACCCTCTTTACCAGAAGGGGATGAACATCAGAGAATTAATACTGAGAGGACATTTGATTAATAGTGTAAGAAAAAGAGAGATCCAAACCCAAGGTTCCTGGAGTTGATTACATCCATACGTTTCTGATTATTATTGATCTGTCAGTTAGAAAAAGTACCACTCAGATCTCCATGGTCAGCCTGTTTGAGCTCCGTTGTGCAGGAGGGCACAGTTTGCTTTAGAAATTCACTCCTGCACAAGCAGAGGCCTGTGAGGGACAGTAGCTGTCAGTGAGCTGTGCAGTTTGATTGTTTTCATCCAAAAATCCTCATTTTGCAATAAAAAATACGAAGCTTGAAACTCTCTTTGTATCGTGGCTGTCGGCACCCAGAAACAACGTCCTGTGGGTTAGTGCCAGGATGAAGGAGGTACGTCCCAGTTCCATGGAATCACAGCATGGTTTGGGTTGGAAGGGACCTTAAAGCTCATCCAGTTGCACCCCTCTGCCATGGGCAGGACACCTTCCACTATCCCAGTTTGCTCCAAGCCCCATCGAGCCTGGCCTTGGAAACTTCCAGGGATGGGGCAGCCACAACCAAGGCAACCTGTGCTGACCTCACCACCCTCACAGCCAAGAATTTTTTGCCAGTATACCATCTAACCCTGCCCTCTGTCAGTGGGAAGCCATTCCCCCTTGTCCTGTCCCTCCATCCCTTGTCCAAAGTCCCTCTCCAGCTCTCATGGAGCTCCTTTAGGCACTGGAAGGGGCTCTAAGGTCTTCCCAGAGCCTTCTCTTGTCCAGGTGAACACCCCCAGCCCTGTCAGCCTGGCTCTGTATTCAAAGAGAACACAGATAGAATGAAATATTTCTGGTTTTTTGAAGTTTGCAGGATATATGATGTGAGGAATGTACAGGTCTAACAACTCGAAGTAGGGCCCTGCTGGCACCGAAATGGAGAAAAAAGGACACTTGTGCTCTGAACTGCTTGGGTCGCAGAAGTGTTCCTGTTACATTTTATTTTACTGTTTCTTTTTCAGATCCAGTTCCAGCCTTGGATTTAGGACAGCAGCTTCAGCTGAAGGTTCAACGTATGCACGATATTGAAACAGAAAACCAGAAACTTAGGGAAACTCTGGAGGAATACAATAAAGAATTCGCCGAGGTGAAAAATCAGGGTAGGTTGCAACCATATTACCAGCTTTTAATGCACACTGAAATTTGAAGACAGGGATTGAATTCAGTTCTATTTCTTAGAGGTGGAGGTGACAGTAACATTGAAATTCAGTATAGAAAGTACAGTAGTCTATCAGAGCCACTTCTGTATTTGTGTGTGGAGATACGGCTTTTGGCAGACTCTTTGGATTTCTTAAAAGTTTCATTTATTGTAGCACCAAGTCAGAGGATGGAGTTGTTATTCTGCATATTTGGTGGTAGCCTTCAGCACTGAAAATTACACCTGACTGACGTTATTTGTGACATTTCTGAGAAGCAGTGCTGGTACTGACATCAAGCTGAACGTGGGTGTTCGTACTTGCAGGATGTGCAGCTTGCACAGACAAACACAAAAATTTAGTATTTTATACCCACATATGAATCTGTACAAAATGGAACTTTTTCTTACTGTTTTATCTAAATGTACTACTGGAGTACATTCAGCATATGCACTTTATTTTTACTCTAGAGACTATCCATAGAGCGATGTAAATACAAGCCATTACTGTTAAATTATTTAAGTTTTAATGAGACTAAAGTACATGAAAATACATGAAAATCTCGATGAGATTTAACAACTGTTGGCTTTAAGACTGCTCAGGTTTTCTTGTGATTCAGAATGTAGTCTCCTGCACCAGGAAACAACATTTTCTCAGCTGTACACCTAGTTGCCTATCCATGGGACTTTTCATTTCCGTCTTTAATGCCCAGTTCTGGATGGTGGAAAGGTAAATTGTCTTGGCATTTGGAAAAATGGAGATTTTATTTTTTTATTTTATTTATGGAACTGTTGCACCCAAGTAATGTTTGAAAGCTGCGTTAGCACCTAAGTTGATTTTGTTACATCTCATTTTTTGCTGAGGGAACATCTATGCTGTTACGTATTTTGAAATCTATTTTGTTTTAACGTAGAGGGTGTGACCCCTAGAGAGGACAGGTATCAGCATGCCAGGACTTGGGCTGGACTGCAGGAGATGTCATGTTGGGACTGTAACGCTCTAAGCAAGACTGTATTTTTTGCTGGAAATGTACAATCATTGCAGTTCACTGTGCAGAGTTTTCCTGGGGCTGTGCATCCAGTACATCCAAGCGTGACATGGGGGTTCATCTCACAAAGTGGAAAAGCTCTTGACTTGTAGAGTTTTTTGCTACAACCACTCATAAAGTGACATTTTTGATTTTCCCTGATGTGCTGGAACTTCCTTTCCATTTTCCCACTGTAGCCTTTGTGTTGTTTTTCACTCCAGTGCAGTAGTTTTACTCTCTGCTTCAAACAGGGATTAATAAGCTATCCAGGGAAAAGGCTGTTGTTAGCTAAGGGTGCTTTGATCAGTTAATCTCTTTGTTTGGAGTGCTCGTATGAGCTCTACGGTGCCTGTAAGAACTTCTTCCAAAACTGGTATAAATGGCAAGCTAACAAGCTGTAGCTGACCTGAGCACTGAAGAAGGCACTTAGTGCTCCAAGCAATGTAGAGGATTCAGCTGTACTGTCCAGCACATCTATTGTTAGGTGCTTAAAGGTAAAATCAGATTTTATTACAAAAGTTACGTTTTCCCCCATATTTGTGCACTTCTTGCATTCGTTTTTGTAGTTTTGTTTTCTTTTAAAATTAGACATTGAAACGTAGTCAAGGTGCAGTTATGTGCATTTCCATGAGATTATTTTGCTCTCTGCTTCTCCATATACCAGAATATTTTTGCAGATTTATATCTGAAAGTACCTGGAGCAGAGGTGTCCCCAGGAGAGAGTGCAGCACCCTTTGCCTATAGGAGCAGCATCCCGTTGTCTGTGCAAGGGAGCATCCTTTGCTTGTTCAGGAAGAGATCAGGATTTGTATGACTTCCCAGATCTCAGGGAAGAATTTCCCTTTGCTTAAGAAAAAAAAGAAGTTACGTGTCCTTTTCACGGCCTGTTACTCAGTAATGAGCCTCAGCTGATTTCTGCACAGCCAGCAAAACCCTGCTCCTTCAGGCAGAGGCAGCTGCTTTGCTGGCAAGCATTTTTACCACTCTTCCCCCCCGCCTTTTTTGTGGTCACAGTGGCCCAAGCTGCTTTTGGTAGTGCCCAGACAGCAGATCATGTCACCAGCTACCTCCTGTCTGCTTCTCAGCTCCCTGCTCAACTCTCAACATCGGGGTTTTGAAAGGATTACGTGTGGGTTTGTGTGATATTGTTGAGGGGTTTTCCCCCAAGCCCATAGGGTTTATTTTCCATATTAGGGTTTGTCTTCCTAGGATGTTTCTGCAGAATATGAAACTTTTCTGTCCAAAAGTTTTTATTTTTTCCTCAAGCATTATTAATGGCATCTGTTAATAAGCTGATGTCTTTAACCCCCCCTGCATCCCGGTGTGAGTACTCTGAACTGTGTTGCTGCTTTGAGTCTTCTGGCAGTCCAAGGCTTTTTCCAAATTCCATTATTGTTACAAAGCATACTCTGGTGGATGTCCTGCTTTTCCTCTTCTGAGCCCTATAAGGATTCAGTCCTTTCCTGTGGGTGGGATCACAGGGCTTTCACGTAGGAACAGATCGGGGCACGTAAGGAGATGTTGAGCTGTAGCTCTGTAGGTTTCTGCATCTGCTCTCATCCAGTGCTGGGCATAGGGAAATGCAGGAGAGCTCTTTTATCTGGGGGAAGGGTTCTGCAAATTCCCTGGAAGGCTGCAAGTGCCTCAGAAAGTTAAAACAGTCGTTGTTTGTGTGTAAACCCCAGTGTGGATGACAAGGCAGCGACAGCAACTGGGACACGCAGAGCTCCAGTGCCTGCTGTTAATGCAGCAGTTGGATCCCGACTGTCGGGTTTCTCATCAGCTGGGAAGCAGAGCAGAGCTGTATCTCAGATATGTGTTCAGTTAGTGTGAGATTGCATCTGTGCATGAACCATAGTGGAGCTGCCTCTTAGTGCATGAGCACATTTAGGTGAATTAAGTGTCCTGTGTGTAAATGCATACTTAAACCTGCACTGGGACTTTATTAATCTTCACTCAGCACTGAGCTGATTTTAGACTAGTCAATAAGGTGATATTATATTTTACAATTGATTTTTTTTCCCTTCTTTTTTAAAAAAAGTCATGTTAGAGGAACCTTCTTCACTCTGCTTTCCAGCAAACTCCATTGATCCTTCTCAACCTAAACACTTAAAGTTCAATTTAACATTTAGGGAGTAAAAGGTCTCCAAAGGGACTCATATCCATTGATTTTGTGTCAGAGTTGAAGAGCTAAAGTTTAAAACACACTGAGCCTACAGGGTAAAGCAAGCCTTGTGTTGTGGAACCACGTGGAGCTGTGTAAACTCATTCTTCCCCTGTTGTTTTTCTGCAGAGGTTACAATAAAAGCACTTAAGGAGAAAATCCGAGAATATGAACAGACCCTGAAGAACCAAGCGGAGAACATAGCCCTTGAAAAGGAACAAAAGTTACAAAATGATTTTGCGGAGAAGGAGAGGTGAGAGAGAGAGAGTGTGTGTGTGTGTGTGTCTGGGTGCCGGGGAGGAGGAGAGAGGTATTTTTCTGTTTAATCTTCCCAGCCAGAACTGGTGGCTGGAGACAGCTCATCTATTGACTGATTCTGGCGATTTATGCGTGTGACACGGAATCATTTGATACTCAACTTTGCCCAGAAAAACAATCGGGAGAGTGTGGAAGTGAAACAAGGACAGATTGTCTCTTCTCTGTGCTGTGGTGGGGGGGTGTCATGTTCAGGAGGGTGCAAACCTGCTTTTATTCCTCCCTGGCTGTGCTGTCCTCTGTGACACCAATCTGTCTCCATTAGCCAGGGTAATTCCCTGTGTGTCACAGAACCGTGGCACAGGCTCTGCAACCCTGGGCTGGGGGAGATCAAGCGCTGCACCCACAGCCTGGGCCAGGGATGCACCAGCCCTGCTCCCCTGGGAATGGCTCAGAGAGGAGATATCTTCCTGAATCATCCTGGGAAGGTTTGCATCTTCCTACACGCCAAAATTAAGAAGGGTTTTAATTATTTGTTATCGATTAAAGAAAAATATTTTGGATGCATTTGTGATCTTTTGCAAATGAGCAGGGAGCGTTTGAATCTTTAGGTTGGTGGGCAAATAAATCAGGCAGGAGAAAACCAAAGAGCTAAAGAGGGAGTTCTTTCAGGCTGCATTCCCTGCCTTGAGAATTTATTACTCCCGTGGAGCAATAACACTGAAGCTATAATATGTTCAACATAGCGTGGAAAACCTTCAGTTCACGTGAGCTTTTTAGTTGGAGGGTTGGTTGTTTAAATTCAGGGCTGAGTGGGGAGACTCTACCAGTGAATGCAAAGGGTTTTTTTGATTCATCAATACTTGTGGTTGCTTTTCTGATAAGCAGCTTGTAAGCAGTGGTTTTAACAACTGCAATTTCAATGTACTTAAAAATAAAACAAAATGGCAGGTCGTGGAATGCAAATAAAAGTGTGTGTGAGAGAGGTTTTGAGGTCTCAAAGTATACAGTTCAGTATGAAGGGAACTGACGCACAATTCTCGCTATAAATAGTTATTAACCTGGTCAGCAGTGTTGGAGAATAAATTTATGCACCCTATGGAGTGCAGGCAGGATGCTGGTAGTTTCATAAGCCATTTCACAATTCTGAGATCTGCAGAATATCCTAAAAGTAGTGTTGTAAAAAGCACGGCTCCTGGGAGATGTTGGAGCAGCTCCTTTCAAAGATGAGTTTTATAACTCCTGCAGCCTGGCCCTTAGCAAGGAGTGCAGTGGCTGCGTGGCCAGATGATATAAAAATGAGTTTAACTGACACAAACAAGAAAATGTTGCCTGTGGACGTAAGAAATGTGAGCATATTAAAGTTTTGCTCATGTTCTGTAGAAAATATCACTGTGAGATTTGTTTTGAAATATGTGTGTTTTCTTAAAGAGTAGCTAATAATATTGCTGCATTTGGCACCCATTACAGCTCTGATGAAACAGCTGCTGCATCTATTCACTCTATCAGTTGTGGCAACAAATTCCTTCATTATGACACTAAAATGGAAATGTATCATTCTTCTTGTACTAACTTTGTACAACAGAGGGTGCTTGGTGACAATTTTCTCAATGTGTGTGACATTTCCAAAACAAATTATGCTCAAGAAAACCTTCCACTGAAGTTGTCATTTATATAGCAGTCAACTCTTGTATAATGTTCACAGCTTATGTTATGAGGTGGCTACACTGTTAAAATTTTAATAAGTGGGACCACAAAGTAGGAACGGCATCTCACAACGTGACAGGATTTATGGGTCCCACGGAAGCACCTCGTAGCCTGTGTGGTGTTGGCAGTTGTCTGATTCCAGTTGAGATGTTTAATCGCTCCATCCTCCAGATTTCCAAGGCACAGATGAGTTGTTTGACGTGATCATGAGCTCTGCTCTCACCTCTCCTCTCCCCTTCACAGAAAATTGCAGGAGACACAGATGTCGACAGCCTCGAAGCTTGAGGAAGCTGAACACAAAGTTCAGGCTTTGCAAACAGGTTTGGCATCGCTTTTGTGACCTTTTCCAGGGGATCAGGTGGGAGGTGAGAGGACAGGGATCGTTGGGTGTGTCAGGACTGGGTGTGAAGCAGCTGTTGGAGGGCAGGGAGGTCCAGCAGAGCTCACATGTGCTTTGTGAATCAGAGCAAATGCGCCTGTTGCAGCCGGTCATTGGCAAATACAGGGACAAGGCCATGGAGCACACACAGAGTCAGAGCATCCCTGGAATTACAGCAGGCCATGGAACTTACCATCCACATGTGTTCTGGTTCCACACATTTCCAAACTGATAAATATCTGTAGTGATCAGTGTGAACCCCATTTCTTGCCTGTTACTATGATTTGCCATTAATTTTCATATTTGCGTACTTCAAAATTCCAGGTCTGGGCACATTTGGCTTTGTTTACTATGAGAACAGAAGAAATTTTATTCCCTGAACTATTGCAATAAGTATTTCAAAGGAATAAGCACTTTAGCCAGCTTAATAAGAAACTAATAATGTCTAGCTTGGTTAAGCAGAAAGTGGGAACTCTTGCAGTATAACAGAAATACCGTAAGAAATTGTGAAAAAAGTCAAAACCCTATGGTTTTTTCTAACCCATAATGGTTTACCTAGGTAGAAAGATAAAGCTAAGGAGGTGTACAGCTTTATTTTTTTTCATCAGGAGATGTACAGCCTTATTTATGACTGAATACTGCTATTTCAGTACTGTAATGCTTCATGTTTATACCTTTTAGCCTTGGAAAAAACCAGGACAGAACTATTTGATCTGAAAACAAAATACGATGAAGAAACTACTGCAAAGTAAGATTTCCCTGTTTTCTTTCTATGTCTTCCTTCAGGGCATCACTGATTTTTCTGTTTTGCATCTGTCTGTTGGAGAGAGATGAGATGAGCGAGGCTCAGGCATCCAAGTTTTTTGGAAAACATGGTCATAATTTGGCCTCCTATGGAGAGATTATTAGCTTTCATATTTTCTTCCCACCAACAAGATCCTTTTCCTGGCACACATGCTGCTGCATTCCTGGTTTCATTCTCAGGTGCTTCATCTGCGTATCCCTTATCCTGTATATCTCTTGTATTTTGTTTAGAAGTAGGACAGTTTCAGAAATAAGGTATTTCTACTGTGATCTTCCTATCTGAGTGAAAACAAAACTTCGTTTAGTAAAGGATTTCTGACTCTTAGGCACCCTAGTTCTTTCTGCTTTTGGGGTAGTAGTCCTTGCTCTGCCAGGTTCGCCTCTAATTACCAAAAGTAGCATTTTGGGCAAATTTTCCTTGTTTTCAAGTAGAACATGAAGGTAGTCTTAAAAATACATATTCTTGTCTTCTTAATAGCTACTGTTTCCAATTATCCTCTGGTTTTATTAACAGTCAGGGCAGGGAACAACAAAAGAGACAGACTGCTGCTGGTTTCCTTTGAACCCTTCATATTTAAGGAAAGTTAATAATGAGAAGGAATTCTCATGATCAGCGGGATTAAGCACAAAGAGTCATTTCAGTGTCTGGAAATGGGATGGGAACGAAGCAGGCGTTTCGGATGGCTGGGACACTGCAAGGGAAGGGCTGGGACTCAGTGTCACCTCGCTGTGCCCACTGCCCAGGGTTAAAAACCAGTCAAACTGGCACCAGTTCTAAATTTCTTACCCTGTGGGTCTGTGCCTGTTGAGGATCTGATTCCCCACTGAGGATGTGGGGAACCCAGAGCTCACAAAATTCAGCCCATGGTAGTTAACAGTCAGCACTTGGAGTTTAAACACCTTTTACATCCTTCAGGATAATCTTTCAGGTGAATTTTGGTCTGGCTCTGGAAGTCCAGTTTCCTTTGAGCTCCTTGTGGGATGAGTTCCATGCAAGGGGATCAAAAATATTTTTGTTCCCTCATTGATTCCTCCCTCTCTAAGGGATGTAAACAACTGCTGGTTCAGATGGAGCCTTGAATTCCTGCAGATTGCCTTTGCTTTTTCCTGCACATAACTGATATTGTTGCTGTTATTTCATCTTGCAGTCGCTTCTGGGGGAACAGGCAGAGATCAGTGGTTGTAGGCACTGAACCTAATAACCCCTCACCCTTTTTAATGTGTTTATTTGCAGAGTGCTTCATTTTTTAATACTGTTTCTCTAAGTGCTGTAATTTATCTTACACTGAGCAAAATCTGTTCTCTAAAAGATTTGTTTGCATTTCTAATTCCATTCTTTTGGGGAGATTCACACAGAAATATTTCTTTTTAATATGATCTTGAGAATGACTCTTACCTAGTTTATATAGAATTACATAAAATTAGTAGCATCTGCACTAACAAGAAGTTTATTGTGTTCTGTAGCAGAATGATTATGGAGACTGGGTCTGGAATATAGTGGTCACGGAGCTGAATCCTGAAGCAGACATTAAGCTTGTACTTTATCTCTCAGACTGATGTACTGTGAAAACAAACTCGTAGGACCTAATAACAGCAGAAATATTTTATCATTGTTTTGGATATTTATGGCAGGATAGTTCTTGCATAACAACAGCCGTCTGTAGCGTTTGTAGCCCAAATTTTGCAATATGGAAATCTAGAAGAACATGAAAAGGAACCGAATGTAGACAGTGAAATTGAGTCATCTATTTTAATTGTAAAAGCTGGGAGAAAGGCTGAAAAAACACCAATAAAAAGGGTGAAAGACAGTTTGATTCTTTTCTTAAGAGAAGCCCTCTTTTGATCTAGGTCTGAAAAGCTACTTGTATTGCCAATTTTAATTTTATGTTTTAAAAACATGTGATTTTTATCTTAGGCCAGAATTGTTAATTTTACAGACGCTTATTTGATGCAGACGAATTGGAGTGCCTTCAGGAAAAAAACAGATAATTGTCAATTTTTTAAAGCTAACAGTGCTTTTAAGATTTTCAGTCTCAGAATAAAGCTGTCTTTCAACTACTTGAAACTTTGAAAATCTTTCAAACAAGAAAAAAAAAACCCCAAGAAGCAAAAGAAATACAGTGAGAAGTCTTCATTATCAGCATTAAGGAGTCTGGATTTTATCCTGGAGACCGGTTGTGGTGATCTTAAAAGTTGGGAATTATTCTGTCAACTTGTTTGTTTTATCTTTTCACAATGTCCCGTTCAAAGTACTTTACGTGCAAAGGGAGGGACAGGGGCACAGCCAGGCACCTCCAGATGAGATCAGTGGCTGGAATTAAAATTTCCAGTCCAATTCTGTCATCCCCACGTACCAAATTCCCAGCAGGTGGGTGTGTGCTGGCCCTGCCCCTTCCCTGAGCCCCAGCAGAGCCCCGGGCCGGGCACTGAAGGTGTTAATGACAAAAAGAAGTTTATTATGTGCAGTCATTGCAGTCTGTCAGCTGGAATATCAGAAGCTGCCTTTGACAAGATGGCAGGAGCAAAGTTTTCCATGTGTAGGCTTGAAGTAAAATGTAATTAGCCTTTATGTGCAGAACAAGGATCCATTGATGAATACAGCTGGTCTTTGTTTTCTTCTGTCATTGAGTGTGGGAGGTAAAAGTGTTCTTCTTCATGTTTATTAATACAAGATTCCTTAGACAAATGGCAAGCACAGTTTAATATTTGTTGGAACACAGAGGGGCTTGCCAAAACAGTTGTTGTGTAAGAGGATTTCAAGGTTTTCAGATTATAATCATCTCTGGGTTAAATAAATGAATGATTACTCTGCCTTTTTCAATTAAAGAGGCACATCCTCTCTCGAGGCCTGACACTGATTTTGTTTGCTGTCCCACACGTTCCTATCAGCAAACCTGGATTTAACCATCACTAATGAGTTTGATCTGGAGATTCTATCAGACTTGGAACTGAAAAGCAAACTCAGGCTTGAGTTTCAGCAAAATTAAAGAATGTTGGGGTTGTTTTTTTTACCCTAGTGCAACAGACTTTTTTCTTTCTTTCTTTCTTTGTAGAAAAAGAAACATTCTGTATACATTTCCTCACTTTTCCAGGGACAAACTGTTCTCTCCATCAGTGCTCTTTCACTTCTGGTTTGCTGCAGAATCCAAGCAAGTGCTTGGGATTCCGAGCTGAGCTCCCAGCCGGAATGGTTGGATTCCAGTTTTAGATCAATTCCAGAGCCACCTCTTTGCTCCGACCCCTGCTCTCCCCCAACCTAAATGAATTCTAATTGGAAAAGGACCTTGGGTTGCAGCACATACAGTAGGCTTGTTACATTACTGTTAACATGTGGGTTGAGGCTCCCTCCCTTTGATGAAAGAAAATATCGAATTTCACTGAAATGCTCCATTTTCACCAGCCGGCTTTAAGTAGTCTTGTGAGGATTTTGGGTACTGCCCACTCCCCCCCCTGCCACTTCTGCAATAAAAACCCTTCATAAACAACACAAACCAGAAAATGTTTAGGTTAAGGTTGTCAGTCAGAGCAGCTCTGCCACCACCAGTTTTGTTACCAGTGGATTTTCTGTAAGATTCAGACTTTTTGTCCTTCTAAAAGTAGCACAGGAATGCAATGGAGAAGGAGCTTTTCATATTTACTGAAGCAGTCATCCAAACACAGCTACTTTCAATAACTTGTAGAAAAACATTTTGCCTCCAGTATATGAAGCAGAGAATTATTGTCCCTCCATAGATCAGACTGATTATTATTTTTTTTGGCAGCACAGCTAAGGATGACACAGGAGGACAATGGGAACAGAAGGAGATGCCTGTGGTTTTTGGCTCTTTAGGGTAAACGATGCTTCTCTTCCACATTATCAAACAGACCTGTCCTTCTGGCATCAGTGTAGAATAAAGTTCTACAGATGTGCTTTTCTGCATGGAAAGAGTGGAGAACTGGGCTTGGAGACAGGGGACCAGAAGTTTTAGAGGAATCCTGAAGAGTTATTTCTGCCTGAAGTTATGTGGTGGAATTGGAGTTTAAATATTCATGTGAAATCTTCTGTTGTATTGGGGCAAATCTCAGTTAACTTGGACTTCAGGGGAATAACTGCCAATAGTTAGTGAGAATTAAATTATTTACTTTATTTTTTTTTAACAAATCTTTCTTGGTTAAGTGCTGGCTGGTGCCAATATATCACTTCTCAAATGTTTGTAGTCTTCCATTTTGATGGTGCTCAGGGTCAAACTGAATAAAAAATAAAGTTGTGCTCCCTCCAGCATCACATAATTACTGTGATAGATGGTCTCAGATGCTGCTTCCCCCCACAGAGCATGAAATACTGTAGTTAGGGTGGTGGTGTTGTACATGACATGAAATAGCTTCTATTTGCTGTGCCTTTAAGGTCTTAAAAGTTTCCTATTTCCTGTTCTTTTGATGAGTCATTAACTTCTAATGCTCAGCTTTGGAATTATTGCTGTATTTAAAGTGATTTCCCTAGAAACAGGAGATGGAGAACTTCATAGGCATGTCTCTTTTCAGAGTTTTTTCTCTTCCTCAGTTTCCTAGTCCTACTGCCACCAGCGAAACCCCAGCAGTGGTGGCAATGAGGGGATGAAAAACCAGGGAAGATGTTACAGAGAACTATTTTTTTTTTAAGGAAAAAAAAAGTGAAGAAAAATTGGATGTTTTCAGTCTTACAGAAAGCTCTGTCTGCATTTTACCATTTGAGGTTCAAAGTTTTAACTGTGCTTTATGCAAAACTCACCAGGCTGAAAGTCACTACTATAACGTTAATATCTTGCTTAAAAACCTACAAGTGAAGATGAATGGAAGTACTTTGGAGATCTACTTCTTGTTTTGACCTAAAGCTCTGGTATGAAAGGAGTCTCGAAAGCCCATGTGCAAACCAGCCTTTTTTGTCACATTTCTGGTTCAGCCTGCCGTCACACCAGAAAAGCTGCTAAGTTATATGGGAAGAGAATTCAGTGTTCCTATAAAACACGTGGCTCTGTAAAATCCTGAGTGCTTGCTTGAAGCACTGGCATTGACCTTTACTTTTGGATAGGGAAACTGAGGCACAGGGAGAGTGGCTAATGCCCAAAGGCAACAGTCCAGCCTTGGCTGGAGTCTAGAAATATGCAGACATGCAAATGATAAACCACAAACTGACAAAAAGGTTATTTATTTTCATTTTTTATTTCTAAGGGTGCTTTTCTGAGAACTCCATATAAATGGAGCCTTTGGAGTCAGTAGGCTTTTGTGCTGTAGCTGGGCTCTGTTGCCTCTTCTGTTAAACTTATAATGCTTGCAATTAGTTAATGTAACTTTCTGACAGCACCAAAGTGCCCTAGGTCCTCTCAGGGCTTTTATTTTGTTTGTGTTTTAACCTCCAGTGAGACTGTTCAGTTCCTTTTTCTAGTATAGCCTAAAAGCTGGTGTTATTTAACAACCCAAAGTAGCAAAAAAAATAGCCTTAGGGTATTCCAGCATATTCTAGTCATCACCCTGTTATCTGTAACCTTGGCTTGACATGAGATCCTTAGATGGAAATCTTCAAATAAATGCAAAGTACTTTGGCTACTGTGCCAGCCAGGCTGGGGGTCATCCCGGCCATGGCTGCAACCAGTGGGAGTGAAGCTGTATGGAGAGGCAGTGGGTCTGTGTGGAACGACAAGGGGCAGGAGTGTCCCTGTGTCCCTGTCCTGTCTGTCCCCACTTGCTCGTGTCAGCCAGACCTCTTCAGGCTGGTGCAGCGGCCTCAGTCCAGGAACAGAGGGACCACGAGTGTGTTCCTGCAGTCCCAACCTCCCAGCAGGGCCTGGCTTTCCCTGGGAGGCCAGCCAAAGGACGTTCCAGTTTTTTGAGCCATCTCACCACAGCAGGTCCTTTTACCTGTAGCAGCTGAACTTTGGAGGTGCCTGGGAGGGCCATGTGAGGAAGAAGAGGAGCGAGTCAGAGGGAAGGAAAACCCTCTGGCAGAGGCACATCTGCCCACAGCAGGGACAAGGTTCTTGGGCTTCCGTCTGCCGGTCAGCTGAGCTTGGATTCCACGCAGCTCTTTCATGTGTGTCTGCAAATTACAACAGTCTCTTTTTTAAATTTTTTTTCAATGCAAAGTAGCAAATCAACAGTTATTTTGGTGCAGAACCGCTTCCTGGCGAGGCGTTGTCTGTGACAGCAGGAGGGCACGTGGCTGTACCGTTCTCCCGCTCCTGCAGGGCTGGGATGGCGGGAGAGGCGAGCGGGAGAAACCCTGGAATCGTCAGAAACAAATGGTTCAGCTGTTTCCGATCGGGCCCTGCCCTGTGGGGTCACCCATTTCCAGCCCCAAAGCAGAGCTCTCCAGGAGCTGCTGAGTTAAACTGACAGGTGCTGCAGCGCTAGTCTCTACCTGGCCACGTGTTTAATGGGTGGCTTCCTGCACTGATGTGTACTGGAAACTCTCCTTGTGCTCCAGGGATGGATTCCAGCTGCTTTTCCCACTCCCACGCGGGCAGAGAAATGAGTCACGAAGTTGTGCTCCCTCATTTAATGGAAAGAGATGAGAATGTCCTAAATGAGGATGGAAGTTCAGGAAACTTTGTGAGATCCCAGGCACTCTGTATCCTGGAAAACAGTCTGTTTCTTCTGCCTTGATGTTCTTTCCCTTTGGAAATCCAGGTGTTTGCTGTGAGAGCTGGCGGCCCTGCTCCCCCAAGTCCCACATTGCTTCATACAGACAACTTTCACATTCCCCCAGTGCTTTCATTTGGGTTTTTTGTTTGCCTTTTCCAAGAACAGGAAGGTGTGAGCCATCATTGTCAGGGGCTGCACCTGGCACAACTTGCTTTATGGAAGTATCCCTATGCTGTTTCCTGATTAGCAAGGTTTTTCAGCATTTCATTAAATCTACACCTCAATATAGGTAGGTCTGATCCCATCTCTGCCTTAAAAAGTTGTGATGCCCCAGCTATCAGGCACCTGACTGCAGAAGCAGAGATGTTATCCTTTCCACAGTTGCTTTAAAAATAAAAAGTATTTCTGCTTTGTGTCATCAGTCAATCCTGTTGATGTTGGGAACTCAGGGCTGTTCCCATTACTCAGGGTAAAGGCTACAGAATGAAGTCCTGTGCCTGCATTGCTGTACAGGTCATCCCTGCTTTAAAACTCCCAATTATTTCCCCTGCCTGCTTCCATATAAATCTTTGACTTCCCTTTGAGCCCTTTTCCTCATGTCTATGGCAGAAGCAGAGCTGGGAGGGAGGTGTCTGCACTGGCACGTTCAGGAGGAATCACCCCAGTGCTTGCACTCCTGCATTTGCCCTGTGTGCCCTGGTTGCAGGAAAAAAGGGGTTTTGGTCCGCAAACTTGGAGCAGTTTTGGCAGCAAAAAGGCCACAAAACAGTGGCATTCCAGTAAATCAAAGACTTTGCTGAGGAGCAGTTGGAGCGTGGGGCAGGTCAGTGTGAGGGTGTTGATGTCAAGGGAGCGTGTCCTGCCTGGTTCAGCCCCTTCTGATCCTCCTGGAGACATCACTTAATGGGACCTAAGAAATACTGTCTCATTTACATATCCTCTGATCTAATTAAAAGACAATAAGGCCATGTGGGATTGCAGTTTTGTGTCACAGAAAATATCTGGTGTGGGGAAATAGAATTGCTTTATCTTGATGAGATTTTTTTAAAGATAATGTTTCAAGAAAGAAGTTTAAAAAAATACAGTCTTTGATCAGGAAACTGAGAATCCAGGATGGAACACTGATTCAGGGATTTGGAAGAGCTGGGTGTTGGCCAGGTCACGGAGCAGAAGGGATAAGGCAGGATGGTGCAGACACTAAACCCAAGAAAAACAATAGACAACATGCAGGCCTGTTAATAACTTCATTAGCATTCATGTAAAGCATTAAATAAACAAATGCATAATACACAAATCCTGTAAGCCTGAGGTTATTAACCCGTAACGCTTATCCGGTGTTTCTGCAGGAGCACAGCAGAGCAGAGGCTGTGATTTTGTGCCTTGCCTCCCCAGATTTTTAACATGTTGAGAAACTGAGTCACAGGGAGATTGGTCAGGGGCTGGAATACTGGAAGGCAACCAGTACTACAGCAAGGATCACACCTGAGAAATCAAGGCAGTACACAGAGGAAAGGACTTCTGCTTCCCCTCTTTTGCTTGGATGCAGCTGCTTGAAACCCAGAATAAACTCCAGCTGATCAAGTCTTACTTGCAAGTTCTCAGTGCCTGTTTGTAAGAAATTTTGAGCAAAAATTAAATTTGACTGAAGCACTGCCTTGGGGTTACTAACCTTCTGTAGCAGATTTTCAGTGCCTTTTAATAGCTGATCTTTGGTTACTTGTGATCACCAGCTCTCCAGCCTGTCTCCATTCCTTCCGTGGAACTAATGAACTTTCAGCTAAGTAGTGGGGGTTTATTCCTTCCCCCTGCACAGGTTTTTATTGGTGAGGGGCTTTAGGCTACTCTGGTGTTGATTTGTTTTGTGCTAGGCATAAATCTCCTAGGTTCTCTGGGGACTGCACCCTCTGGATGAATTCCTGCCCTCCCGCTCCTCCTCGTGGGGCTGAGCCCCTCGAAACCCAGATTGCTGGGCTGTATTCACTTGGGTTTTCAGCTATACTCACAACCAGGTATATTCATATATATGTATAAATACAGATGAAGTGCCATGGCAACTTTTGTCCAATGGTTTCTGTTTTCTTCCTTTCCCTTCCTTTGATTCGAAATTCAGCTCTGGGAAAAGGGAATCTTTCTATTACAGTTGCTGCTAAGCAGAGTTGCAGGGGAGGATTGTGAGCAGGTAACTTTCTTTGCATGGTTTCCTCAAGAAATTGTATTTACCGATGTTTCATTTCCTATGTATTTCCTCATTTATGGGATGGGGATTATTAACCTGCCTGAATACAGTGGTTACATCAGACAGATAACCTGAGGGGCACATATGGCTTTCATAAAAATATACCACCCATTTCCATCATCGTGAACTGTGTCATCCACCAGTTGGGCTGCCATAAATCGCTGTGAAATGCACACAGCCTTAACCAGTAGTGAGGAGCACATAACTTAACCATGGAGTAACTAACCATCTTAATAAATCTGAATTCACTCTTTGCTGGAGACACTTCAGGGAAAGTGGGAACAATTTCTACAGCCTCTTATCCCACGTGGTAGTGGTAATGTAAAGGGTAAGTAGAGTTCTTGTTCTGCAGAGAGATCCCTGTATCCTGCTCTCTGTTTCACCTTCTGTGTTTGGGAGTCTGTGTCTCGTGTAAAACAAATAAAAAGCCCTGCCAAGCAGCCAGCTCTGCAGCCAGAGTGCCCAGCACCCGAGTGCAGGGCCGTCATTAAAAGATTTCATGAAACAGCCTTAAAAATGAAAAGTTTCCTTTCTGAGAGAGAGAGAGATAATTGAACTCATTGATTTGTTTCACGGTTTGTTTGCCCTTTCATTCCCTTCCTGAGGTGCTGTTTGTTGAGGAATGTCTCCAATTGCCAGAAAGACAGTGGGGTGTCTAATATTTCCCCGCCAGCTCTCCTTTCAGCCAGAGCAGAGTACTGTGGCAAGCCTACGATATGAATTTTTAATGCAGAACTTTATAACATAGCCCTTGCAGCACGGCTGCACTACTCTCTTGAGCTTTCAGATTTAA
Source organism: Rhagologus leucostigma (assembly GCA_013397725.1). Classification (NCBI taxonomy): domain Eukaryota; kingdom Metazoa; phylum Chordata; class Aves; order Passeriformes; genus Rhagologus; species Rhagologus leucostigma. The sequence goes on from VZTD01004418.1 coordinate 1,043,187, forward strand.
TGCTCTGATGAACAGAGCACAGACTTGGGGCATTCGACAGCAGTCGGAATTAACCCCTGCCTTGCCCAGGATGTAGCACTTCATTTCCCTGTAGATTAACACACATGGGATGAAGATTCCAGATACCTCCACACAGCCGGGATTTCGAGTCGCAAAATTATCTGGGATATGTTTTCCCTCTTTTAATAATGGGAATTTTTAAGGCTGTTTCATTTTCCTGGGCTCAGCCACACTGCAGTTGTTTTGTAGTGGATAAAAGGACAGTCTTGCCCACTGTCTGGACTCTGGTAACGACCCGGGCTCGATGGCCAGAGAGGGAAAAAAATTAAGTCAGCTCTGTAATGCATCACGGAGATGAATTTGCCATAGGTTCCTGCTCTTCCAGATTGGATCATTTAGCTGTTCATGCGGTGAATCGTGATAGTCCATCTGAGGGAATTTTGCTCTGTTGGGAATATGGTCTTAACTAGATGTGGATGTTCCTATTAGTCCATCTCCTTATTTACCTAGTGAGAAGTGTAGGGCCCAGCAGTGGAGAAAAGTAGCCCACATTATTACTCTTCAGGGCATTAGCACATGTTTGTCAGTGTTGAATTTCATCTGCTGTAAAGCTGCCTCTTCACCTCACTTGGTTTAATGTCTGGACTTTTTACTCTTCTGCAGTTTTGGCAATAATAATTCTGCTTTTCCGCAGTTAGTGCTGCAGTGCTGATCATCAGCTTTTCTGTATCAGCCCTTTACTTCCTAAACAACACCACTCCTAATGCTTTATCTGGAGGAATATTGGTCTCAAAATCCTCCCCTGTCTCTCTGCGTAGCCTTTGGGTTTTTCCTAGCTGGCTCTTTTTGGTAGCAGAGAGTGTCACAGCCAGGACTGGCCTCGTCGGGGACCTTGGCAGGATTTTGTCAAGAGAAAATTTGTATTTTTAGGTTTAATTTTGATAATGGAGAAGGAGCCTGATGTATTTAAATTGTGATAGGACAGGTGAAAGCCAGAGAGAATTACATGGGGCACAGGACTTGCAGAGGTATTAATGGCATTTAAAGAAAGGCTTAGTGAGGAGTTTGTGCTCGAGTACTGTTAAACCATTTGCCTTAAACCTTTGTGAATGAGAAACACAAGTTGTTCTTAACTGATACCAAAATAAGTACATTTACACTGTCTAATCTTAAATCGGCATCTCAGCCGTGGTGAGACATTTACATATTTGTTTCAGAGGAGGTCTTTTAAACAGCTTGTCTTACTATTATAGACCCAAGATTGGCTTGGCTTCCTCCACTGTTATTACTGACTCACGAGATTAAGGTTTTCAAGGCTTGTTGCTAAATGCAGAGAGATCCCGTCGGTTCATTCAGTAGTTCTAGGTATCTATTAACTTTATTTCTATAAAAAAACCACTGTATTTTGATAGGAATTCAGTTTGAGACTGGCTTATGAAAAGGACACTCCTGTTTTTATTGCTGTAGTGGTAATTAGCTCTACATCTTATTTTTGTTGTGTCAAGCACACTACCTAAACCAAGGGGGATGACTCAGTGGTGCCATATGTAAAAAGGGCACGCAGGGTAAGGCCAGACTTCATTAATGTGGATAGTCTTTCAGGCCTTGGATAGGAAAGTGGAAGTGCTGTTCTGGTGCTTGCATTGTAGCTGTAAAACTAAAGGTACATAAATAGAAGCACATAAAATACATTTGCTGATCATTCATTTGGACATCCATTAGGTCATTCTGTGATGAATGGAAATATTCTTCTTTCCTGGAGACCACACCAAAGGAAAAAAGATGCATATAGCATCTGCCATAATATTAATGCTGTGTTACCGCTGACTGCCCCATCTCGGGGCACTGGAATGGGCAGTTTTAATCATTTAATCATTAATCATTCTACCCTTTTTCATTGTTTTACCTGTGTGGTGCTTTATTGTGGGAGTCCTCTGCTTTTACTGAGCCAAAGTGGAAATATTTCTTTAATGAGTTGTAGCAGATTTTTATATGCAGAGGGGTTGAGTTGAGGGCTCGTAGGAAGTAAAAAGATCAACAAATTCAGTTTAACCATTTCTGTTCCTCACCGCAGTCCTTCCCATTTAGGGGAAGAGGAGGAAGATTGCAGAGGAGCAAGAGGCAGTGTCCTACCATGGATTTCAGAGACACCTCTGCCTGATGCTCCCTGTCTTGACCCAGATCCAAGTGATAAGCAAACAGAGTCCTTTGGAATGTCTCCACTTGGATTCCTGGATGATCACTCTGTCCATGGCTTTGAAGTTTGTCTGCATAGCCAGAATGATCTTTTTTTTGTTACTGACCCAAGATAAAATGTTGATTTTTTTTTTATTTGCATGTAATCAGAATAAAGTAGCTGCTGTAGTAGGTTATGCTTTTTAATTACAGATTTTGATGCTGAGATCTGCAGGATCTCAATCAGGAGGCTGTATCTGGACTTGCTTAAACTTGGAGCTCAAAGCCAGAATTGATACACATTCTACTTGTTAAAATGCAAGTAAATTCCTGGAATGGCTCATATTTCTAGGGCAGAAGTTTGAAATAGTTAAATTGCAGCAGAGTACACAATGTGGATGTCTTTGAAGAAGGTACTCCTTGGTAATATGCAGCAGCACTTTTAATAACTTCCCTGTCCTGGGCTGATTTAGATCCGTGGAGCCGGTTGGGAAATGTGCATTAGCATTGGAAGTTGCCATCTGAGTGACAACAAACAACTCCTGCTGCTGGAATGCTAACAATGACAAGTCATTTGGTACAGCCATTTGCCAGTTTAATGGCTTAAGCAGCTTAGTTTTAATTAAACAGCAGCTTCTGTGTATGATATCAGGGAAAAGAATGTTCTGCTTACAAGTGGAGTTGTTTAGTGTTGTCCCTGACTTGCTGGAGACACCAACAGCCTCTTTGTTCCAGCATTCAGCCGGTGCATTGTCTGCCAGTTCATATCAGAATTCGTCTGCAGTAGAGCAAACAAACCCTTTTGGGGTAGGGATGAGCCCTTGTCCATTGGTTAAGTGCAAACTCAGCCTTGCCTTAGTGGCAGGAGTTGTTCCTTGGGTGGGAAGAGCTCCATCCATGGGCTACAGTCCCAGGTGTGGTTCCTCACAGAATGTGTAGGCTGTGGGATTCTTCCCCTCTCTGCTAATCTCTAGGAGAGATCTAGGGACTGACGGATGAAATTCCTGCCTCCTGTCAGAAGGTGCACCTGGCATGAACAAAAAGTGACTGAAGTGTTCGAGGCTGGGTGGAATGGAACGGGGCCCTGAGCACGTGGACGGTGTCCCTGCCCATGGCAGGGGGGTTGGAATGAGATGATCCTTAAGGTCCCTTCCAACCCAAGCCATTCCGTGATTCTGTGATAATCTGCTGTAGGAGGAGTGAGGGGTTTGGTGGTCTATCTGAAATTAATTTCACAGAGAGTAAATGACAGTCAGGAAAAGCCCCTATGTCCTTCATTCCCTAGAGCCTGGAAGCTAGAAACCCAGTTTTGTAGGGTAGTTGTGCTGGAAGTGAGAACCTTGTCACCTTCAGGATCATTTTGCAAGTGGCAGAATGCGAGTTTGGTGGGGAATAACAGAACAAGGTGGCATTGCCACTTGCAGGCACAGTTCCTGTTCTGAATCATGCTGCTTTTCATCTGATACCTTTCCAAAATCCTTTTTTCATTCGCAAGGAGTATGTGGCGTGGGCTCACTGTATTCTTGGCTGATGTTCCTTTCTCCAAGAGATTGGTGTAACGTGAACTTCTGCATGGCTGGTGAAGGTCTAACACTTGTACTATTTAAGATTAGACCTGTAACATCACGTGTAGACAACTGATTATCAACAGCCTGGATTTCAGAGCTGTTCCCTTTGATTTCTGTTATCTGCAAATGTCAGCCACAGCACTCATTCCATGTTACCTGATCCCTCTGTGTGCCAAGAGCTGGGAGCTCCAAAGAAGTCGAGATGCTTTGAAGGAATTTTCCCACCTTCTTTATTTCTCCTTTTCATTTCCCATCCCTTCCTCTTCAGTCCTCACATACCTTTGAATCAGTGTGGGCAATTTATGCAAAATCTGATCTTACACCCATGTTAACAACAATAAGGAGGCAAGCAGAGGGTTTTTGAGGTTAAGGAGATAATAATGCACAAGGTTTAGCTCAGTTGTGCTTATTGGGGCAAGTATTTCACATCTTGAATTAGAACCTCTTGAGACTCGATACAGCCTAACATTGTCTGATTTATTTAATCACATTTACATGAAATCAGATATATTCATCAACAGAGAACATCATGAGCAAATAGAATGAAAGCCAACACAATTTCTGGTAGGAGAATATATCCTGTTAAATTTTAGGTAGTAAATAATCAGTTTTGTTGCAGTTTGTTTGTAGTCACTTAAATTCATCAGCAATCTTTCCTTGGCTTTTCACGTGGATGAAGTCTTGAAGTATGTTGTGACTTTTTGTGCAAAGAGAAAAAAATCACCCATCATGTGTCATTCTCATAAGAACAGTAAAAATACAACACTTTTGTTGTAATCATGCAGGTATCTGGCGCTCCCAAATTGGGCATTATTGGGTTTTCAAAATCTTGGTAAATCAAGGGCATGTTCTTGTGGCCAGTCACAAAAGGAAGATAATACAGAGCCCTTCTTAATGTCATGTGCTTCAGAGCTGATGTTATAAAGCAGTTTGTCCTTTCTTTCCCAGAGCTATCTACTTTTAAGGGCTTTGTTTTGCATGCTGCTGCAAATACATTTGCTGCCTGCATTAGTCATTTACATTACTTAGATCCTGTAACTATTAAATTGTTAACATTTGGAGCCAGCTATAATTATCTTTTATTATTATTGTTATTAATGGGTATAGCGCTTTCTAGCTTTCCTGAACATTTGAGGGATCTTTAATGTATCTTACACTGAAGCAGCATCTTTGATTCTTGTTTAGACTGTTTGTTTTCTTATCTCTCTAAAATGCTCACCAAGAATTTTTTGTCTTCATGAAGTTTTTACTTCTTTTGGATGTGCAAAATGGATATCCCAGGGAAAAATACATGGCAAAGGTATGGTCCTGCAGAATCACACACCTTCCAGGACTGCTTTAAACAAAAGCTGCTGTGGCTGCACACCTACATAAAGCAGCTCTATAAACCTCATGCAAATCCCAATTTCTGTAATTCCTTGTTGGGTTTGAACCCTAAAACAATAAAATAAATGGTGGTTACCAAGGTTAATCACTGGCTATTCTACTAAATGTTCTTTTTATCCATGTTCCAGTTCAGAACAGGGAGTTTTCTTCCACTTGTAGGTAAAAGGGTGGAAGCCCTTAGTTTAACTATTAGTTTTTCTGGTGCCTTACTTGAATTTTTCTATATCTGAAACCATAAAAACCAGAGGTGCTTGACTTCAGCATTAGTGGCACTCTTTTTGCCAGTGTTTGTTGTTGGGTGGGGAAGCTGGAGGGAGGACAATCCTGTTGATGGTGGTGTTGTTCACGTATGGCCGAGTATCCATGGACAGACTTTCCTTTGAGCTTCTAACGACCCTGTGGATCTCAGGGGTGGAGGAAGGCTCTCAGCTGTGCCATGGCCAGACAGGCTGCAGGGGTATCAAATGAACTCTGTGCTGATGGTCCTGATCAGTGATTTTGTGTGTGTTCTGCAAATTCCTGCAATTCCACTGGTTATTGCTAAGAAATCACAGCAATAACTGTGAAAGGCGACCAGTCATAAACTGTAAATGTGCTGTACTAATGTTCCATCCTTTGATGGAAAACTCCAGGTAGCCTGGAAGTTAGAAATGGCTGTCGGAGATCCCCTGGTGTATAAGTTGTGGCTGGGACTTGATCCTTATAACCCTGAGGATTTCTGTCCATAGGACAGCAGTGACTCCCTTGTCTTTTCCCTATGTGTTGCCTTCATACTGTCATGGTTGTTGTAGTTTTAATTATACAATATCTTGGTGTTAAGCATGTCTGACCAGCTTAACTCATCAGAAAACCATTTCAGCAGAGGGCTTGTAGATGATAATGGCTGTACTTTTGCCCTCCTCTTTGAAAGGCAGTGGCCACTAAATATAGCAGCACGAGCTATTTTTGATTATGTAACATCTCTGTCTGTCTGTACTCTGATTAAATAATCTATTTTCTTGGCAAAGGAGTGCGAGTTCATTTTCTGTTATTGATCAACACCATATTTTAGCTGTGATACAGATGACTTATTTGTCTTGCTGCCTGTTGGATTGATTTCTGTCACCGCCTTGCTGTCAAGGGAGCTGGCAGTGGTGGGACCTGCCAGGCACGTGCTTGTCCTCACCCAGGGCAGTGTTTAACAATCCTTCTGTGCAGGGGATGGTGGATAAACTTAACACTTTTTGTTACTGTTTTTCAGCCAACATATTGTCTGGTATCTGTATTAACTGAACTTTTATTGTTTATCATTTACACTCACATTTTTTCTAGTTGATTCCTGATCCCTTGTACCTTCTACCTCCATAGCAGTGGGACTAAGTTTAGCTGTACTCAATTCCCTAAAATAACCTAAATGGCCAGGGCCTGTGGAAGACTTAATTATTGACCATTTCTTGGAACAAATTTAAGAAAAAACATCTGTGGATTAAATTCATGAGCCTTACAATGTATTTGTCCTGCCCATAGAGACCTCTCCTCCCACACCTTTTATTTCTGTCATAACATCAAGTAAACTCTTGCTGAATGTTTCAGCCCATGGCTTGGGAAGATGCTGCAGCTGCAGCCGCCAGGTAAGGTGATGAGGAAGGAGACAGAGCCAGAGAGCCCAATCCTCGCTGTTTGTGAAACACTGGAGAAGCAAAGTGAAGTTCCCTGGCATAATGATTTACTACACAATGCCATAAAAGGAGCTGAGCCCAGGGGAAGCAGCAGAAGACTGAATCAGCTTTTTTGGGAAGTTCCAGACTTTTACACGTGCAGTGCAGGAGCTGCTGGCACGAACTGTGTGCTTTGGGAAGAGAAGAGGGGATTGCCCTGCTCCGTGGCTGGGCCTGCTTACCCCTGCATGCTCCACAGGAGTGCCCAGCTGAACCCAAGGGCTCAGACCTGGGGCACCACAGAGCTGGGCAGAGGCTGCCACACCTGAGCAGTTTGGGTGCTGGAGCAGATGAGGAGCAGGTGGGACACCTGACAGGGTTACAGGGTTACCTTTACACCGCCCCAGCTCCAGGAACAGCAGGGACAGGGTTTGGCACTTAGGGTTTAAACAGGGTTAAATTGCTCGTTAAGCCAGTGCTGAGTACGTTGTTCTGGGACCTGTTGGTTACAGAATTAGCCCTGCATCAAAAAACAGGCAAATCCAAGAGGTTGGTTGGCATTTCCTTATTTCCCTTCTCTCCTACAGCTGTTTGTTAATGTAGGAAGGATATTTTTCATCCACTCAAGGATTCTGCTGTAGTAGAAATGTTGAGGAATTGTCATTTGCAACAGGAAACTAATATTTCCAGTTCAAACTCCCCTTCTGTAGAAATACTAAACCTATTCTATTAACTGTCAAAACAGAATAATCAAAGAGTTCCTTACCATGGAGTATAGCATTAGTCAAGCCTGAAGCTGTTTTATTTCAGCAGTATTTTGGAGACTCAACAACTGTTGAAAGGGAAATAAAGAATTTGAAAAGTGTTTCTGCAAATAACATTTTAAAGGTTAAATTAGAAAATCCTGCTCTGTTGTCCTCCAAGGGCTTGCAGTAGTACCTGGTGGTGTTGGGGTTTGCCACGAAGGATTATTTAAAGTAATTTTGCTGTCTAATACATACCAAGTTTGGATTCTGTGTAGACAGGCAATCTGTCGGTCATATTAGTGAGCATCCCTCATAACCCAGCACAACTGGATGCTAAAGTTGGAAAAAATTGAGCAGAGTTATGTATTCAGCAAAGATGTAAAAAAACCTGCTGGATACTTGGCTGGCACAGGAAGCTCGAGGGAAGCTCCAGCACAGCAAGTGGTCAGTGCCGAATTGTCATCCAGCTCCTTGACCAACTCCTGGGGGCTCTGGGGGCTGAGCCTGCTTTTTGGGTGTCCCATGGAGGGAAGGGAAAGGAGAAAGAGGGAGGCAGCTCCTTCATCTGAAGCCCAGGAGGTTGCTCTGTGTCTCAGGGGCCTGCCCACATGGAGTGATAATGAACTGGTGCTTGTGCAGGTTTGGGAAACACCTGCCTGTTCTCCTTGCCCTGGTTTGTTTTCTCTATTCTGTGGTCTCACCTTCTCTCTTTTGTTTCTTTCTGCCTGTTTGTTTGGTTGTTTTTTTTTGCTGCTTTGTCACTGGGGTCAGCAAGATTGATGCTGTTGATAGCTCTTAAGTGAAACTGCAAAGTGCTGACGTGATGGCCATTTCACAGGAGTGGTGTCTTCATTCAGAGCAAAGCTGGAACAAATTGGAAAGAGAGAAAACCATATTGATAATTGAATACATTATTATAAAGACAGCAATCATCCTGGTTGTTAATCTTCAGCATAGCTCCTGGGAAAGGTAAAACCTACTCAAAATGTAGAATAAACACATCTCTATCATGCTTTCTGCAATTTTCATTCCATTTATTGAATAGAAGGACATCAGTTGCCTTTATCAAAGACCATGTAATGCTATTTTCAATAGCCAGAAGGAAATCACTTGCTTGAGAAGCTAACAGAGAATGGGCACATCACCTCTATTCACTTCAAAGCCAAGAGCATCTAAAGCATTCCTCAAATATATCTCCCACTTGAATGCTATGTTACTGCAGAGTCAGTGTTTAGCTTTTCTTTTGCACAACATGCATGTCCTTTACACTGAGAAAGGCAAAAGGTTGCATTTTTAATCCAGATTCCATCATTAAATAATGCCTTTTGTTGCCCATAAACCACTGTCCAGATGCTACAGGTGATTTGACAGTGAAACCAGGATATTGGTGTATTTGAGTGCCTGTTGGTGAACGTGCTTGGGGGGTACATCAACAGCTTGGTAAGAAATAGTAAATGGGAGATTATTTGCCTGGTGGACACATTCATTTTGTTTCCTGGCAATAAATCCTTCAAAAGGCCTTGTAGGATGTTGTCTTACACTCCACAGTACCAGTTGCCAGGTCAAACTGGGTAAAGGAACAGATAATTTAGAGAACTTGAGCATTTGAGCTGTGACTGGAACAGATATGGCTTTCCCTTCTGCAGGGTGGGGTATTTCCCCTGATCCCGGTTCGGCTCCCTGGGGAATTGCTGTTCTCCACCAGGCAGGAGCTGGGGTCTGTCACTGCTCTGGTGGGAAGCAGTAATTTCCCTTTGATCTGTGCCTGTGGAATGACACCTGTACATAGAATTCTGGCTGTGCTCTTTCATTTTCAAACTGACTTAAAGCTGTTACACTGGATATAAACTGAGGGGAGTTAGAGAAAAGCTTTTATAGGTTCTTACAGTGATGGACAAAGATACAGAATAAATAAGGAGAATAAGGACAGAAATCAATCGATAGCTCGTTTTTCCAAGTTACTGGGCTCCTCAGCTCTCTCTGTGGTTAAAGAGAAGAGGAGATGCTGAGTGTCTCTGGAAAGAAGCTCCTAAAGATTAATCTGGAATATGAATGTTGATACAGTAAACATTCTGAACAGTCTCCAATTCTTTGAGGCTGTTTTTGCTCTAAAGAAAACAAACATACAGAAATCTGTGATTTTGGCAGTGGTGTAGAATGAGGAAAGATTGTTCATTTTGGGGTTGTAACTGCTCAAAACCTAAAGGGATTTTTCAAATCTGACATGATTCTAATAAAAACAAAAAAAACCAAGAGCCAGCCTCCCCACATCCTTGACAAGATATCTGTGCTCATTTTACACATTGTAACTGCAGTGATATTATCAAGTAAATTAAAATATTTGTGTGTATTTTTAGAGGATCTTTAATCAAAGCACAGACAATTCCTCCTGCTGATTCTTCAATCTAAAATATTGCCATTCCGATAAAAGAGAATGACACTTAAGATGCCTGCAATTAAGGTGTCTAATTTTGGCTAAATTATCTGTTTTAACTCCATAAGTAAAAATAGGTAAGTGGTTGCAGGTTCTTTATTTTCAAAATATCAAACTACTACTACTTCTACTACTACTGTTATTATTATTAAACATTATATATATAAAAAAATTCCATTTATTTAATTAGTTGGAGAAACAATTGTAAAAGAGCTTGTAGAAGTGGTAGAAACAGAACTAATAAGATTTGATCTTTTAGGAAGTTTTTATTTTATACTTTGTTATACTTGGTTTTTGAGTAAAATTTTTTTAAAAGGCAGGTTCTGAAAACCTGGCAGGTTCTGCTGCTGTGCCCTGGGAGCAGAGCTGCCTGTTTGTGCATCCACAGCCCTGCAGGACCACAGCCTTCATCCCAGTTTCCGAAGGAAATGGAGCTTCCACGAGCCTGTGGTCTGTTTTACTGCCAGCCTGCTTGGAGCTCATCAGTTCCCCTCCTAAATTAACTTGGAAGCTGATGATTGACTTCGGCAGTAATTAACAGCATTAGAAATCCCTGGCACAGAGAGCTCTGGTGGAGCTTATAGGAACTGGGAATGGGAGGAAAGGCAGGCAAATAACCCATTTGAGGGCTGCAGGTTGATCAGCCATGTCTCCATGGCTGGAGAGTGTCTGTAATCTGTATTTCCTGCAATTTGTGGGTGGGAGATGAAGAGGGGACATTGAAGGGATAAGGGAGGGACCTGGAGATGTTGCAGGAGGACGCAGCAATGGGGGGCAGCTAAAAAGGCACAGATGGCACAGCTGATATTGTCACAATAGGTGCTGTCTAAACAAGTTTATGGGAACAGTCGATGGGAAGCAGGGCTTTGTTTGGCCTGGGGCTGAGGGAGGATGTGTGTTTTATCCCTGACTCACCTCCACCAGCAGCATCTCAGGAAGCAGCTCTGGCTGTCAGGTGCAACTGCTCCCACCAGAGCAGGCTCTGACACAGACCTGCTCTGTCCAGGGAGGATTTCCTCCGTGCGGGAATCCCACAGACTCCGAATCACAAAAATGGGGCAGGACCCACCTGACTCCACCGCTCCAGAGGCTGCTCCTTCGTTCCTTACAACACCCAGTTCAAAGCTGCTTTTTGGAGTAAATTGCCATTGCCCAAGTCTATTAAATTTCCTTCAGATGATGTTTAATTGGGGAACAAATTAACTGCCAGCTGAAGATCTGTGAGCAGACTGCACAAATGCTCAACTCCTGGCAGCAGGAATGAACACCCAGAGAGCAGGCAATGGACCCACAGCCTCCAGGTCCCCAGCTGCCCTGCAGGAATGTGTTCTGGAAGTCAGGGAAGTGCAGGGCAGGTGGGAAAGTGTCAGGGTGTACAGGTTTGGGACTAAAGTGAACTAAGTTACCATGAATAAAACAATCACGTCCCAAAATGACTTGCAAAGGATGAGTTAGGGTTTCTGCCAGTGTGGACCACAAACCCACCAGTGGAATAAGTGAATGGAAAAGGATCCAGTGTCTGGTGTGAGATGCACGTTCATCCTGCTCTTGTCAGGATCAGAAAGAACTGAGGGGCTGGAAAACCTGGGAACCAGTGAGGAACTTGCTTTGTGTATGAGGAGAGCAGCCTTCCTAATGGAAAAACCCCTAAAGCTCAATCCAAATGTTTGGATCCTTGGGAAACAATGATTTCATCAGCAAATCCAACTACAGAGTGTACCCAAAAGACCCCAAATGAGGACAGTTGCAGGGAACAGAAGGTTTAATAGTGCTGCTGCCTTGATGTGATTAATAAGGCTGCTGATTTCCCACATCTTATCAGCTGACTGTAACACTGGTTTGTGTATTTGTTATCTCCATTCTGCATTGTGGTATGGGTGGATAAATAGAAATACCATGGAGGCGACAGGAAACAAAACAAAAATAATCAAACATGTTTATCACTAGAGCATTAAAATGGCTGCTGTGGCAGCCACCAGATGAATTATGCAATACATAACTTAATTCTCTGGGCCACAGATGTTTCATTTTTCCTGCAAGAAGCTGATTGAACCTTGAATGACAGTTTCAGGCAGTCTTTGATTGCTCTGTGGGTCACATGCTTGATATGACCTGCATTTGAGTTGCTTTCTACATGCTGTTGTTTTATAAAACATGTAAAATTGACATCGTGTTGGCTGCTCAAGGCCAAGTCGGGAGTAATTCCGTGGGTTTGATATGCTTTGTGTGCAAGGAGGGGAGAGGGAAGGGTGCCTGTGTTTAAATTCTGGTGTGTTACTGAGTCAGCTGAAGTCAGGAGAGGGGAATTGCAGAAAGCTCTTTCAATTTGTACCAGGAGGCACAAGGAAACTGGGAGTTTGCTGCATCCATGTCATCTCACGTTGTTAGGAAATCCTGTCGGATCAGGAATGGCTCCTGCTTCCCAGGGCAGGCTGGCAGGGCTGGGAATGTTTGTCTGAATCACCTCCCCTGAGCACAAACGCTTGGCACAACCTGGAGGTTTTGTTCCCCACCCTGAGGGCTCCATCCTGCAAATCTGCTGGGTTTGTGCTGGTGCAGCACCTCAGTCTCAGGGCCTCAATGAGGGTGGGATTCTGACATAAATACATGAAAAATTAGAGATCAGAATGTTCTTCCTGCTGTTCTCCATGGCCTGTAAAGGCAGGTCAGAAGGATCACAGCAGAATGGAATTGCAGGGTCTCCTCTGCTTGTGTCCCAGTGCAGGACCTGCAGGAGAACCTGCAGTCTGGAGCCCACAGCTCCAGAGGTTCCGAATTTCCCACTGGCTCTCCCAGAAGTTGGTGGAAATGGATTTTTAGGTCTGTCTAAACAGGGTTATTTGTTTCTGCAAATTTCAGGTGCAAAAATTATCTTGTGCTTCAACACCTTCTTTGAACTCCTCTGTGGCCCAAAGGACTGTGACCAGTGCTCTGAGACAGGAGGAAACCCAGAATTATCCGAATCTGGACACTCCTAATTTCTGATTCTAATGCTACTCATGGGGCTTTGCAGGATGAAGCAAAAACACACTGTAAAAGAAAAATGTTTGATCAGGAAAAAAGGATTTGTTGCATTTCTTTTCCTTTCTGTGACGGGCAGCGTGATGGCTGGACATGGAGTTCACAAGAGATCTGTTCTTGGGGAGAGAAAAACACAGGGAAAGCTGAGTAAGAGTTTTTTAAATGAAGGGCTAAACAGTCTGGGGGCCAAAATTCATATTGGCCATTCATATTGCAACATATGCAAATATGTGCTACGTAAGAAAATAGTATTGCCATCAAATAAAAAAGATGGATCATCTGTTTATGTATTGGGGGGTTTTTTTAATCCATCCAATACATCTTTTCTTTCTTCCAGCTGCTCACATTAAGTGTTCTCTAGTTTGCCAAGTGTGCCAGGGCTGTGTGTGTGTGTGACATTGTGGGTATTACGGCTCTGGGGTGCTGTGACTTGATGTTGTCTGTTACATATAATTCTTATTTTTCCTCTTTGTCTTTTACTGAGCATATCAATTAATGTCAGTCAGATCAATTTCTCTCCAGAAATGAATAAGAAAATACTGATGATCTTTAGAAACTGCTTCCTCATGTATCACTGGAATAAAGCTGATTTCTGTTGTCTTTAAAACTTTATAATTGCAAACGTGCTTATTTTATCCTTGAAATCCTGACTTTAAAATGAAGAAGAAACAAAGTGCTGTGCAGGTTTTCTTGGAAAGCACTTTTCCTATGGACTGAAAGGTGTTTTATTCTATAGGGTCTTTTCTCTCGAATGATTGAGATGATTCTTGTTTTGTCCCGGTACTGCTCAGTATCTTGGGCTTTATATGCAGTTTCTTTAACCTTTTTCAATATTTGATGATCACTTGACACCTTTCAAGCGCCCAGGCCTTGGTTTATTTGAAGATCATACCTGCAGCTGGTGTGGCTGCTTGATCCCAGTGTGCTTAATGAGAAATCTTTCCATGAGATTTACTTCCCCAGCCTGGATCTGTGTGCGGTGCCGTGCGTGGGGGCAGCGAGAGGAAACCAGGATGAATTCTAATAAAACAACACAAAAAGATGGGAAAAGCGTTGGGTCTCTCTGCTTTTTGCCAAGGGAGGAAGTTGATTTAGTGCAGGGTGTCTGCACAGAGGGTCTGGGCAGTGTCCAGTGGACATTTCCCCACTCCCAGATTAGTGCAGTTGGGTGTAATCACCGGAGCACCTGAACCCAGCCTGCCTTTGATCTCTCAATTTAAAGCCTCCAGTGTTTCACTGCTTAGCAGAGAGGAGATTTCTTTTCTTCAACTGAGTTCCTAGGAAAGGAAACACCCAATTCATTACTAAACTTGGTGGATTTATGAATCCCTGAACAGAGAAATTCTTTTACAAGAGGCCTGGATTTAGATGACACTGGAAAAAGGATTATCTGATCTGAAGATCCTTAGAGGGTTGCTCTGAAAGAAAATATTAACCTATAACTCTTGCAATTTGAAAAGTAGATTTGAGAACGTAGTAGTAAAAAGTGTGTGAGATCTTCCCCTTCGACATGTTATGCTGAAATCACTTTTTATTTTGTTCTTTGTACAACCCTTCTGCCTATTATTCCATCTTGTACTAGCAGTAAAGGTGAATTTCTGCTCTGTGAATGTTTGTTGGATTGGAATAATTATGAATTCTAAAAACCCCTAAATGTGTGTACAGTGATACCCATAGAGCGCCAAAAAATAAAATTAGTGGGTGTTTTATATTACCTTCCTTTGGAAACTTTGTAAGAAAGTATTTGGTGGTTTTTTCTTTCCTAGAAATTAGGCAACAAATCCCAGACACCCTGGCAGGGCACTGAGGTGCAGGGATTAGATGAGGGCATCCACCAGCAGAGCTTAGGAAGTGGTTAGAATTTGGGTAGGGAATTTGTCATCCTTCTGCTTTGCTTAAAGAAAAATAAAATTGAATATTCAAATGCTGGAATGCTCTTGTGCCCTGAGTGAATGCCGTGATCATTGGGCTGCAGGCAATTCTGCCATTGTTTAGTGATCCGAAATTGCTTCCTAGACCCAGGAACCTTCCCTGATAAAAATTTCATTGAAACCTGAAACAATTCAGTGCACTGCCTTTTGCTCTTTTTTTTTTTTCTGAAAATGCTTTGGCCCCCGTTCTTCTTTTCTTCCCTTCCCAAATATCCCAAATAACCTCACATTTTTTGCCTTGTGCTGGCCAAGTGCTGGGTTACGCT
Organism: Rhagologus leucostigma; assembly: GCA_013397725.1. NCBI lineage: Eukaryota > Metazoa > Chordata > Aves > Passeriformes > Rhagologus > Rhagologus leucostigma. Next base: position 1,058,351 of record VZTD01004418.1, read on the forward strand.
GCCTGTAATTTTAAGAGGCTAAGCTGTTTACCTAATTTGGCCAAAATCTGCTCTGTGCCGATCACAGATATACGTTACAAGGAGGATTTTTCTTTTTTTTTCCTTAATTAAACATAAATGCACATTAGTTGATAATGTCTGCTTTTAGTTTGAAATTGCCTGCGTAAATGTTTGGGTAATTAGAACATTTTAACAAGCCCCACTGGCTCCATATACCGTTTGCTCTGACTAGTAAACTTTTACATGTTTTTAAAGAAAACAAATGTGTGGGAAAAATGTTGTTTGTTTTTTGCCAAACCAAAGTATTAATCTGCCCTGGTAGGGAAGTTTCTTGGCCACGCCACTGACTGCAATTTCCAAAGTGTCATCTGTATTTTTCAGTCCTTCCATGTATAAAGAATCCAACAGCAGTTTCCTTCAAGGCTGAGTAAGTTTGAATGTTTAGGGGGCTGTAGCCACAAGATTTGGCAAACCATTCACTTGTCATGTTAATAAAAAAGGAATTGTTTCTGCCTCTTTAAGCTAGTAGCTAAATGAAGGACTTGGATCAACTGGATTTTAATCGTAAAGTCCAGATTCTTCTTGCTTGCAAGTGAATAACTTGCTGGTGTTCAGGGTTTTCATCCGATTTAATTTTATTTAGAAGAAGAACTGAGCTTCTTCCCTGTTACCAACCCTTGAATTTGCTGGCTTGTTATGCTGTTCGAACCTAATCGGTTTTCTTGATCTTAAAATGAAAATTGAGCCTCTCTGCAGTTTTTATTTCCCATAAGCAATTGAATTGAAAAGTGGGATGGTTTGGGGTTTTTTTTTCCAACTCCTTAAGCTGTTTTTTATAGATGGCATGTTAGCTTTGAGGGCTGTTTCATGACTGGTAAAAGCTTATACCTTGTAAAATCTATAGCTTTTAATGCATTTTGTTTCCCACTTCAAACACAATACCAAGAGAAGAAATAATAGAATATTTCATGGTCGTGCTATTTCAACAGTTCAGATTCTTTTTACATGGTGATGCTGATTTTGTAGCTCCAAATGCTTGGGCTTAAAATTTGATTTCCTAAATTCCTTAGTCTGAAAATGTTGAAACTTAGAACAAGCTGTAATACACCCTGAAGAACTGTCTTGCTTACGTGATTACGTTTCCTCTACCATGGAGATTATAAGGAACTAGATCAGATAAATTATTATATTATCTGTGGAATGCAAAAACAGAGGGTAGATAACATTTATTCCTGAAAACAGCTTTTCCCCACTTTTTTCCTCATGATCTGTGTTAATATTTAGAAAGCATCACCCTTGACTAAACCCTGATTAACGTTGGGTTGCAATGTAGAAATCTGGTGTAACCCACCATAAATATCAGTGTATTTTAGTAAAACGTCTTCTTGTTAGTAATTACCCTCATTCTCTGTATCTGTCTGAAGAAAGAACTTTGGGGATTTTCTCCTTGCCTTCATCTCTTGGGGTGATGGGAGAATTGAGGCACTCAAGAGGGGCCAAGGTTTGTGTTCCTTCAGGAATAAAGAAAGTAAAAAGTGAAATAATCAGATCTCTGGTTCCTAAAAGTGAGTTTAGTTCACATGAGGTGACTTTGGTCGCAAGTAGATTCTGTGTAACCACAAATTTGCTGATTAGGTGAAAAAATTCTTCCCTGTGAGGGTGGGCAGGCCCTGGCACAGGGTGCCCAGAGAAGCTGTGGCTGCCCCTGGATCCCTGGAAGTGTCCAAGGCCAGGCTGGACGGGGCTTGGAGCAGCCTGGGATAGTGGAAGGTGTCCCTGCCCATGGCAGGGGTGGAACAAGGTGATCTTCAAGGTCCCTTCCAAGGTCATTGTTCCCTTCAAGATTCCCACCCGATTTTCAGTGCAAGGCTGCAGGACAAGCCCGGAGCTGGATGGTGCTCTGCCTGCCAAGTTGTTCCATTGAAATAAAGAGGAATATTGAAATAGGAAGGGCTGAAAATGTGCAAACGTAGCGGAGGGTGAACACATCAAAAATGACCTGTGTGGGACTCACTGAGTGAGCCAAGCAGAGCTGCCTCGTGCCTGACAGGCCTGAGTTTGACACAGTCCTTTGTAAACAATAAATCAATGCAGGTTGTTTCTGTGAGTGCATAAAAGGTGTGAGAACTGTAATTTATTTTATAATAAATACTTGTGCTGAGCAAACAGTGAATGCAGCTATTAGAGACTTTCTCAAATAAGTGATTTTAGGCTGCTGAGTGCCAGCTACTGATGTGGTAGTTGAGCTTTTAAAATGAAAAGCCTGATTTCCTTTTGAAGATTCTCCTGAATGCTGTTGACACTTGTGCTAGGAAAGAATACAGAGTAATTTAATTCATTACTTTACTTATAGATAATGTTTATGGTTGCAGCATTACCCTCCATTGGTGTGCAGACTTCTAGGCTGGAGGTGTTTTGCTTGAATTTTTTTGGAGATGTTGCATCCTTTTATTAGGTGTGCTGAAAAGCTTGGGAGAAAAAAACGTAGGAGGGAAAGGGGAGTTCAGGATCAGTCAGCTGGTGTGTCTGGATACAAGGACAAAGGGACAATTTTGCCTTTGGCTACAGTTTGACACTTTACTGGATTCAGTCAGAATTATCTGCGCACGCTGAAGGGCACAAATGTCATTTTTATGGCATTCTATATCCTCTGTTGCTTTTTTTTGTAATTGGCTATGTATCCCAGTGCTGTAATAGAGCTCTTAAATCCTGACCCTGGCCAAAATGAGACACAAATACCAGTATTAATATTTCTCTCCATTTTAAATGCAAGGTTAAGTCTTTCTACCTTGTTTTTCCAGCACCATCTTGTGTTTTCCTGCCAGCCACCCACCCTTCCTCTGGCTCGGGCTGCTCCTCTGCTTTACTGCTCTTGGTGCCCTCTCCCCTTGGTCCACTGGCCTCGGATATCCCTCTGTTCCTTCCCTTGCTCCTCTGTCTTCTCCAGTTTCTCTAGCTTCGACTCCCCTTCCCTCACTCCTTTAAAGGTGGCTGAAGGTCCTTGGATGGGTCCAGACCCCCTCACACCTCTGCCCCTTCCCGCTCATCTTTCCTCCATCAGAGTCACCTTCCTTTCTGCCAGAAAACAGAAGTTTCCCTGGCTGAGCTGAAACCCTACCTTCTGCTCCCAAAGCCGGGCACTCTTCCTCTCCCAGTCCCAGGGGTTTCTGCTTCCAAGTCTTTCACTCTTCTCAGGTGCTGCAGTGTTCCAGACCTTTGATGATAACCTGGCACCCCCTGTTTGGGAGGAAAGGCAGGGATTTTATTGTTCTCCCCACCCTCCAGAGAAGGAGAGGAAGCTGGATTGGCTTCAGCTGTAGCTGGTGTGCTGGGGTGGGACATTCCCAGCTCTGATCTGTGTGACATAATCCAGACGTCATTTACTGGCTCCGTATAACCTGAGGCATTCACACATAAATTCAGCCCGAATGCATAAGCTGATATAAAGAGGATCTTTAAACTATCCTGGCTAAAAATATTTGTGAATGCTGGGAAGCATCTTTTTAGTGTGTTGGGATGCTCTCTTCCCTCTTATCTCTGTTACAGATAAACAGTGGGGTCACTTGCATGGGCTTTGGGATGTCTTCTTCACGTGAAATTCTGTCATTTCCTTTAGTGGGTTAATAAGTTTTTTGGGCCTGGAGTCTAAAACAAAAGATGTTTCACAACTGCAGAGGCTAAAGAGATGGAAAGTGTTATTGCAGGCTGATGTTGATGTGGCCGGGTCAGTCTCCTGACTACTGCCTTGAATCCTTTTTTGCCCATGCAGTGGTTGTTCAGTTCAGTAAGTAATGCCCATTATTTATTATTAATTCAAAACACAGCGTGCAGGATTTCTTCCCAGTGTAAGAGCACATTAGCTTCTCCTGCACAAGAAAACACATGTTAATCTGTTTTCCATTATTGTCCAAAAGATTCTTTCAGAAGGCGGTTTATGTTGCCCCAACAACATTAAAGGCTGTAATTAAAAATAATTTTCCATTAATTTATATACATGCACATTTACTTATTATGATCTTTTGCTGCATTTCCCTAAGTGTACACCCAAAAGCCTACAATGCTGTTGAGGAATAAGTCAATATTCACTGTAATGATCCAGTGTGGAGTGTGCCAGAACCCTGATGTACTTCAGTTAACCATCTTTCCTAACAAACACCTGCACAGGGAAATGGATCTTCTGTGGGAATCAGCAGAAAAACAAACCCTGACTTTTCTGCATGGGCAGAGGAAGGGAATTCCAGTATTTCACAGCTTTTACTGATAATGATCTGCTGCAGATTAAAAACAAAAACCAGACATTATGGTGTTGGCAGATTGCAAAAGGACTTGCTGGTAAAGCTGCTGTTCAGAGGAGATGAGGATAGTGTTTATTGCTTCCATATGGTCCAGGCATACAAGACAGGCAAAATGTCTGGGGAGAATATGTCTTATTATATTGATACAGAACATTCTTTTTAGGGCTGTCAGCCCTTTTCCTGGTACCTTTCCCAGGTGAAAGCCTGAGTGGGAAATACTTGCCCATGATTGAGCATGAAGATAAGAAAAGATTGCTTAAGGATTGGCTCCATTTGTGTGAGTGAAGTATTAGAAACGCTGATTTTTAAGGGGTCAGATCCGGGAGCTGCTGCCTAACACAGGGATCTGAAGGATCTCTTTTTTCCTTGACTATTTGCATAGTTTTCAACCCTTTAACTTTCCAATTCAGCTTTGCAAAGTGCATTAAGAGTCTAAATTTAGAGTTTGATAAATTTGTGTCAAAAAAACCCCTCTTTTCCACGTATTGTAAAATTAAATTTCTTGGTCTCTTTGACCTCTTGATTCTTTTTTTAGCCAAATTTAGAACCAAACTTCTGGGCACACTGAAACAGAAGAGTAGCTGGTTGCTTTTGTGTGTGAGGAGAGTTGACTGAAGAACTGCAGTCTTTGACTTCTCCATAATTATCACTTGGGAAGCACCTTTACATGTTGAGAAAATGACACTGCCTGGAATTTTGGGGAGTAAGACCTTCAAAGAGCCAATGAATATGCTCAGATATCAATTTGCCTATTGCATTGCAGAAAAGGGAACAGGCAAAGGAATTGGAGACTTGCAGACTGGTCCAGAAAACCCCAGAGAGTCTCACCAGTCAGGAGATGAGCTGCTCAGTCCTACTGTGTCCTTTTACAAATAAATATTGACAATTGGTGTTGTTTGTGTGCCTGTTGCTGTGCCTGTGTGATAACAAAACTTCTGCTCTCTTGTTCTCCCAGGGCTGATGAAATCGAGATGATCATGACAGACCTTGAAAGAGCGAATCAGGTAGGATTTTAAATGAGTCCCCCGTAAAATTCTAAGTGTGACTTTGATTATTCTTTTTTAATTCTCTTTTGGATTTCATGACAGTTCTTTTATATGCACTTCGCAGTCATAACTGCGTGGAGTGAGAAAATATGCAAATTTCGAGCAAAATACAGCTCTTTAGGGATGCTCTGTAAGGATTGTGTGCACAGCAGAGCAGTGCTTGCCATATATTTACCTTCTAGTAATTTAAACTTAGTTTCCCACTGTAGTTATTCTTGGCTTCATGTTTCTAAATCCATCATGTTGGCCCCTGCTCAGATATGCAGGTGAATGGTTTGCCCAAATAAAAGGGCCTCTGCCCCGTGGCTGTGGCAGGGCTGCAGCTTTTGTGGACTTCTCCAGACTTTTCTTTCCCCTTCCTTTTCTGCTGTGTTTTATTGGCATATTAATTTTTAGCAAGAGTCAGATCAGACTGTTCTTTCTGTGCAGGACAACAAAGAAATTGCCATTTGTTCCTGCAGATGTTAATTTGGGCTGTGGAATGTCTCTCTGGCCATCCCGCACAGTGCATGCTCCTGACACAAGTGGCACAAATACTGAGTTTTAACAAAACCCAAACCCAACACCCATGCAGAGAATCCTTCTGAAGGGGTGAGGTGGTGGAGGAGATGTGTATGGCCAGGCAGGATTCCCATGACAATGGAAATTCCACAAGCCAGTGGGTGGTGGTTTCACAGAGGGAAACTTCAGCCAGGCATTTGCTTATCAGTGAGCTTCTTTAATCCCTCTGCCAGGTACGATCAGAGATTGCAATCTTAAATCTTCCAGGCTATGGATTTATAATCCAGCTGAAGTTTACCTAAGAGCAGCTCCCTTCCAGCAGGAACAGTGGCAGCTCCTTCCCCTCCCCGGGTCCTGCTGTCAGCAGTGGTTGTGTGAGCCAGACCAGGTCACTGATCCTGTTGAAAATGTACCCCCTGCTCCAGCTGCTGTTTTGTTTTGTCTTTTCCCTTTTGCCAGATCAGCTTTCAGCCCCCGCACTCCCCTGCTGCAGCTGTCAAGTCTGTAGCAAGTGCCGTTGGCCTTTACGTTAGTTCTTGGAAGATCAGAAAAATACAAATCACAGAATCATTTCCATTGCAAAAGCCCTCCGAGATCATCCAGTCCAACCACTACCCAGCACTGGCAAGGCCACCACTAACCCGTGTCCCCAAGTGCCACATCCACAGGGCTTTGAAATCCCTGAAGGGATGGGGACTCCACCACTGCCCTGGGCAGATGTGCCAGGGCTGGACAACTCTTTCAATGAAGAGGTTTTCCCTGATACCCAACCTAAACCTCCCTTGGAGCTATCTGAGGCTGCTTCCTCATGTCCTGTCACTTGTTACCTGAAAGCAGAGCCTGACACCCACCTAAAGCCTCCTTCCAGGGAGTTGCAGGGAGAGAGAAGGTCCCACCTGAGCCTCCTTTTCCCCAGGCAGAGTCCCCCCAGCTCCCTCAGCTTCTCCTGGTGCCCCAGACCCTCCCCAGCTCTGTTCCCTTCTCTGGACACACACCAGCATCTCAATGTCTTAATGAAGCCAAAATCATATTTGTAAGTTGTTGTTGAGTTGATTATTTAGTCAGTAAAAGCAAACTGATGTTTGTACAGTGGGTTTTTAGTTCTGTCAAAGAACTTTTGTAGACTGAATTAAATATTTATGGAAGTGCTGGTAATTATTTGAAAATATGTAGACTTTTTAGAAATGATGTAGGCGTTAAAAATGTGTTGGTAGAATTATTTTGTGATTTTTGCAAAGGTGGTGCATTTTGCAATGATTTATCCAGTAGCTGGTTTTTCTCCCTCAGTCTAAAGGGGGCTGTAGTTAAAGAACAGGTATTTCTGAATTCCTCATTGCCTCCTAAAATGGATTATACCTATTTATCCAGAAATGCTATTTTTCTATCTAACTGGTACAAAGCTGCAATGTGGGTTGGTTTTTTTTTTACTTTTCTTGTAATTAGGTAAAATTTATAACTGCTTTTGTGCATAAACCTTAGCTTGGTTGTAATTCTGCAAAATCTGACTGTACATAAAAGCAGCATGCTGTTCATCTGAGCTGTGGGAAAGCCAGAAAACAGGATTCTGTCTCCTCTTTCCCAATCTCTCTCTCCTCTTCCTCCCCCTCTGGCTGCGGCAGTCCCATCCCCTCCCAAACAGCAGCTCTGGCAGCTGGGGGATCCTTCACTGAGCCCACTGAGCTCAATAAGTGCAGAAAAGCCTGGATTTGGGATGAGGGGGCCACGTTTGTTCTCCGTGGGTTCAGCAACTTGAGGCAGCTCAGCAAAACATGGGAGAAGCCACAGCACTGAAATAACAGAATCGTGGAATGGTTTGGGTTGGAAGGGACCTTAAAGCTCATCCAGTTCCACTCCCTGCCATGGGCAGGGACACCTTCCACTGTCCCAGGGTGCTCCAAGCCCTGTCCAACCTGGCCTTGGCCCCTCCCAGGGATGGGGCAACCACAGCTTCTCTGGGCACCCTGTGCCAGGGCCTCCCCACCCTCCCAGGGAACAATTCCTTCCCAATATCCCATCTAACCCTGCCCTCTGGCAGTTTGAAGTCATTCCCCCTTGTCCTTTCACTCCATGCCTTGTCCCCAGTCCCTCTCCAGCTCTCTGGGAGTCCCTTTAGGTACTGCAAGGGCTCTGAGCTCTCCCTGGAGCCTTCTCCTCTCCAGGTGAGCACCCCCAGCTCTCCCAGCCTGGCTCCAGAGCAGAGGGGCTCCAGCCCTTGGAGCAGCTCCGTGGCCTCCTCTGGACTCACTCCAACAGTTCCGTGTCTTTCTTGTGATGGGGCCCCATGAGGGACACGAAGGGGACTCTGTGGCCTTGGAGGAGCTGGAGAAGACAAGGGAAGGTTCACCTGGAGAGGAGCAGGAGCTGCTGCAGTGGCTCAGCTCATATGCTGAAACAACCCCATTGAGTCCTTGCCTTATGTGATGCTTTACCTTTATAAAACACTTTGATAAATTATATCTAATCGTTGTAGCAGCAATTCTTGTGTTTTACCTCTTTCTAGCTGAAAAAAAAAATGTTGGAAGAAATTAAATCTATTGCACAGGCCAGAGAGTGAGTTTGCATCAGGCTGAAGTGTTACAATTGCAGAAACAAGTACTTAACCTAATTATGTATTTAATAGTTAAATTAACATTTCCTTTTACCATTTCAGTAAGTGCTCATTCCCCATTATTAAGGCTACCTTTAAAGAGTAGTGCTCAGCACGACTCCTGCTTTGCTCATGGACTGCCTTGCTGATGTGGATGTGATGTTTTGCTGCTCTGGAATTAGCACTGGCCCAAACGACTGGGATTCAGAGCACAAATTTACATATTTCTACTGAAAATGTGAGGGGGAAAAAAAGTTGATGTAAACTTTTATATAGCTGACATTTCTTGAGAATGCCTTTCCCAGTAACTGCCCTTTTTAAATCCAGAGCTGGCACTTCAGAACTTCCCTTGCTGTTGTGAGGTGGGGAGTGCCTTTCCCTCTCCAGTTCTGCAGGAACAGGGGGTTGATGGGCTCCCTGCCCATGGGCCAGGTGTAAAAATGCTAAAACCCACAGGGACAGAGCTGATGTTGTGACTCCCACCCCCATGTCCTGTTGGGTGAAGCAGGGACCAGGCTCCTTATCTTCAGCTCCATCACCTGTCTTCTCCCAGTGTTTTTCCTCACTTGCATCCTCAAGTTTTTTCATGCAGGAGCTTTCTGGGCTACTTTGCGTGATACCATCCCCAGAACAAATTACTGGCTCATCAAAATAATTGCCTTTAAATACCAGTGAGCTTTGCAATTTTCTGCTCAGAGAGAAGGAGGGGTAGTGACCGCAAAGCTCCCTCACTCTCCATTGTGTCATTAACTCACGGTGTAAACTGAATTTTCCCACAAAACATAGTAGTGGGGGAAATTAATCCCTTGCTGGGACAGAGGTGGGTGCTGGAGATGAGGGATGGTGACAGGCCCTTCTTCCTCAGCTGCTCATCCAGGTGCTCAGTGCCATTCATCCACGATCTTGAGTGGGGTTTTATGGCAGGGCTGGTCCATTCCGACTGGCAAAGCTCAGAATACACCCGCTGTGAGGGTGACGTGGCTGTGACCCTTCGCTTTGAAAGTCCTGAGAGGTTTTTTTATATACAAAAGGGCAAGAATGGTGCATTAAAATGTCTGGTGCAGCGGCACCGGCCTCGAAAGGAGATGTTAGCTCCTGCCAGGGAGCTTTAGGAGGAGTGTGAGGTCTGAAGCCAAAAGCCCCACTGGTTTCATGGTAAAAGATGCAACTGCATCATCTCCCAGACAGCAGGAGGGTCCAGAATCCCTGTCCAGCCCTCTCCTCATCCCCAAGGTTGTGGGACTCGAGTGGCTCAGGCCTGAGCAGGACTGAGGGCACAATAGAGCCAAATACAATAGGAATGGCTCATTTTCACTTTATTAACCCAGCAGCTTGATGACAAAACTTGATAACATAACCCACGAGTTCCCCCTGCATTTCCATGAAGATTTAATAATGCTGTAGTTTGAGGAAGGGACTCGTTTTATTAAGATTTCATTTTGCACAATAAATCACTGCATATTTTCTGATATGCTACGAAGTATAAGAATAAATAATTAAAACTAAACTACCCGTACTTGTCAAAATAAATGATTTATCATAGTTTGGGATACAGCATCTTTGAATTTTTTATTGTTTGATTCCCAGAATATTCTAATTTCCAATCAGGGAAGTTAATGAAGCTCCAGTGTACTTTTCTGCATTCACAGCAGTTACAGTTGTGTGACTGTTTATTTTAGACAAATATTTATGGTTAGCACTTTCCTGTACCTTTTCAAGTTTACACCTTTCCAGTAAGTGTTTATGGCAGCAAAGTCACAGAATCTTTTGGGACAACAAATTTATTCAAATGATTTATTGTTCTGTTTCTGTACTTCGTCCAGCAACCTGGGATCATCCAGTTGTGCATGAGAAAAATGGAGTTTTTTTGTTGGAAAAAATCTTTCCTAGGTTGTGAAAACAGAAATGTTTTGGAGTTTTAAATTTTTTAAATGACAGCAAGGCTTATTTTAAGGTTTTAATACTGAGTCTGAATTTGTGGCTTCGTGTCATTGATGTATCCAGATCTCTTTTCTGGCTTTATACCCTGATCACAAATATATATTTATACCTTTTTTTTCTGTAAAGAAAAAAGTTCTTTTTCACTTTTAAAGCAAAAAGAGAAGAACTGTGGTTAGGGTTGTTTGATCGTGGGTTATTGTATTTTAATCTGAAAGTGGAGGAAATAGATTTGAAAAGCAGACTCAAGTATAGGTATCCTTAGATTTTGAGAGTGCTAACAGAAGGAGGACATGAGACTTTTTTGTGTGTGTGTGGACTATGTTGTATAAGCTATAGAAGAAAAATTAATTCTTTTTTTTCTTCTGTTATCCCTTTGGAAAAGCCAGATGTTTCATTGGTTTTCTTTCCATCTTCACAGTGCTGATAGTGCTCCCAGATTTCTACTTCTTATTTTTTCTGGGGAAAGAAAGTCAAATGTAGAAACTTCTGATACCAATAAATCAAGAAAACTGTACTTCCTAAAATATAGAAGCTTTTATTAAAGAATCTAGACTGGATCAATACCATTTATTCCACAGAAATGTAGTGTTGGGTTTTAAAGTCTGTAGAGGAAAGGTTTGTGAATTTAAGCATTTTTTGGAGCCAAACTGCCACTAAAATACATAAAACAGTGTCTGCTATAAAAGTAGAAAGAAAACCTCACCAGGGTGTTTTAGCAGAAATGCTGCTCTCAAGATTATTTTTTATTTCCTTGGGTATGGCACCTTCCTGTCTCCAACGAATCACATTGGAAAATGGTTCGAAAAGATATTCCTGCTAAGTGAGATTGCCATAAAATATGTATGTTTTTGAGCAGCAGATGGAATAAAATCCCCTTTTTACTCAGCAGCACAAGTGCAACACAATACAGGTGGTGCTGGTGCTCGGGGGGGTTTGCTGTGACCCACCACACCCCTGACGAGGCATCCTGGGGTTTGCTCTTCCATGAGGAAGGGAATCCATCCTGCCATGACTCCTGCGTTGCACCAAGGCTGGCACAGATACTGCCAGAGGATTTGCTTTTGTTTCTGCCTCCCTTGGCAGTGAACTGGATGCTTTCATTGTGTGCCATCACCCTGGGGAATTGCCCCATCCATGGAAGTGCTCCAGGCCAGGTAGGATGGAGCTTGGAGCAGCCTGGTCTAGGGAAAGCTGTCCCTGCCCATGGCAGGGGATGGAATAAGATGAGATGTAAGGTTGCTTCCAGCCCAAACTATTCCATGGATCCGAGTAAGTTACACTGCTTCATGGCAGATGAAGTCATTCGCCTAATCCTGGGATTTCACTGTCTGTAAAATGGGAATAATAACATTTACTTTACAAAGGGCACTGAGATCCTTGCACGGAGAAGTTCTGTATAAAGGCAAAATATGGTTAATATTATTTTCATGCAAACACGGGTTTCCTGCAAATGCCTGGCTATCAGTTGGGAATACATTTATCTGGCAGCCTTTCAGCACACAGAGGAAAGTGCAATAGCCCAAAGACAAGAATGAAGACAGCCCAACCTCTTCTGGTTGGTAGAGTTTTTTTCTTTTTTTCATGTAATTCTCCATTGTTGGAAAAAATAGGTGCCAGAGCCCTGAAAAATCTTTCATGTGCCTGATGTTCTGCTACCCTTGCTGCTGTTCTGTGGAAGTTAGGGCCATCTAAAGGTTTTATAGCAGATTTTTATATCTGAAAAGTTGGGAAATTAAAGCACATCGAACCAGTGTGTTTTAATTGATGTCGTACTCTGAAAAACACAGCTTTTGCAGCAGCTTGCAAGTCCGAATGTCAGCTCCAAGCATGGTGATTGCTGCCATAACCAGGCTCATTAACTGCAGCAGAATTACTTGTGATAATACCCACTCCTCGCCCATAGGAAGATTTTCCCACGTACAGCACTGAATTTAGCTTGGAATAAGGAAATACAGTTTGGCTGGTGGAACTTTAAGGGAAAGGTTATACATTTTTTTTCACATAAGTATCTCATTTTGCTGTTCACACCACTGGTCTTTGATCAAATTAACATTTTACTGTAAGTAGAAGAGCACTCGGTTCATGCTATTCATTATCTTGTCAGGAAACAAGGAGAATAATTTAAACTGGATATATTGTGTAAGGCTTTTTTTTTCTTTTTTTAATTGGAAAGCACACGACAGCGTTGCAATTGTGACCTGCTGGCTCCATTGTGAGCAGTAAAATATTTACCTGCTGTATGAAGGAAAATGGAAGTATTTTGAAGTATTTTGTTACCAGGGAGGTAGTTCTGTACTAGAAAACAGCAGCGCAGGAATTAGGATGAATTGTATGACTGAACTATCCTGATAAATAGGATTTTGGGCAACACTGGATTTGCATGAGCTTCATCAAGGCCATTAGTATGGCTGTCACTGGTCATTGAGGGTTTTTTTTTTTAGGCTGTGCATAGGATTTGGGAGTAAGAAACCGAGAGTTTTAGCACTGACTGGTGAAAAGCAACTGTGCTATGGCATATCCAGTGCCTAAAGGGGCTCCCAGAGAGCTGGAGAGGGACTTGGGACAAGGGCCTGGAGTTCCAGGACAGGGGGAAATGACTTCCCAGTGCCAGAGGGCGGGGATAGATGGGATATTGGGAAAAGATTCTTCACTGTGAGGGTGGGGAGGCCCTGGCACAGAGTGCCCAGAGCAGCTGTGGCTGCCCCATCCCTGGAAGTGTCCAAGGCCGGGCTGGACGGGGCTTGGAGCACCCTGGGATAGTGGAAGGTGTCCCTGCCCATGGCAAGGGGGGGTCTGGATGGGCCTTAAGGTCCCTTCCAAACCAAGCCATTCTGTGATTCTATGAATCTCTATGTATTTCTGAGCTGAAGTGGGACAGTTTCACACAAACAGAAGGTTTTGCGAACTTTCCAGTGGCTCCAAGTTGTGTGAGATTCCTCGGGTTTAGCCATTTTCCATACTGGGCGCCTGTCTCTGGCTGCGCTCTTTTTTCTTACTTCAGGAAAAATTGTTCAACCTTTTTTAAGAACAAGATTAGGGAAAAAAAATTCATTTTCCCCCAGATGTTACGAGTTTTCCTTGCTGTTTTGGTGAGGAGCCTGCTGTGCCCGGATTTAATAGAAGGGGTTTGACGAGGGAGAGTTCGCTTTTTTCTCAGGGTTGTATCTTCTGTTGCTTCAAGTAGAAAAATAAAAAAATAATAATAATAATAATTAAAAAACAGCCTCAAGTTTGGCCAGCCTATAAGAGTCTGGAAAAAAGAGTTCACAGAAACTCAGCAGAATCTGGTTTGAATTTGTTCAGGCTTTGCTGTCGGTGCCTGTCCCAGGCACGCTGCAGTCTGTCACTGCTCTGGCTGGGTGAACATTAACCAGGCAAGTTTTGCTGTTTCTGGGTGTGATGTAAGATTTTGTGGGGGCACAGGGAGGGGAGACACTCCCCAGGCTGCCCCTGCCACGACTGGAAACATCAGCATGGGAGCAGGAATGGGAGAGGAATTCGTGGTGGGGAGAGAATGAGGAGAGACACCAGGACAGGGACATTTGGAGGACCTTTTGTGAGGACATTTGGAGAAGAAGCAACGAGGAGAAGAGGAAGGAGGAAAAGAGGAAGGAGGAAATCGTGGGGGTAAGGCTCATTCTGGAAGTTTGTGAATGTTCATTAGGTCATGCAAGGTACAAGCTGGGTTTTGCCTGCCTGGAGCTAAAGGCGCCGTGGAGCACAGAGAAGACAGAAATGGTGCTTCCAGCAGCCAAAATGAATTAGGAAGGGGACAGAGTGACAAGCAGAGAGGGGTGGGAGTGGAAGAGGCAAACCCAGAGGGTCTGGCAGGGGAGCAGCACTGAAGCCACTGTGCAGGTCTCGGCGCAGGAACGGGCAGGGGCAGCTCCTGCCATGCTGGGAGCCTCCAGTCAGTGCTGCCGTGCAGGGAGGTGTGCCAGGGGCTCCAGGAACCCAAGCAGCTCCAAACAGGGCTTGTGCCAGTGCTTTCATTAACGTCCTGAAGCACTTGTGGTGGTGCAGCACAGCTTCCGTGAGGAAGCGGTTAATCCCATCGGCGGAGGAGAGCAGGATTAGCTCGGAGCAAATGAAGTGCAGGGGTCACACATGGAACAAGAGGACAAAGCAAAGGATCCACTCACCAAGCCATGTTCCTCTCAGAGCTGGATGGAGCAGGGGATCTCATTGGGAAAAAGCCACAGCAGGTCCTGTGTGGTTCCATCCCACTCCTGAAACCCTCACACGGGGTGGCCGAGCACCGGCCTCGGGCTTGGCTTTTTCAAACTTGTAAGTGCTCAAATTTGAAACTACCATTCTTTTAGCAGGGTTTTGTGTGTCATTTATAATTTATATTGCAATAGCACCCAAAAGTGCTTTCCAGACCCTGAGCACATCTGTAATTCTGGCTCTAAAAAGCTTCCATTCTGTGAGAGGGGGGAAAAAAGAGGAAAATTGACCAGTATTTCCCAAATAGAATTGCTCAGAGTTTGTGCTGATGTATTTTTAACAATGCCTGGTATGAAATCTTGTCTGGTATTATTCCGAGGATCACAACAGGTGTTGGGAATTGGCTGGGGAGGCTGTGCAGAAAGGGCAGCTGACAGCTCACTGTATATGCAGATGTACCACCTATTAGCAATATCCTCTGTGGTTTGCTCGCATGCGAGCTGAATAGATTCTCCAAACAATGCTGCACTGAATGGAAGCCATCAGCAGAATTGCTCAAGGCTGCAAAACCCATTACTTATACAGCAGTAGATGGAAGAGCAAGTGCCACAGTGCAGTAACTTGTCCTGCTTTGTGGAGTTGTTCTGCAGTTATTAGATCAATATATGTAGCTGCACATCTAATAAAGTACCAGAAAATAATTTATCTCGATGTGTGTTGTTAGCTCAGTATTTATCCTAATATTATCCAGCTGCATAAACAACACAAATCCCTCTTTTTGTGCCTTTTTTACTGCTGTTTCCATGTTTTCCAAGCACACAATAGGTTGTGTCCCCTGCTCTGATTATTGGAGCCACGTCACTGTACTTTTTACAATCACATTTTAATTACAGCTGTAGAACCTATGCAAAATCATTTAATACAATGTTGTGAGCAAATAGCGCAGATGATGCGTTTAGTATTTGATTGCTGTTGGTTTACTCATTGATTAAACATGCACAGTCTGCTTTGACTGGTGAGGAAGTCAGAGACCTCACACACACAGGGCTATAGGGGTTATATCACTGTAGGGTTTATATTTGCTATAGATTTTATATTTACTATAGGCTTTATATTACTATAAGTTGTATATTTGCTATAGCTTCTATATTCACTATGATTTTATATTCACTACAGGCTTTGTATTTGCTCTGTGTTCTATATTCACTATTTTATATGACCTAGGTTTTCCAAAGGATTAGCAAGGAGTCTGTGGCAGTTTTGGTGGCTTAAAAATGGCAGTGGGAATTTATCATTTTGTAAAGGAAGGGATCCATCAGCTGGTCGAGAAAGTTTTGACCCTCACTGGTGGCAGCTGATGGGTTTGGTAGAATTGGTGATAGGTGTTGGAAGTGGAGATAGAAAATTACTTTGGCTATTTTTTGAAGGCACAACATGATTTGCATGGAGTAGCCCAGGCAGAAAGCAGTGATTACTCAGGGATGAAAGCAGTGTGGTTTTATAGCTATAAAATACTTTTTTTTTTGAAAGAGGGAAGATAGTCTTGCCAGGAGGAGTGTATATTGTAAAAGAACCGGGTTTTGTTCCATTTCTAACAGAAGCTTACAGACAGTTATGAAAAGGACTTTGCTGCTATTTATTGCCTGAAGTTACTGATCCATCTGTCTCTACCCAAACTCTCATACAGACAATTTTTCCTCATCATTCTGCCTTTCTCCTTTCTGTTATTATTCAATATTTAGATGGGAATTTTGACCAGTAGCCAAGTCAGAGGCTTATCAGCTATTGCATAAATCCTCAGCAGCTGGTAACTGAGCTGTGCAAAATTGTCACTTTAGGGTTAAATATTGTTGAATAAATAGACCTGCTGAAAGAACAGAATCTAACAATTCATGTTTTAGGGAATAATTACTGCAGAAAGACAGCCCACAACATTGTATGTGTGTTTGAGAGAGTGGTCAGAATATCTTTTAATTCAGCATTTACCCGTGAGAATTATTCCCATGAGGAGCCTTGCAATAAAATCTGCTTGGTCTATGAGAATAGAAAGAAATTGAATAAAAAGACTCCATTTCCACTTGTATTTATTCAGTCTGGGAAATTCAGTGGGCCGCAGCATTAGTATCAGCAGGGGATTCCTTGCTCCTAGCGTTAAATTACTGTCATAATCGCTCAATTATTTCTTCCTTGTACTGTTTAAAATAAAAATCCATCACATTCTATGTTTTTTTCTAACATTTATTAGGTTGAGTGTTTAGGAAAATCAATTATATTCAGTCAGGCATGAATTGATGAATGTTCTTGTAATAATTGTCAGTTGTTAAACTGAATGTACTTTCTCTTTTCACCCCTTTTCATTTCCTTCAGAGGGCAGAGGTGGCTCAGAGAGAGGCAGAGACCTTAAGGGAGCAGCTCTCATCAGCTAACAAATCTCTCCAACTTGCTACGCAGATCCAGAAGGCACCTGATGTGGTGAGAGAAAATATTTACTGACTCTTACAGGTTTCTGACATTCCTGCACTACAGCTCCTTCAATTTATGCCCACAGCTATAAAAATAGCTGTTTGAAGTCATATTTTAACTAAAAGGGAATGGTGTTCCTGTGGGACTGTGGTGGGGTTCAGCTTCTGAAGGGGTTGGTGGCTGGAGGAGACCACGGGAAGGACAGAGGTCACTTGGCTCTGTGGTGATCCATCACTGCCTGGTCCAGGTGGACAGCACAACTCTCAGAAATCATTTCACATGGCTGAGAGCATCAGCAGAGGAGAAGTAGAGGCAGCAAGAGAGCCTTGGTGGCCATCAGCACGTGCCTGCCTGGAGGGCCCTGGGCTGTGGGGTTCCATCCCAAGGGCACCCAGAGCTGCCTGCCCACTCTGCCTCTCCTTACTCTGTGTCTGGGCTGTCGGAGAAACTGGAAATAAATTTAATACCACTCCAGTTTTCACTGGCTGTATCTAAACTGACAATTACACCTATAAATCCTTGGAAAATTGAGAAGATACCCTGCACTCCTGCTTGCTGCCTCCTCTGTGTGGTTCTGAATAAAGCCAAAGCTGCTGATGGGACCTGCAGGCACAGGGGGTTGTTCCAGGGCTCCAGCTGGCCCTGGGTGAACAGGTATCACAGATGAGGAGCCAGATTATTTTGATTTTTGTTCACCAAAGGAGAAATAGGAGTATTTAAATGTAAATATGCAATTAAGTGAAATTTAGTCTACTTCTAAGCAGCAGATTTAAGAAACAAAAGAAATCATTGCTTTTTTTTCCTTGCAAGCCTTATACGTGCTTGACACTGATAGCAGAGGAACACATGGCTGCCTTTAAAAATCGTTTGCAGAGAATGAGTAACAAACCATAAGTCCTCCGGATCTGTTTGGTTGTCTATTAATACAACACAGTATTTTCTGAGAGAAGTCAAAAGATAGACAAGTAGGCTGCAAAACAAAAAATAAAAAGCCTGAATATCACTTGTAACTCTGAATTACCTGCCTCTTCCTATCTCGTGTCCTAGTCTTATCATTATTTTAACATTAGGTCTTTCTTGTATTTAATAGTACTTCTGCACTTCATTTATATTTAATATGACAACTACTGCAGGATGAAAATGATCATTATCTATCTTATTTCAGACTCTACGTTCTAGTCTCAATAGGCACAAGCAGCAGATG
The DNA here is from genome assembly GCA_013397725.1 of Rhagologus leucostigma. Classification (NCBI taxonomy): domain Eukaryota; kingdom Metazoa; phylum Chordata; class Aves; order Passeriformes; genus Rhagologus; species Rhagologus leucostigma. Next base: position 1,076,555 of record VZTD01004418.1, read on the forward strand.
ATTATACAACTTGTGATGTTTCATGCAAGCAAATTAGAGGTTTTTTCAAGTTAAAAGTATAATTCAGTGTAATAGGAGAGCGTTGTTAACTGCTGTTCGTACATGCAGCTTTCTGTGAGTGCAGCGGGGTGTAGTCACTGAGAATCAAGCTGAATGCTTAGAAGATATGGAAAAAGGGATTTTGTTGTTCCTGTATTCCCAGAAAAGAGGGTATGGAGTATTTCAATCTGCTGCAGTGTCATCTTGAGTTGTCAGGGTGTCGGTGGGGTGAACTCTCAGCTCTTTCACTACAGATCTTTGGTTTAGTGCTCACCATCGTCATCTCCCTCTTGCTAAATGGATTCTCTCCTCCTTCACTGGTGCTTCTGAGGAATAGCCATTAACCTTTGAGAGATGCATTTTGGGCTCTTTAATTGAGTGTGTGCCCCTCTTTGGGCTGCCTCGTGCCCCCCTCCACAGGCACAAGGGTTTCCTCACATTCTCCATGGAGGAGGCTCGGAGCTCCCCGATGCATCACAGCTGTTATCTCCCAGCACAAAAGGAGACAGAGATGGTACAATTAGTCTCTATTATCTTTTCTGAATGGATCTGCCGCCTTCTGGACCTCTCTGTCCTCTCTGATTCCTTGTCCTCCCAGGAAGTCAGTCCAGAGAGGAAGTTTCAGACTTGAGGACAGATTTTACAGCTGTGGGAAACTGGAAGAAGGAAGGTTTAGGAAAGGGAATTTCTGAAAGTGGTGACCGAAGGGAGAATGGTCTTGTCTTAGAGCTGTCACATCTCTCTTCTTCACCACGGAGGGATGCTTGCAATAATGTTAACATGAACAATTTTTATGCAAGGAGCAAGTTCATTGGAAGTAGCAGTTTGGGGCAATTTGTGACAATTTTGCCTGAAACGTGCAGTGTGTATGCAGAGAGCCACAGGCACATGGCTCTGCTGTTCTTGATTAAGAAATTCTGCTCCATTACTTCAGAATATTTTATCTGATTAGTATTTTGTAAGCACAGATTTTCATAGTTGTCAAAGCATTTGGGCTATTAATAATAAATAGATCTAAATAGAATCCTTTGACTTTCACGGCTGCATCTTTCCAGTGCACTTATGAAATAGGGAGATTTATTCCCTCTGTTATCCCTCTTTTCCCAGAGAGCTGTCCTGGGCTGTAGGAAGTGTCATCTTCCAGATTCCCAATGTCAATCACAGGAGTCCCAGATCCAGGAAGCGTCTGTTTCTTGTGCCACCCAATGCCGTGTTTGCTCCTTGCCCAACTGCCCTGAATTTAGATTTGTTGCCTTTTCTTCATTTTTGTGGTCTAATCCTTTTTCCCCTCCAGGAGCAGGCCATCGAGGTGCTGACACGCTCCAGCTTGGAAGTGGAGCTGGCTGCGAAGGAGCGGGAGATCGCCCAGCTCGTAGAAGATGTCCAGAGACTCCAGGGCAGTCTCACCAAGCTGAGGGAGAACTCCAGCAGCCAAATCTCCCAGCTGGAGCAGCAGCTGACAGCCAAGAACAGCACGCTCAAAGTAAGGCTCAGTTCTGCCTGAAGGATATCACAGAGATGATGATATTGGGGTTTGCTGGTGTGAGTTTCCTGTGGCTCTGAGCTTCTTCAGGATGTGGCTGAATTCTGGTTTCTGTGGCATTCACAGAATGGTTTGGGTTGGAAGGGACCTTCAAACCCATCTCATCCCACCTCCCTGGATGTATTGTTTTCTAAGTGATCACAGGTTTTTTAAATTCTAAATGGCCCACTTCTTACTGTTTTGAAATGTGTTTTGCAGAACAAGGCTACCTTTAGGATTAAAATCACCACCAAACCCCAGCATACACTGACCATGGATATGTAATGAAACAGTTGAACTGAAAAGGCACAGAAAATCCCTTTTAGATTTTCAAGCTTTTAATTCCCATTCCAGTGATTCATATTGAAGATTAGCCATGAATTGGTTTATCTTTGAATTTCCCTGCTACCCCCTCCAGTTCTTTCCACTGTAAGTGGGAAGTGTATAATTTAGGGCATAGAAACAAGTAAAATCAGGACATGGAGAAGGCTTTTAGCTTCAATAACCATTGAATTATTTTTTAACTGTGTATTTGCTGCACAATAATTCCCATTTATAATTAGCAGTCTGGCCCTATACTCATTTGCGTACAAGCAGCACTGCACTAGAACCAGAAAGAAGAGCTAAGAATTCTCTGAGTGACCCTTTTACCTCTCTCCTGGGCAGCTTCACTTTCCCTGTGCCGAGCCCACACGGTTCTGATCTCTGAGTGAGCATGAGAAATGTTTCCTGACGTGGGGCATGAATCAGTTTCCTGTAACTCCCGTCTCCTTCATTGTTCCACCATCTATGAGCTCCGAAGTGTAAACAAGATAAATTTATCTATTCCATTAAAGACTTGGTCGTTCTGCAGGTTTGATAGTCTGAGAGTTTTCTGAGAACAGGAGGCTGATAGTTCCCACTCAGCTCTGACTGTGGCGTGGGCAGCTTTGCTCTATCAGAATGATTTAATGTTCAATTGAAACTCTTACAAATTGCTCTAATTCTGACATTTTTTAGCAGTTACCAGTTTTGCTGTGGTGGAGCATGATTCACATGGAGAGAGACCTGTTAGGAATGAAAGCTGAAGTGTTGCAGTCAGTGCTTTCTGCATGTTTTAAGCCATCTTTGCAGAATTTTTATGAAAATTCAGTGGAGCAAAGGACACCTATTATGTAACTACATTGACAGCATCAGTCTCTGCCCACCTGTCACCATGTGGGCACCACTTTTATTGAGGGAGAAAGGAGCTGCCCTGGTTTTGAGGGACACATTCTGCTGGCTACACCCATGTTCGGGGGACTTTTTTATTTTACTTTTTCATAAAGCCTGATAGAAAATATCTTGAGTCCTTGCACTTGACAGATTTTCTTGGAATAAAGCATGTTCCTGGTGAGGTCAGTATTAGTTTAGCCATTAACTTCAAAGGGAGTAGGATCATAGAAATGACAGAGCAAGTCTTTGATTTCCATTTCAGTAATCTCCTTCCATTTTCTCATAGCCTTGCCCAGCTAATGCTCTGTATTTAGCTTTCTGTTGATAGTGTCTGATGTAGTGCCTCTATTGATAAAGTTTTAGTCATTTCAACCTTCTTTAACCTTATTTGTTGCAACTATAAAAATATTTCCAAATACTTATTTCACCCCAAAGTGCTGGGAAAGCCTGTGCCAGGCACATGTTGTACAAAGCACCAAATCTCAGTGATGATGTCTTGATCTCCTGTTTGATTATGGAGGAGTTGCTTCTGAAATAACAGAGATTTTAATGGTTGCCTCCACAAAAAAGCTACTCACAGTTTCGCAAATTAAAGCAATGTTCTCAGCTTCTATCTTGGGGGAATTGTTTAATACTCTATGACTTAATGAAACAATACAGAAATACTTTCAAAATTATTGCTTCTTTATCTTCATCTGATCTAATAATCAAAACATGTCCTCTAGTAACAAGACTTTTCTCACTCTAATTGTATTAACCCTTTGTGGTTGGGTGCTAGAACATCCCTGCTACCCAGTTAAAATTCAGTAATGTGAGCTGATCACTCTAAACTGAACTACAGTGTTAATCTAAGGGGTTATTTAAATTTTTTAAGCCCCTCAATACAGGCCCTGCTATTTACCTATCTCTCTTCTGTTAATAATACAGTAGTAATTATATTTTCTAAATAACATAAGGAGGGACCCAATCTCTGCATGCTCTGACATGAGTTCATTCACACCACAAATGCAAGATTATTCTTTAACATGGGATATTTGCAAATTTAATGTGCAGAAAAGCCACCAGTCCATTCCTTCTGCCCTCTGGCTCCTGCATTTTTGTGTGTTGGAGGTCGTTGGAATATATTTTGTCTGAATTAACCAGGTTGATATTTAGTGCAAGATATTAGTTCCTCCAGATTGTCTCACAGCTTGAACCTTTGTTATCCTGTGTTCTGTGCGTTTTACAGGGTTCTTGGAGACAATTACCATACTAATACATTTTAAAACAGTCACTGACTGGGAAGATGCCAAGTGCCTAAATGTTCTGTCTCTACACAGGCGCTGCATCCTCAGTTGTTAGTTTATATTGTTTAGTAAAGTAGATGTTTAGGTGCAGATTTTCCATGGCAACAATCTCTATATTAGGTACTTGGGAATGATGGATGTGTGTGTTTTTTATACAATCCAAAGTAAAATATTGCTGGTTGTCATACTGCTGTAGCAGCGTGCAAGTACCTGAGAGTCCAAAACAGCTGCATTTTGTCAATATCTCTTTTTTTTCTTTATTTTTCTACCTGTGTTTTGTACCTAAATTTTCCAGAAATACTCTCTCAGGGTATAGCACTTCCCTGCACAGAATTACATTTAATACAGATTGCATTAAAATGAGAATCATTAGCTTTTCTGTGGTTTATATCTGTTTCTACAAAAGGCTGTTTTCTTAGCATATCCTTGCATAAGTAACTAACATATTAATCCAGGGTATTTTTGTTTTAAATTTCTTCTGGTCCTTTTTATACTGAGAACTGGTATAAATAGCCATTTATTCCTGCTGTAAAAGCTCATCTGCTCTAGACCCAAAATATTAAAAGTCCCAGAGTTAAGGAAGGGGTGAACTGTAGTGGATTTGTAGAGCACCAGAGACAGAAGGACAAAGTGACAAGACCGAGGAGAGCAGAAGGATATCGTGGGGTTTGGCAGGTTCTCCCATTGCCTGTGACCACTTGGAAAACTCTCAGCTGTGATGCTGAGTCTCCTCCCAGTACCGAGAGCTCTCTGGCTCACTGGTTTCATTTAAAGATCCCTCTCCTGACCTGACCTGATGCATTAAAAATTCTGCTTGGATGCCTTGTTGAAGTTGCTCTGTTTTGCTCAGTGTTGGGCTGCAGCTTGAAAAGCTGCTTGAACTCATGGCCTGTTGTATCTGACCCTCCTTAAAATGTGAGACCTCAGGCCCTGGGACTGCATAGTATATTTCCATGATGAGATTTCAACATGTGTTGTAAGTTATCGAAACCTTCAACATCTTTAATATTTGTAGGATTTTCCTGGTCACATCAACCAGGATTTTCCTAATTACGTCAAGTACAGGGCCAAAACACCTGAAGAACTGTGTCTGCTATCTAAAGCAAAGTCAGTGCTTCCTGTAATTCCAGTCAATAACTAGAATTTGGTAAGGCAGGACACATCAAAAGAAATTATTAAAACACACCCTATATTTATTCCAGGTGGAAAAAAAAATTGTTTTAGCTAAAACAGACACTTTATTTTTCTTTTTAATACAATCAGAACAATTGCACAAGTCACTGATGACAAAAGACGCTGGGACACGAGACCTTTTTAAGAGGCCACTCGTTTCATCAGTGTCCCATAGAGTGCAAATTCCACACTGAGCAGCAGTTCCTGTGATCCATTAAGAGCTGCTCGTTGAGCAGCTGCTGGAGCAGGGCCCGGGTATTCCTGCCGGGAGATGCCTCTCGTCAGCAGTGGCTGAGGATGCTGGACTGTGGTGTCAAACAGCAGGAGGGGGACGTTGAGAGGGCTGTGTATTGATAACGTGGGTGTCCACTTTGTCACTGCTCGTTAACATCCGTGCTAATGGCAAGGCAGAAATGTCAACAGTGTGAGAGCTGCAAAGGGCTGGGTAGGAAATCCTGTAAAAAATGGCAGAATAGCTGGAAGTCGCACAAAGCCCCACCATACTGCTGTTGTCATCTGAAGAAGCCTCATTTAAATTGCTGAGATGACTCAAACCGTGGATTCACTGTTCTGTGGGTGCTGTGCTGCAGCATTTTGGGGTTTGTACAGCTCTGAGATGGGTGATACCCACACACTGACTTACTGGGGAAGACAGCACAGGAAACAGGTTCCCAGTTCTTTTTGTTGGTCTGCCTCAGCCCTGCCTCTGTGCCCCCGTAGCTGGGCTGCTGCACAGCCGTGTGGGGCTGCATTTTAAACAGCTTTGCTAAAATTATCCAAGTTCCCAGCAGCCCTCCCCTGCCCTCCTCTTGCATCCAATGAGCAGCCCCAGAGTGAGTGTAGGATCTTGAATTCCCTTCTCCCCCAAAGGCAGCCTCTCCTGGACATAAAGTCCTGTTTTTCTTTTTCATGTCATGTATTCCTTTCCTTTTCAAAGTAGATTTCTCTGTCTTTGAGGTGATACGTCCTTGTGTTATTTCTGTTTCCCGTGACCTTTCGGATTCTGTGCCAATTTTAACACCAAAAATGAAGTGAAGCAGAGCTAGCCTGAATTTATCCATGGAAGTTGCAAGCCAGTAAGTTCTGTTCTTTGCTTAGATCAGGTGTGCCTGCACTAAGCAAAGAAATTATTGAAATGAATGTGGCTTCTGCAAGCAACGTAACGGCATCAATTATGTATCACTATGTTTTAGGCCTCCTGAAGCATTTACCCCGTAGTGATGAGCACTGTTGTTGGGAGCTGGGTAAGGTCCAAGTGTGTGGCATTGCGTTCTGGATTGTGGCAGCGGGTTTGGTTCAGCCTTTGGGGCATCCTCACACCCAGGAGAAGCTATTGAGGGCACCCTGGGTGGGGCAGAGCAGAAGGAGCTGCTGGGGTGGCCTCAATGCTCCCTCTCTGGTGTGTAACCACAGCAGTTACTGCAATCAGTAATGCTTGTAAAGCCTCCTGGTACAGCTGTTTTGTTTGGGCACGAGGAGCCTTCCAAGCCTAAGGCATTCCAGTCAACAACAGCTTCTTCAGTCTATTCTTTTTATCGTGTAGATAAGGTTATCAAGAACTGTCCTATTAAGAATACAGTATGTGCCAATGCATCCTGCTTGTTTACTCAATCTCCCAGTTCCCTGAAAATTTCAGTTGCCCCATTTTTTTAATGCCTTCATCCCCGAGCTCTTCACTGAACACGACAGTGACATTGCAAACAGCCAAATTGGGACCCACTGAATTCTGTCATGCTTGGCACTCTGTAAACAAAGGATGAGCGAGGTATAATTGTGTTTACGTTTAATTGGTTATAGTTTGTTTTCTAATATATGTAAATTAGGTATGAGTCATTAACCCTCACTTGTGCGCTGCTGTATATATGGAATAATTTGAAGATGATTTTCAAAGCCTGCAGAAAAAAAACAATGTAAATAATTAAATCCATGTTCTCTCTTTTAAAGCAACTGGAAGAAAAACTGAAAGGACAGGCTGATTATGAAGAGGTTAAGAAAGAATTAAAGTAAGTGTTAAATGCTTACATAATTTTTTCGCAAACTCTGGTTTAACAGTGCTTGTTAAATGAAGCCACAAATCTGTGTTCTTGGAACAATAAAGAATTCAGTCAAAACCACAAAGTCGGGGAAATTGGGAATACTGGCAGAAACTGCATCCAGAACCAGTGGAACTGCTATATCTGAGAGTGCTCGTTTTGTTGCAGCAGAGGATCACAGTAGCAAATGAAACACGTGTCCATAAAGAAAAGCCACTAAAACTATTGTCCACAAAGGGAAGAAAGTTTCAAAATCTCAAAATCTGTAGTGTTTTAGGTGCAGCACTCTTTTAAAATCTCCAGCCAGCAGCTGAGGTTAATGTGGACCAAAAATTTCATGCAGAGCCTTTGGCCATGGTACCTTTTCTCTGCTCCTGCCAGCCAGTGTTCAGCACTTACCAGTTTAATGCTGGGCTTGTTTCACTGTATATTTTTGCTAATATATTGTGGTTTTAAACTAAAGCCACGAACAGCCTCTTCCTATTTCAAGGGATTTTCTTAAGAGACTTAAAAGAGCCTCATTTTAAACTATAACAAGATAAGCTGTCAAGTTCAGAAGAGAACTTTTCTGACTGGAAATATGTTTAGTGTCAAGGTTTAAATAACTGCGAGAAACTCCCATCTCTTCTTTCATCATTCTGGCATTTCTCTGTGTGTTTTAAAAAGGCTGAAATAACCCGTTCCCTGGTTTAATGAGGTATTTCAGATGAGCCTGGTAGTCATGTGCTTTTGTTTACACGTCCCTGGAGAATATGGAAAGCAGGTTTGGATTTGCAAGCCCCACGACTGCCCAGCCCCTGGTGCTGATTTATTCAAGCCACGCTGGCTGAGGTTCTGGTTCACCACCAGCTGCAGCACACCCTGATGCAGGGGTATAATTTTCACTTAAATTAAATGGATTGACCATTTCTTTGGTCATTATACCAGATTATTACCTGGTTTCAAAATAGCATCATCATTTACTGGTAGGGGTAAATACATCCATGTCCTCTCCTGAGTTAAGGGAACAGATTCAGGTTTTAGCCAGTTTATTTCCTCATATGTAAAGCAGTGAATGGGAATAAGGCCACAACCTCCCAGCTTCCTAAATTAGATAGTAAATGTAAATGTGTTGAATCAACAAATGAATTTTGAATCCTACCTGGTTTAACGCAAAGGTTTAATACAACAGGGCCAGGACTTTACAGCCAGACTTAGGGTGCCAAAACCCCAAGATACTCATTGAATATACTCATTTAAGCTTACTTTGCATTTGTACTTTAAATGCAAACCCTGTATTCCTGGTGATAATACCAATATTTTAGTTGTTTTTTTTTTTTTACAACATTGTCTTACATGAGGGCAGGGGTGGAAAGGCAGATGAGAGAAGCTGTGACACAGGAGGCTTCTTATGGTGTTTCTGCTCAGGATGAGCCTGCAGTGAAATAGGTGGGAGACTCTCCTGGAAGTGGCCCTGGTTGAGTGCCAGTGAATTAACCCTGTTCTCCCAGCTGTTCCAGCTTTTATGTCCCTGATTTGTGGATTGATAGCTGGCTTGTAAGGACCCTGGGATCCATCACCATCCTTTTGGATGGTCCAGGGGTTGAGACCGTCGGAAAGAGCACTGAGGATGTTCACAATACTGCATCCTCCAAGCGGCTGCTTCACACCATTCCCCTGCTCCCATCTAATCCAAAAGGTGTGCTGCAGGCTGAATGTGCATCCCCTGGCAATGACAGTCTGATCTGAAGTGAGACTGTTGCTCTAAATGAGACTGGGAAAAGTTTGTTGCTATAAATCCGGAGCCCTCACACCGAATCCGTCTGCACCTGCCTTGTGCCCTGAAACACTGACAGAAATGAACTGCTCATAACATCTGCACCAAGAGAAAAGATATCTTGTCAGTAAGGCAGGAAGAGAATGAATTTTTTAGGTGTTTTGGCACTGATGTATTTTCCTTAATCCTTCCTGGGATATTAGAGGCGTTCTAGGCTGAGGGGTCTCAATATCAGCCGACTTCTAACTTTGGAGGAACTCAGGTGGGCCCATGTCAAGATCCGGGATGGGAGGATTCTTCACTTTCTGCCTTGGCTTTTGTGCCCAATGGCTTTTAAACCTATTTTTGAGATCTGAGAGCTCTGTGTGTCCTTTCAGTTCCCTCTTGAGTAGCACAACAGCACTGACCCTGCTGCCTTTGCAGTCGGGATCAGACGAACAGAAAGTTGAGCTGTCCCAATGCGCACTTTGCTTTACAGTCAGATCTTTCAAGTCTTCTTAGATGTGCAGATTCAAGTCACAAGATCATCCCTTTAAAAAGGAGGCAACTGATCTTGAGCCACAGATTGAGTCAAGATCTCATGGGCAAAGATATTCCTGGAATCCAAAGAAGAAACGTTGTGCTTCCTCATATTCCTGAGGAGAATGTGTCTTTTGTGACACATTTGGAGAGTCATTTTTGACGTGTTTAACTTTTACATTCTTTTAAAAATGAACCTGCTGGAGTGAATATTCCTCTTAGGGCAATTAGAGGTGCCATCAACTTGATTTTTAGTATATTTTGTGTTTTAACTGTATAGGAAATTACCTGTGAAATTGTCAGAAAGTTAATTCAGTTAGCAAAGAATCCCCTTCAGGTAGGCAGAGGTCAGCCGGTTTGCAACCAAGGTTTGAATACACCTTGCCTGCACCGAGCTCGCTGGAAATGCAGCTGCTGCAAGGCTCAGGATCCTTCCTGAAGGTCCCAGCTGGCAGCAGGTGCTCAGAACCAAAATGCATCAGCCGGTGCAAGGAGAGGGGATGACAGGATAGGGGCTTTAGAGACAGATTTTTGGTGTGGAGAACCAAATATAACCATAAATAGGTTTATGCTTCCGACCATTGTCAGCCTGGTTCTGGGGGCAGCACGGTGTGGTCAGGGCACCTCACATCTGCTCCTCTGGGAGAGAGCAGCTTCTTCTGGTTTAGCCTCATCCAGGAGGAAGGAGATTGGGATGCTGCTGGATTGCTCGACATGGCAAACCCAGGTGTGGTAAGTGGGGGGTCGCCAAAGTGCTGCTGGTCTGAACTGAAATGGGATTTCCCACAGGCCGTTTGCCACGGGATAATTTGCTGTTCAAACTGGGTTTAAATTCAGATGAGTCTCCTCATTTGGGCATCATGAGGATGTGCATTAGGACTGGCTATCCTTGCAGAGGCCATTCCCTGCAGAATTCATGGAAACAGCGACCTGCCAGTGGCTGGGGTTTTCCCTGCGTGAGTCTCTGTGCATTTATCTCCCCCAGCACCTTGGAGTCCTGGGATGCAAAGCTGGGCCTCTGAAGGGGTGTCCCGAGAAACACTGGCTTCCAGGAGGGATTTGCCACCTGAGTCACACAGCTCTGATGTCAAAGTGATGTCAGGGTCTCTGAGAACTCAAGCTATCAGTGCACAACCTCTGCCCTTGACTGGCACGAGTCCATTGATAGCACAAAAGAGTTGGTTTTGCACATGGCTGAGCTGTTGTGCCCACGTAGAGTCTTCACAGCATCACTTAATGTGATGGCTCTGCCCTACAGCCAGGCGAGAGGTGACACTGAGTGATGCCTTATAATGAAAGTGATTGCCAGAAGTTTGTGGTTTCATTAATTACTATATTTTAGGAATGCCTCTGTCAGAATTAACCCCGTGTGCAGTGAGTATGCACAGATGCAAAATGCATGAGGTCTCTTTCTCAGAATGACTTTTTTTCCCTTGGATTTGCTATGACTTTGAGTGATCTTGAATGGCCCAGAGACCTGATTTCCAGAGTGTCACTTAATGCACATCCAACTCTGGATTAATGCAGGGACAAGTTCAGGTAGTTAATGGGTTCCTGGCCAGCTCCTCGTGGCATCCAGAACTGGTCTTTGTGTCTTAATACTGGACTTCTGCCCTTTTTTGTCTCAGTTTCCACATTTCATGGAATCACTGAATGTTTTGGGCTTGAAGGGACCTTAAAGCTCGTCCGGTCCCACCCCCTGCCATGGGCAGGACTCCTTCCACTATCCCAGGTTGCTCCAAGCTCCATCCAGCCTGGTCTTGGACACTTCCAGGGATGGGACATCCAAAACTTTTAATACATGATCCACAGCCTTTAATACAGTTTAATACATGATGAAACAGATTGTCCCTGCTCACAGAGTTCCTGGTGCTTTATACATGACAAATGCTGTATAAACACCATCTATATGTGTTTATGTGTTTTTCTTCACCAAATGAATGTTGTCTTTGTACAGTAAGAAGCTGAAATCATTTATTGCTTCAGTCTGAGGAAGTTCACGTCCTGCCTGCAGCAGGCTGATTTAAAAAAAAATTTATCCAACAAAGCACAGTAATAAGTCTGGATTCCTGTAAGATTCTGGTTTGCCAGACAACACAGCTCTGAAAGCCTCTGAAGGGAGACGTCCTCTGACCGCTCACTATTTGTATAAAATATTGACAATGAGACTATCAGATTCTTCTCCTAATGTACTTATAAATATTTGGATCTTTCATATTTCTTAAGAAATATTGGGCCATTTTGTCTTCCCTTTGCCATAGAACGAGGGGGTTATTAAAATGAAAAACTGCCTTTTAGCCTGTAGTGCCTTGGTTGGGAAGATTATTTGTGCGTATTTTCCTCACTGGTGAGCTGGTGTATATTCTGTAAAGTGCTGTACTGTGGTGGTGATTCCCCTGTTTTGTTGCTTTGCTACAACTTCCTCATTCATCCCTTCCAGCTTCACAGATAAATTTATATCATTTCTGACAGCTTAAAATGTTATATCCTTATTAACCTTTAAATTTACGCTTTAAACTGGCCTGGTGGGATTGCATATGGAATGATTTAGATGACGCTCGAGAAAATTTTCTTATCCAATAGCTGGTTTGAAGAGTTATTCTGTATTCATTAGGAGACTGTGTTACTGCAAGGAAAGTTGTGGTGTTGCTGGAGAACAGGAAATGATAACATTAATGCTCATTAGTGGAATTGTTATGAAAAGAAGAAATAGAAAATAATTTCTTTTTTCTGCCTTCCACAGTATATTGAAATCCATGGAGTTTGCACCATCTGAAAGCTCTGGTGCGCAGGTACTGAACTTACTTCTGTTTCCTTACTTATTCAGCAGCTCAGTTGATTAACAAAAATTTTGTCTTGCAATTCCTTGGTGTTGACATCAACAGTTTCCTGTTGACGTTGAGGCTTCTGGGTCGATCCTTGTTTTTCTTGATGTTTTCTTATGTAAAAAGCTGAACTGGACATTTTTTTTTGCCTGTTAATTTCTTTTAAGTAGCCAAGGACAAAGTGACGTTTCAGCTGTGCTGGAGTGGATAAACCAGAATGTTGTGAGGCTGAGTCATTCAGAGATACTGGAGTTGGTGTACGGGCAGCACACTGAGCAAGGACTTCAGCATTTTTAAGTATTTGTTAGCCTTGAAAATTTCTTTTCACAAAAGAAAACAAACCTTTGAGTACTGAGAAAGCTCTGCTGTTCCAGCAAATTTATCTTACTTAAGTTTAAAGGTTATGGATTAAATTCCTGCTTCTGAAATCCAAACTGAATATTGATATCCTGGGATTCATTTTCAATGGGTTTTTTAATGATCAAGGGTTAGATATTTAGGGAGAGGGTAAATAGCAGGTTTCTGTGACTGATGTTATTTTGAAGAAACTGTTTCTGCTGACAAGCAGCATGTCAAGGAAATGCTTAGCTTGGGTCAGTTGACCTAGAAGGAATAATATAATCTTAACTCTTGTTTTAATCAGATTAAAAGAAGTCTACAGCTTTTAAACTGAAAGCATGCCAGGACCATTTAAAAATAAGTAGGATTAAGAAAACGTTCCACTACACATCTCAAAATAACGCAGAACTGATGAGTGATTTACAATGAAAATGAAGCAGTGAATCCCTTCCATGGCTCCCACCAGAGCCCGGAGTGATTCCTGCAGATCTATGCCTGGCTAATTCACTCGCCGCCTTCAGAGACCAGTCGAGCACTTGTTGGGTTTTTTTTATTTTTTTCCCTCTGAAATCCTTTTTAGTGCCTGAGTGAGACTCTCAATGCTTTGAGAAACAAACCTCCCCCTTTGGTTTCCTTTAGGATGCATCCAAGCCGCTGGAGGTGCTGCTGCTGGAGAAGAACCGCTCGCTGCAGTCGGAGAATGCCACGCTCCGCATCACCAACAGCGACCTGAGCGGTAGGTTCACCCAAATTTTGGTTCTTCTGGTGCCTCTGCTGTCCTGTGACTGGAGGGAGGGCTGAGTGAAAGCTGAGTGTCTGAGCTAATGCATGGCAGGAGGATTAAAAAGCAACAGGAACACTGAGTAACATTGGATTTCAGTAGTTTTATAGGCTGGATAATGAAGTAAAACTTAGAGAGTCTATAAAGGTTAAGGAAGAGGCATTACAGGCTGCACCAGTGTTTGAGGCTGTCTTCTGTTTCGGGAACAAATCCATCTCTTTCCCCCACACACAGTGTTGTGCAAAACGTTTGCATGTAGAACACAGTCTTCCTGTCTGATACACTTGGATATACCACCAGCAGGTCAGCTTGGGAAAGCAAAATCCTTTCTTTCCAGTGAAGTGTGTTTGCTGTTTGGCTTTCCTAATGTGGGCTTTTACATCTTGTGTGCACATTTTTTAAATGGCAAGTCATGGAATTTCCAGATACTTGAATGCTTATGGTTTTTGCAGCTGGAAGAAAGTTAAAAGTTGCCACTGGCCCTGGGATTACTGAATTCTGAAGCATTTTATGACTTTTAACTGAGCGATCTTGGTGCATCCACCTAATGGTTATTCCTTTATTCAAATTGGTTTGTTCCAAAATGTAAATGTTTGCTGCATTTGGGTTCAGTCAGGTCCAATGAGTCATATCTTGAATGAGAGACAACAGAGAGACTTGCTGTCTGTAACTGCATCTATTTAACTGTATCACTGCACTTCATGTAATTGTTCTAGTGTTAATGTCTGTAAGGGGGATTCTCCAGGCTGCAACATACAAGAAAGGTGCAAACATGAAATGCATGTTGTTTGTTTTGGGGGCCTTGTTTGGCTTAAAAATTTCAATCATGGAAAAAAAAATTAAAAATAAAAATTTAAAAAAAAAAAAAAAACCAAATCTCCCACCACCACTCCATTGGCCCGTGTCAATCTGCACTTTTTCCCTTTGCGGAGCAAACTTTGCATTTTTTTATCTTGGTTTTTCCCTCTTTGACCCCCCATAATGCATTATGTTTGACCTTCCTTGTAGGGTCAGCCAGGAGAAAAGGGAAAGACCAGCCTGAGAGTCAGCGTCCTGCAACCTTGCCGGCCTCCCCTCCTTCCCAGTTGCTCCGCAACGCGGGGGAGCAGGCTTCCAATACTAATGGTACACACCAGTTCTCACCAACGGGTTTAAGTCAAGACTTTTTCAGCTCATCCCTGGCGAGCCCCAGCTTACCCCTGGCCTCCACAGGAAAATTTGCACTAAACTCTCTCCTCCAGCGACAGCTAATGCAGTCCTTCTACTCCAAGGCAATGCAGGAAGCAGGAAGCACAAGCATGATTTTTCCAACAGGTCCATACAGCACAAACTCCATATCTTCCCAAAGTCCATTACAACAAAGCCCGGATGTAAATGGCATGGCCCCGTCTCCCAGCCAGTCAGAAAGTGCTGGGAGCATCTCTGAAGGCGAGGAGATAGACACGGCCGAAATTGCACGTCAGGTGAAAGAGCAGTTGATCAAGCACAATATTGGACAGCGGATATTTGGACATTATGTGTTGGGACTGTCGCAAGGGTCTGTGAGTGAGATCCTGGCCCGGCCAAAGCCATGGAATAAACTGACTGTGAGAGGCAAGGAGCCATTTCATAAGATGAAGCAGTTCCTGTCGGACGAGCAGAACATCTTGGCTCTTCGCAGCATCCAGGGCAGACAGAGAGGTAAGTGCTCCCCAGCCCCCTGCTCCTCGTAGTTCCAAACATTCCAAACCAGGAGCTTGCCCATCCGGGGCCGTTTGTGCGCTGCTGCTGCTCTCACCCAAGTCAGGTGCCAGGTGCAGGAAGTTCAGCTCCGAGCCCTGCTTTGCAGCACTCGGGCAGGTTCGTATCTCTGCTTATGCTTTTTTTAGCCGCTGGCTGGTGCCTGTCAGCAGGAGTGAGCAGCAGGGACACTCACAGCCCTCGCTTCCCAACAGCTACATGCCACAACTAAACACGGAGTGAAAAGGGTCAGCGGCTACTCGGGGTATCAGCCCTCAGAAATACTTGGGGATTTTTATTTGAGGTTGTTTACTGAGACCAGGCTTTTGTTGTGTCTTGTGCGATTATGTTTTTTCCCCAAAGTGTTCTGACAAAATAGGGTAGGTGATGCATGAGATGAGTAATTAAAACACAATCCCAGTTTAAAGCAGCTTTGCATATTTAAGGCAGCGATTTTAAAAAGTAACATGCATTTCATTGTGATTCATCTTAAGACTGAGATTTACATTTAGAGAAACTGAAAAGTAAGTTGTTTACAGTCAAGAAATATTGGAAAGGACAGGCAGGGTTTTCCTAGATTTTGTTTAATTGGAAGCATACACTGTTAGATTTATAATCTGTTCTTCCTTTTGATGATTGTACTTGAGGGGATTATCTGCCCATCTTTAACCTCTTCATTTTTGGTATCTCTAGACATTTATTTATATCTGTCTAATCTCCTTTCCGAACATAGCTGTAATCTTTATTAACAAATCAGCCAGCCTTGCTTCTTCCCAAGTAGCCAGTTCCTCCTGCTCAGGGGCCCGAGGGGCCAGCAGAGCTCAGAGCCAGGCTGCCAGCTCCTCATGTCACACAGCCCGTGATGTCAGAGCAACCATCCCCTGATTGTTTTGTTCTTACCAAACTTGTTTTTCAACAGAGAATCCAGGCCAGAACCTGAACAGACTATTTCAGGAAGTACCGAAACGAAGAAATGGGTCTGAAGGTACGTCACAGGCAGGTGTTTTTCTTTGCAGTCAATCCCTAGGAAGTGGAGTGTGCTTTAGCTGTGTGTTTCCTTAAAACTGTGCAGTTTGATTCTGGCCTGGAATCTGATAGAAAAACAGACAGTAAGTATAAAACAAACCATGGGTTAGATGAACACTTTGCTTTTTCTAATGCTGCTGCTGCTGTACTAACGTAACCCTGTTTGGATAGTTCTTCCACTCCCATCCTCCCTGCGTCCGCAGATAAAAAGAGAGAAGTGATAGAAGAGGCTCTATAAAGTCATCAGATCTATTGAAATGCTCTCTTTGCTATTTTTATGGTTTTGGAGGGAGAAAGTTGCACAGTTACAATATCAATTGCATACTGCTTCTGCTCTAGATTTACTTCTTCTCATGGGGCTTATGCTGACAAATTCCACTTTAATGCACTGCTGCATTAGTGTGATGCTTAGTTCAGTGTTATATATGAAAAAGACAACAAGATAAGTGAACATCAGATCCATAAATTATCACTGAACAGGAAGTCTGCACATTTTCTTTGTTATAGATTAGTTGCAGAATTTTTCTTTTAGTAAGACCAGATAGAAGCAAAAATAAAAGCAGGTACACGAGAAGTCTGTAGTTATGTTGACTCCAGTCACAAATTACCTAGCTTGCTTACAAACAATAATCTCATAATGGAAAATGCAGTTAAGTGCAGTAGCACTCAGTTATCCCTCCTTTTCTTCCCCTTAGAGGTTAAAAAAGAAAAAAACCAAAGCAAAACCAAACAACCAAGTAATAGCTCTTAGCTAAAGAGTACTTCAAATGGTATCTGCGTTTAAATGACTCTCTCTCTTCATGTATTAACCTCTAGAAAGTTAAAAATTATTTTTATCTAGTTACTTTTTAATTCTGTTTTGGGCTGAACGTATACTCATCCTACTTTGCCTAGCAGCTGATGCCATTTTTAAGTTGATTCCTGGGCTTATGTTTTTAGCTTTCTTCCTTTCCCCTCCAGTTCTTTTCACTTCTGTTTCCTCTTCCCCTCCAAAAAAAAATCCCAAAAGAAAAGGAAAAAGAATAGAGCTATATACGTTACCATAGAGAAGGAATATATGACCACCTAGTTGTTCCTCTGATGTGCTCACCATTGCAGGGCAGCTAGAGACAGGCACAACGAGGATATTTTGCTTTTATTATGTTAAGTACTTTTTTTGTGTGGTGTAAATGTTGGTAAAGGTCCTGTGCAAGTTGTCCTCAGGTTGTGCTGGCCGTGCATCATACACAGGGTGTCTTTGTGTTACAAAAACAGCCAAATAAAAGTGTTCCTGGTGTCATTAGTTGTGTTTTCCTTCCCAGGTAACATAACCACACGAATCCGAACCACAGAGTCTGGCTCTGATGAAGCCATCAAATCCATTCTCGAACAAGCCAAAAGGGAGCTGCAAGTACAGAAAACAGGTACAGCCTCATTTTATCTCTGCCTCCTTTTACTGCAGAATTTAATTAAAACAATTGCCATGAGCTTTCTGGTCATTTAATTATATTCTTAAAACCTTCAGTGTAGGTTTTGAAGGGTTTTTTGGAGATTTTTATTGTTATTTAGTGGAGTTGTTTCTGTGTCTGAGACAGCCCAAGTTAAGGTCACCTGTGTCACGGCATGTTGGGGTCTCTGCTCTGCTCCCTGTGGGATTTCTGAACGCCTTTATCCCTGTGCAGAGCTCTGAGCTCCTGGCTGCCCTCCAGACCTGCAGGAGTCACTGAGGGGAACCTGCAGAATCCTCTCTTCTCCCAGTTTGCTCCTTGGAAAGGGAACGGCTCCTGCTTTCTCTTCTCTTCTGTCTCACTCAGGCCCCAGGGACACAACTGCATGGGAGAGGGACTGGATGGATTTGCTGGGGTGAAGGTCACACTCTAGGCAGCAATTACCAGTCCCAGAACCATGGTACATCCTGTACTCATATAGGCAAACTCAGTCCTGACTCTTAGATGACTTTATTTTTGGTTACAGAATGTATTCAGTGAATGAACTGGCAAATCCAAAACACATTCCCGTTCCCAAAAAATCCCTCATAGCCTGAGATAAGTCTAATTTCTAATTGTATGCTGTCATGTAATTAACATTTCTGTCTATTCCAGAGCCCTCTCAGCTTTAAGAGTTCCCAGTACTGCTATGGGCTGAAGTAGAAATTACTGTGCAATACTTCTGTAGCATTTTTGAAAGTAAATACTGATTTACAGTTTTGGATAGTTGACCTTCAAATGAAAACTAAGTTAATCTCATGGCAGACTATAAAACACTAGTTAATATATGATCTAAATAATGGGACTTTATATGAGAAATTATTACACAGAGAAAAATATGGGCTTTGTGCAGGAATCTGCAAGAATGTTATTCAGTAGCATGTTTCATCTGAGAGTCTCAGACTTCTTTCAAATATTAATTCGGCCTCAAAACTCCCTGTGAAACCTGCAGATAAAACAGCAGAGAGAGTCTCACTGTCTTTTTTCCCATTTCTTAGCTTTTCATGTATTTTACAGTGCGTGACAGGAAGGAATGTAGGAAGGCAAATTCAGAAGTGCATTCAGATGAGCCATAGTATTACTGGAGCAATACACAGCATGTTTCAGATCTTATTTCACTCTGAGGCCACTCCTTGCAGAGTGGGGGTTCCCTGCTCCCACCTGGTGCTTCATTTTCCCTGTTCTCTGTAGAGCAGCTTTCAGAGGAACTGGTTTCCAAGCACTGGGGACCTCAGTGGAGACTGACTGAAATAGAAGCAGATGCCATTGCAAAAACCTCCTGGCTCTGCAGAGATAATTCCCCACCCACGTTCCAGTCTCTGCTCGTCCCCGACTGCTGCAGCACAGCCACCCAAATCCTGGTTCCCCACTGGAATGCTGCATTCGGGGGTTGTCTCTGCTGAAAGCACCCGTGGCTCCATCCTAGAGCTTCGGATAAGGGAGAGGGTGATGGCCAGGTGTCAGCCTGGCTCTGGTAGAGCTGTTTGTTTCAGTGGTTGGGACCATGGAACAAGAAAACAGGAAGCAGGAGCATATTTAGCTTGTCAAATGAAGTAATGATGTTCTCTTCCTAAAGTTCTGGCTTTGCTGTAATTTGTGTGTTGTGTTTTTGAAGTTAAAAGGTCTCACCTTATTTATACTGTAATAGTCTGTCCAGGTGAATGCAGCTGTGTTCAGTTCTGAGTGCGTGTTAAATTCATTTGTGGAGAAAAGAGTGAAGTGAAAGGTTAAATAACTTTGTAAATGCAGCTATAAAATGTTATTGACCACTTGGGGGTGGGGGAGGAAGAGGTGAAGGCTTGATTTTCAAAGGCATTTATTTGAAAATTTTTACAATGGTGGAAGGGCAAGTGATCCCAGACTTGTGCAGCTGAGTCTGTGCGTGCAAACATCCAGCACTTTGGCAACTCTCAAAATTTTCCAGTGAAGAACTTTGGAAATCTTACCTTATTTTGAAAAGTGCAAATCTTTGCTTAGCAAAAACTCCTCCCTCCCATCCAGAAATGTATTTCAGGCTCCCCCCCCTTTTTTTTTTTGTCCTGTCAGGGAAATGTTTACAGTAGCACATGTTGAATATAAAGCATTTTCCTCTGTTGCATTTAGTCTTTTGGTTGTTTTTCATAGCTGAGCCGGCTCAGCCACCTTCTGCCTCTAGCAGTGGCAATTCTGATGATGCAATTCGATCCATTCTGCAACAAGCCCGACGGGAAATGGAGGCACAGCAGGCTGCCCTTGAACCTGCCTTAAAAACACCACCTCTATCTCAAGCTGACATTTCTATCCTGTCCCCCAAACTAGTGTCTACACCTGCAATGTCTTCGGTTTCCAGCTATTCTCCTTTGGCCATATCCCTGAAGAAACATTCATCTGTCACTGATTCCAGTATCTCTGCATTGCAGAACCTCTCTGGGCTCAAAAAGGAGCCTCAGGAGGCACCTGTTTTAGAGCTTCATGGAATAAGTGATTCTGCCCAGGGTATGTTGAGGCATGTTAAAAATGAGTTGGGACGTGGTGGTGTTTGGAAGGACCATTGGTGGAGTACTGTGCAGCATGAGAGAAGAAATGCAGCTCTTCCCGAAGATATAAAAGTTGAGGAAGCCAGTGGTGGAAAAGAAAAGGTCAGCAATCAGACTAGGCCAGATCGTAGCCAGCTCCAAGGACCGTCTTCTTCCGAGTATTGGAAAGAGTGGCCAAACGCGGAATCTCCGTACTCACAGAGTTCTGAATTGAGCATGACTGGGGCGAGTCGCAGTGAGACACCACAAAATAGCCCCCTCCCTTCATCCCCTATCGTGTCCTTGTCCAAGCCATCCAAACCTTCGGTTCCTCCACTGACACCCGAGCAGTATGAGATTTATATGTACCAGGAAGTGGATACGATAGAGCTAACTCGGCAGGTCAAGGAAAAGCTAGCAAAGAATGGCATCTGCCAGAGGATCTTTGGGGAAAAGGTAAAGAAGTGGTTCTCTCTTGTTTCGCCAGTGTTGTGGTTGTGCCCTCTGCTCCTTACACGGGTGCAGAGCCAGAGGGGGATGTGCCATGGGTGCCCTATGGAAAAATGTTTTTGCTCCGTGTGTAAAGTATTTCAAAACTAAGCTCACAAAGTATTAGTTTCCCTGTGTGGTAGGAATTGCGAGGGTTTTTCGACAGGGATTGGCTTCAGCCACTTGGAATTAGAAGTGAGGCCCCGGGTTTAGAAACCTTGAAAGCTGAAGCAAACATTGCTGAGACTCAGTATTTCATGTTTAATGTAATGAATTCGTGGAATATTTGAGTAATACCATTGTCATGACTGGAGAGTCTTAACTTTGTTATAAGCGAAGATTATGGACACAAGAGCATTTTTCCTTTTTCGTTATTATTTGGAAATGTGCACAAGGGCTTTAAAACAAACACACAGAAAATCCCCCAACTCTCCTTAGTCTGAAGTCAGGAATTCCCAGTCATTTCTTATACCTGGTGCTCGGTACCTCAGTGTGCTCTGAGATGTTTTAGAGAAATGTTTGATTACAGATAAGGCTCTCACTCTGTGGGCCCTAAGCTTTGAGCACATGGGATTTTGATGGTCCCCTAACCACCAGAAAACCCCTCCCAGGCTGTAAAAAGTGTTGGACATTTGCTGTTTCTTCTTCCTATAAAGAATTGAATCAATATAAAAGTGTAATAGGAGCTGGCATCGCACTATTACCTTCTCACTAAAATGTAAAATGAAAAGTCTGACCTCTCGGGGTCATTAAAGATCCCATGGCAGCTTTCATTAAGTATGATTCTTAACTCTTGTACCTGTGCTGAATTCCAGGCAAGTAATTGCATTTTGCCTGTCTGAAATTCACCCTGCACTGCAGTCGGCTGTATTCTTAAATATTTACTTACGTGGAGCAGCTGCTGCTACAGGTGAAAACACACATCGTTATAATTCATCCCCCAAAAATCCACCAAATATAGGCCTAGTCTCAAAAGTCCCAATTATTTTTGTTTGAGAACAAAATACATGCCAGTCATTGCCTGTTTCATCTGCCTGTGTGTGCCTGGACTCGGTGTTTTTCCTGTTAAAACTGATGAAACTGTTTGACACAAAATATGAAACGCATGCAAATCCCTCACCAGGCTGCTGCCACCCAGATCCTGCAGGAAAAACCCACCTTCCTTCAAAAGGCAACACGGCAGGAAGAAAAGCATTTCCATCTGAGTATCCACAGAAAACAGTTTTTATAATTGTCCAAATTTTACAGTTTTTGTAATTGTCCAATTCGAGCGATATAGTAAAGGAAACCAAAATGACTTAAATTCCCCCCGTTTCCGCTGCCAGTGTGTTAACGTGCCGTTCTTGGTTGCTTCACTTCAGGTATTGGGGCTGTCCCAAGGAAGTGTCAGTGACATGCTCTCCAGGCCAAAGCCATGGAGTAAATTGACCCAAAAAGGCCGAGAACCATTTATTCGTATGCAGCTCTGGTTGAATGGTGAGCTGGGACAGTGTGTCCTGCCTGCACAAGGGCAGCAACAAGGACAAGGTAATTAAAATTCCACTATGTTGTTTGAGTTGAGGAGGAGGAGATTTTTTTTTTCCTTTTTTTTTCTCTTTTCTTTATTTTTAATTTTTTAAAATTTGCGGTAAGCCAGCCTTGCACCAGTGCTGGTCCAGGCGTTATGGAAGTGGCAACATCCACCCTGGCAGCCCGGCCAGTCCCTAAGGGGACGTGCTGGGAATGTTTATGATCATTTATGTGTAATTGATAAGCAGCAGTTATCAAGTTCCTCATTAGGGTGATATTATCTAGGCATGAATATGATACGCAATCCCAAAAATTTTGGCCAAAGAGCTGGAAAATGTTGCGCGCTGTTTCCTAGGGTTGCACAGGGGATTTGGATTGTTCCAGGGAGAATATCGATTGCTGTCTCAGGAGGTGAGCTGGAAAACTAAGCTTTAAAGGGGGAATGCTGGGTTGCAATGACACTTTTATTGTGGCTGTCTCTTCCCCTAGTACCTATTGACACAGAAAAGCCAGGCTGGAGCCTGGCCTCGGTCGTACCTTTCTGTGTCACTGAGTTAACTGAGCAGCGAGCCCTTGCCGAGATCAGCACTTTGCTATTTGTTGAGCCTGCTTACTGTTTAGTTTGTGGTTGGGCATCTCCTTTTATTGTTCCCTGATTTTCCTCTCCTCTCTTATCTAGTCCTTCACTCTGTGACATCATTACAGGATTCCCTACAGCAGGGATGTGCAAGCTCAGGTAATCAGCTGGTTTCAATGATTTGCTCTGAAATAATTCTCTGTGCTTTTGTTGCGTTTGCTTTGATGCCAAGAGGTTTCTCACGTTTTGTTGTAACATACAGGAGTCCCTTCAATTTTTTTTTATTAATGCAGTTAATTCCTCCTTCTCTCCTTGTTGCTATGGCAGATGTAGGGAGCACACATATTTAGCTGCATATATTAGGTAAAGAGACTCTGTCTGATCTTAGAGATCATTGGCTCTGTAAGGGGGTTTTTTTGCCATAGTTCAGCTTATCAATGTGACATGTGACAATGGCTGTAAAACAAGCCCTTGGTTTGTAATGTGATCCACATACTCCAGCTGCCTCACTCGCTGGTAGGTTTTTTTCCACTCTCCTTTGCACAAAATCTGCTTTGTTAATCCGAAGGTGGGGAACAGACCACATTATGCCTTTTTCGAGCGTCGTTAAATATTCCCAGCTGACCTTCTTTTCTCCTTTCCATTTGCCAAAAAAAAATTTCAAAAAAAATAAAAAAAGCAGATGCAGAAAAGCTGAGTGTCAGAGAAGTGAGTGGCTGAAGGCTTTAGAGATGGCCACAGGATAGGAGGGAGGCTGGGACAGGAGAGAACAGCTGTGTTCCTGCTGTTAGATACCAAACTCTACCCACACAGCCTCTTACCAGTGAAATGCTTCACTGACGTAAAACACTCCAGAAAAATACCCATGCCCTGCTCTGTGCTTACAGCCAGTGCCCTGTGCTGGAGAATTGCTGCATTTCAGGACACAGACAGGAATGGGTTGTGTTCTTCTTCCACCTTTCTCCTATTCTGAAACGCTCCCTTTTTTTTCTGCAGCTCGCTGTCTTTACTCTAAATATCCCAACCAAAGTGCTTTTTCTCTCTACTGGGGAAAGTATTTTGCATTCTAAAAGATTTAACTAGAAGAAAATCCGTGATGATATTCAGTCCACGTTTTTCTTAAGGAGAGCGGTTGAAAATAAATACATAAAAGAAAAAAAAAAAAAAAAAGAAAAATAAAATGCCCCCAGTAAAAACAAGCCATGAAAACAAAACCAAAATGGGAGAAAATGATTTGCAATCATAGGGCTATTGTTACTTATAGCCAAGCATTTAGGGAACATGGAAATTTCCTGTGATGGTTCATTAAAAACATGCCATTGAGTACTTTTTTTGTGGCATCAATGCCGTGCAAGAGTGTCACAGTTAAAAACGCCTGAGACGGCGTGGAAAATATGAGTAATTAATTGTAGCCATTTTAAGGGGAATTCGAAATCAGAGGAGCTGGGAAATGCTGCATTGTTATTGCTAATCTTCATATTTATGACTAGCTTTAATTATAAAAGATGGAAAGACAAGCCCATAGTATTAAAATCCGACCACCTTCTGGATTCCCGGGGGGATCGCTGGGAGCTGAAAGTGATTTCCTTCAGGAAGTTCAGTTTTGCTGCCGGGATATTTTGTTCCCTCCCACACTCCCAGTGTCGTTTGTCAGTTCCTGCCCTTGAGCTAATATTTTGTGAGGTGACACGTTCCTATCAGCTAATAAAATCATGTTATTGATGACTGTCCTCCTTCATTCCTTAAAGCCAACTTACAAATGAGAAAATGGGCTCGTGCCCTTTCCTACCTCCTCTCGGAGGATTAAAAATAGAATCGTTGTACAAAATGTTCTTTTCTTGGTGCCTTTCTCTGTGTGAAGGAATAAGGAAGGTTGCGACACCAGGCAGAACAAAAGAGCAAAAACCAAGTTATTTGAATGAGGAAGGGCAGTTTGGTAATTTCCTTTTATTAGCAGCTGTTCTGTAATTAAAAATGCAGCAAACAGTTTGGAAAAGGTAATAATAATTATGCATTTGTGAAAGATCCATCACTCCAGGGCAGGGAGAAAAAAAAAGAGAGAGACAGCTCCAATTTTCTGGTCTTCTGAGACATTTCCCAGGAAAATCAAGGCAGAGAAGGTTGCATACTTGTAATTTTAAAACAGAAATTAATCAGAACAATTTTGAAACGAGGAAAGGTCTGGAGCCTTTTCCATGTAATATAATTGGCTTGGAACTTGTTGAATGCATGGAGGAAAAGAAGTGAAATTAAACTAATACACTCAGTGGCTCCTGAGTGCTTTGCCAAGAAGGTCTTCAGTGTACAGAGTGTCAGCATGCATAGTAACGACTCAAACTTTCATTAGCTGGGAGTATTTTCATTACTGTTTGGCTCTATTCTATCAAACTAGCAAGATTTTCTGGATTTCTGACCCAGTTAGTTACACTTCTAGATCATAAGGTTTTGATTAATACCTCATTCATGAAAATCTCACCTTTTGTCCAGTAATTTTCTGTTTTCACGTTCAGACAGATAAGCCCATCAGTGTTTTGTATAATGAATGATAAATATATATATATATTATATATTTATATATATGTTGAGATAGCAAAGAGAAGCCAGGCTTGGTTTTCTTCTTGGAAGCTGTATTTATGAATTTTATAAAAAACAGTCTATACCAAAATGACAGCCAGGTATATACCCGTATTTTCTGCCTGTGAGCTTTCTTCAAGGCTTGGTGATTTTGTGCAAGTTTCAGGGAACATGTTTTACACAAAAATGGTGTCTGTACCCTAGGTGGTCAAAAATAGTATTGCTGTGCCTTTTCTAACATTTTTTCTGTGTATTTCTTTCCACCTAAATGCTCTAATGCCCTTGGGTAAATCTGCCTTTTTAATGATTTATGTGTCAAAAGCACGGACCAAATCACATGGAAAAAAAAGTTGAATTAGTGTCACCCAACTGCATCAGCATTTTTTCATGATGAATTTGGCCCTTATTTAGTTGCATTACTGCTGATGGGAGCTGGGGTGGGTTTGAACAGTTGCCATGTGCCAGGAGAAGGCTTGGATATTTTTCTAAATACTTGTACTGTGCACAGCTTTTATTAGTTGGTTTTATTTTGGGGGTTTGTGCTGTGTATCTATAGGAGATTGAGACAGAGTTTCCTTTTTGGTGCTGTTGATTCCGTGGCTGCTCGCAGGAAAGCTGAATTTTTACATTCACTTTTGTCTTTATCCTCCGTGAAGGACATATACTCTCTATATACTACATTAAAGACTTGCAAATACTCAGTGGGAAGAAGACGTGCCTTTTTGGTGTGTGTTTCTGTAAGGGTCGTCTTATGACCTAATGTGGAAATCTTCATTTGCCGATACAGCTGCGGGTGATCTCAGGGGATTTTGAATTTCCCTTTTGTTTGTCTTCCTTTCTGGGTATCATCCATCATTCCTAACCTCATGCTGCTTAGCAATAGTAACACTCATGGGAGTTGAAGAAAGGATTATAGCAGCATAAAATGGGGAGCTAATTAGAGCTTGTTTCAAAATCAGAATCTAGCTTGAGATAATTGCATATTAT
Organism: Rhagologus leucostigma; assembly: GCA_013397725.1. Taxonomy (NCBI): domain Eukaryota; kingdom Metazoa; phylum Chordata; class Aves; order Passeriformes; genus Rhagologus; species Rhagologus leucostigma. The sequence goes on from VZTD01004418.1 coordinate 1,102,864, forward strand.
CTGGTGATTTAAAAACCCGAGATCTACTGTATTTAGATCAACTAAAATATGCATAAAAGCTTTTCTTTTCAAAATAAAGCGTTTGTAACAACAGGGAGATTACTTCTTATCATCCCTTGAGAACACAAATCGGAAAAGCCTCGGTATGGTTTAGTGTCATTATGATATTAACAGAGAGATCGGGGAGTGATGGCAAAGCCAGGTATGCGTTGTGTTTTTATTTATGTAATACAGATTCCTGTAACGTTTTCCAGTACAGAAGCTGCTGAGTGGGCAGGTAGTTAACTGTGTGCGGGGTGGATCTTCCCCTTTTCCTGAGACCAGGAGAATTCTGTCACATTGGCTACTCTGGGAGAAGCAAAGTAGGGAGGGAGCGTGTTTCAGGCTGGCAGCCCATATTCGGGAATACCATCCTGATGCACTTACGGGAAGAGCTCAGTAGCCTTGTGGTGGCAAAGGAGAAGCTCTTACCCGCATTTCCCCGTGTTTTATCATCTTTTCTTGCATTGTTCTGGTTTGTTTTGGGTGGGCAGAGCTGTCCAGTGGTGCTCCAGAGCACCGCTGGGATTAGCGCTGGGAGAGCTGAATCCTCACACTGTGACATCACCAAAGTGATTTGTGCAGTGATGCTGACAGACCTCCCAAATTGGAGCTGGCTTTTGTTGTTGAATCAAAAAAACCGAGAGAAATGGTTTTGCAGTCATCTGCTGGCATTCCAGGTTAATAAAAATGTATGACATGAAATGTTTGTGGTTAGTGCAGTCTGTGAAATGGGAGAGAAGGGAGATCACATGGCTCAGACAGCCGACTGCAGGAATTCCTTGCAGAGATGGTTTGTGTTTGATGACCAATTATTGAGTCTTGGACTTGGGAAAGCTGTGGCCTTTTGTGCTAGGTGCAAATGTGGTTTTAAAGTTCAGAGCTGAACAACTACGTCAGCCAAAGAGTAACCTTCGTGCTTATCCCTGGAGCACCCTGGCATATCCTGGTGAAGTTTCTGCATTCTTTCTGTGTGGTTTGGGATTGGGCTCGAGAGCAGTTGGCCGTGGCTGTCTTGATTTCAAACCATAGGGTCAGTTGGCTCCTCATAAGAGCAGCTGTTGTAGTCTGTCTGTAACGTGTGTGATCATCTTCTGTGCCATTTCCCTGACGTTTGGACCATGAACACCTCCCTGGCAGCCTTTCTGGTATCAATAAAGCCGGGAGAATCGCTGTCAAGGCACCTCACTGGGACCTGGGAATGCAGCATGAAGTCAGTGCCTCAAGTTGATTCTGAGCGTAACATTGGCTCCGATTCCTGGCCATCAGCTGGGCATTCCTGCTTCCTGCCGAGGCCTGTCCTGCCCAGGCTGCCTTCCATGGCCCTGCTCCTTTTCCATCAGTGATGCTTTGCAAATAGTCAGTATTTGTGGAGAAATTCCTCTCCTGGTTGTATTCTTCTCTGTCCATGGAACCACCTGGTGATTAAACAACTCCATCCTCACTGTGGTCACAGCTTTGCTGTTACAGAAGGGCTAAAGTAAAATGCAAAATCAGGGAGTGAACACTGTGTTCTAGGCAGATACTCCTTGTGACTCAATTACAATGTTCATGTTAATACCGCAAAGAGGAGACCTGTGCTGGATTCTGAAGGCAAATTTAATTCACTCCAAAGTGCAGTTTTGGGTTCCTAGCATTCATTTTGGAGAAGTAAGCCAGTCAAGTTGCAGCTTTGTTTTATTTCCGTGGTTAATTTGGGAATGTGGGTCCTTGACGCTCACTCCCCCTTAGTGTGAGATCCCCAAGCGAGGAGTTCAAGTGTGGTTCTGCAGCAGCGCTGAGCCAGGCACTTAAACTCTTCACTTTCAAAGAGAAGAATTAGTAAATGAAAATATTTTTTAAGCTATGTGAAAAAAAGAAACTTTCCTGGCCATTATTGCCTCAGGCTTCTCAGGTAGTTCACAGAGTAGCAGTTGGCATGAGAGTTGCTAAAAAGGGGGTGCAGTTAGGGAGAGAAACAATGGCCGTTGAGTAGTTGAGCTCTGTAAATTCCACTGCTGTTCATTTCATTACTTATTACTTCATTTAATTAATTACCAACATTTTCTTTCCCCTCCACGTGCGCATTCGGAGACGCACGGCCTCCCCTGGGGAGGGGGCCCACCCCCCCCCGCCAACTGCAAACCACTGAGGGGCTGGGTGGAAAATGAGGAGCTGATAGATTGGAAAGCCAAATTCCAGAATAACTGGAGCAGCACAGACACACGAGCGAGGCCGTGGCTGTCGAGCTCCGGCGCAGGGAGGCCGAGCAGCCCCGGGCAGGGTCAGCAGCCGGGGTGACGGCCGGGATCTGTCCCCCGTGGGCTGGCAGCTGCACAAGAGGCTCTTCTCCAAAGGGAGCAGATATTTTTCTGTTGGGGATAGAAGACTCTGGCAGCTGGCAGAAGCTCACGCTGGTGTTCTGGCTGCTGGTGGGAAAAGGAGGGGGCTGCAGGTCCAGCCCCGTGGCCACCGGTGGGATGGAGATGGCCACGGTACCCTCGGCCCTCCCTGGGCAACAGCCCAACTGCTGCTCAGCAAATTACCAAATGCTCCTCCACTGGATGAAAATTGCCTTGCTTTCAATTCAAAGAACAGATAATGGGCTATTTTCCTCCCAAAATACTGGGAAAAAGGTGTGTGAGCACCAAATGTGCGGGTTGTTATTTCCGTCTTATAATGGGGATGAAAATCCTCTCCACCCAGCAGCTCTGAAACAGGGAAATAAACAGCCTGTTCTGATTATAGAGTTACATATTGCTTGATAGCAAATCATTCCCAAGAAGAAAAAACAGAGTGTTACCAGAAAATTAATGTCTTCTAAGTTACCTTCCAGCCTGTCCTTTACATTAGGGTGTGAGAGAAACTTATGAATTTGTCTCACCTCATTTGATGTGTGTTGGAGGGTTTTTTAACTTGCCAACAACCTTCCAGAGAAACAGCAAATGAAAGAATCCAGTGATTATTTTAAATCTGATGAGAAATGCAACTTGCATTGAAAACAAAGCAAAGTGGCTTTGAGATCAAATTTAAATAAAAAGTGAAAAGAGAAAGATAGTCAATTAAAAAGCCAATGAAAGGAGAAAATACAATTACAACAAGAAATGTGAGATAGGCCCGATAGTACATATTCGGTATTTATACTTGTCAAAGATATTGCTGATGGCAGCTTAGCACAGAATCACAGAACAGTGTGAGTTGTCAGGAATCTTAAAACTCATCCCATTTCACCCCCCTGCCATGGGCAGGGACACCTTCCACTATCCCAGGTTGCTCCAAGCCCCGTCCAACCTGACCTGAAACATTTCCAGGGATGGGGCAGCCACAGCTGCTCTGGGCACCCTGTGCCAGGGCCTCCCCACCCTCACAGGGAACAATTCCTTCCTAATATCCCATCTAAACCTAATGGCAGTGGGAAGCCATTTCCCCATTGTTCTGTCCCTCCGTGCCCTTGTAAAAGCATCCTTCTCTGTTTTCTGGCATGAGATGGTCCCTTCTGGTCTCACCTCCAGAGCCATCTCCCCTTTTGTCGCTGCTTCCCTTGGGATCCTGGGATGGGTCTGGGATGGGTTCCCACACGAAGGAGGTGTGAGATTCACCACGGTGTAACCACAGCTGTGGTTAGTGTTTGTTTCTCTGCTTTACCCCTCTGGAACTTGGGTCCTAAAAATAGTGCAAGTTTGAACTGGCAGATGTTTCATTTGTCCTTTACGAGAGGACCAAAATTAGCCTCTCATTTGGCACCTAAATAAAGCAACTTAACTGCCTTTATGCGAACTTTGCAATTACTGTCTATTGAAGTTGCAACGTTTTGTTGTGTTTGATGGGAAAGGGCATTATATAAGCAACACCAGCACCTAAAAAGCCACCAGACCTTGAAAGAGAGAGGACGAACATGAATGAGCCCAACTGGATTTTCAGGGGGGGTCTGATTCGGGTGGTTGGTTATTTTTTTTTTTACTTTTTTTGATCCAAGACAGGTGTTTTCCCTAATAAAGGTTTCATTAAAAAAAAAAAAAAAGAAAAAGGCAGAAGTACCTTGGAAATGCTCAGAGAGCTGTCTATTGTAAAGGTAAAAACATTAATAAAAGGACAGCAATGGTTTCTCTAATTTTCAGAGAAAAATCTGCACAGAATGCCTGAAGCTGGGTTAGCAGTGGGACTCCCCAGGGGCAACAGAAAGATGTTATAATCAATTACCACATCATAACACTGATGTATGATAATTACTGAGTGTTCCTCCTGAGATAGTGCAGCATTTGGCTGGGATGCGGCTCTTTCATGGTCCACTGCCTGATTAATATGCAAATAATAGGCTGATTGCATGATGAATGCAGAAAATGAGTTCGCTGATAACGTGAGCACCGAAGCGGGAAGATGATAAATTACTTTTACTGACTGTCCTACATTAAGTACCCTTTCTCAACAATTTTATCACAAATTAAGTAAAGCAGTATGGAGAGATTATGAGGATGTGTAAAATAATGTACCTTAATAGCTTTTATAATATTGTTGCGTACAATGTAAATGTCATTTTGTTTCAGCACTTTCCCCAGCACTCCTCCAAAAAGGAGGGCCTTTAGTGCAGCACTGCTCAGGGTCACTCTGTTCCTCTGAGATGAAGAACAGCCCCCTGTGCTGAGGGTGGGAGATGGGACTTCTCTGTTGGTCATTAGTCTGGGATCCATCCCGTGTGGATCTTGCCCGTGGCGAGGGAATGTCCACATTGTTTAGTGGGGGAGGTATCTTTAAATGCAGTGCACAGAGCACATATGCATCCTGCTGCAGCCTCTGCTCCCGAGCAGAGACGAGGTTCAAGTCTCAAAGGAGGGTGCAGAAATACCTTCACACTCAGGCTCCTGACGCAGGGGGACAACAAACAGTCATAAAATTGGTGCCACGTTCAAGCAAGTTAGTTTAACACATCAAATCACAAGGTCAGCAAGTCAACAAAGACACCACAAACTGCAGCAGAACCTCTTCGTAGAGGCTCTCACTCTGTTTTCCAAAGGTATTGTGCACGCGTTTGTCTTGATTATACTAAAAATATAACACTGTGGGGTTGTGGCAGCTTGATTGATTGCTTCCATGACATATTTGTTTTAGCATTCAGAAAATCCTTAATAAAGCTTCTGCACACAAGCTGGTTTAATAATAAGGTTATTGAAAATATTTTCCAGCAGTTACTTCTAAATATTGATTTCTAGCTAAGTTACGGAAACACAGAAAAATCTGAATATTAGGTAAAGGTTGGCACAGTAGAGCAATGTCTTTTAAAGAAGCCATGATTCTGCCATTAATCACCTCATTTAAAACATAGTATATTTTTTAAAAGGGTCTTGTAAGTGTTTAAGGGTGATTTGTAAAACCAAAAAATTATCATTTACTCTTTAATGCCAAGATCCCACTTTTGGCTCAGGAATCATAGAATCATAGGATGATTTGGGGCTGTTGGCCTGACCTGGGCATTGCTCTGATATTTTCAACTCTGTGTCTACATCTAGCTAAAAAATTCTTAAGTTTCCCCATTTTTTTTTCTGTGTTTTATTGTAAAGTAGTGCTTAGGGTTACAGAGGCCTCATCTTCTCCCCAGGCCATTGCAAAAATGTCCCTTAATTCGTCTCCTGTGAGAGTTTTCCCTGGGGGCGTGGTTGTGTCAGGGCTTGGTGTGTCTGTTCCAAAGTCAGATCTCAGGACAAATTTCTCTTTAGTTGATTGACTCTGGTTTTATCTTCCTGCACAGAATTCCAGACATCCTTTGGAGCAATCTGTACTCCCTAGTCCTCCTAACTCGGTGGAAGTCTGATGGTTTCAGTTTATATAGCCTTAAAATAGGTCTTGGTGTAGCTTTGGGCACAACAGTGGGTTTTCTAAGACTCGGAGGCGTTTGTGGCTGTGGGGTGGTTGAAGGGAGAGTTGGTTGCCCAACTTCCTCGAGTACTTTTAAACATCCAGCTGTAAATCTCTCCTCATGAGTCTATCACCAGCTCCTGTCTTACGTGCTCATTTCTCAGCTTCATCTGGTTTCTCCAGCTCCTTCTGCTTTCCAGAGCAGTTGAAAACACATTTTTTTAACAGAGGTGCAAAGCTAATACAGTTATTGAAAATACAGCTTAAATTGCAGCAATACCGTGTAATCCTTTAGCAATACTCAAAAGCAGGTTTTTTCAGGTAATTCTAACATCTACCCTGATTATTCAGTTTTATGTGCTCCTGACACTTAACATATACTCATATGCAGAGTGGGAACCTTTATTTTTATATTGCCCCAGTAATTCCAGAGTTAACCAGAGCCGGTTCCTCCCCTTTCCGTGCAGACACACGTACATCTGCACGCTTTCCTGAAGGGGTTTTTCCTTTGATCCCTCCCCACATCCACATAAAATTTCCCTGTGAGCCAAGACCCAAAATAACATTTTCCCCAAAGTTATAACATTTATGAAGCAAACAAACAAATTCTCCACAGTCAGAGTGGTGGCAACTCCAGCAAGTGCTTACAACTCTTAACTGCACGTACCTATGTATTTGCATCATTATAGATGCAAACTGCAGGGAGCTTTGTGCACTCCCTACACAGAACTGGGGGAGTTTATAACTGTAGGGAGGATCATATTTTCATGAGCCACATTAATTTGCAAATTGTGACTAGGCAAGGTTCACTCACTCAGAGTAAATCCACCAAAAGCACTACCTTGGAGAAGGCACTTTCACGCGTATTTTCTGTAATTAGTCAGAAGAGGGATGTGTTGCAGTGCTCTCCCACAAGTGCTGCTCAGCTTTATTACGCAGCTCAGGCTTCTGCTGCACCCACTGTTAGTGAGGAGAGTTGCTATTATGGTGCTTTAAAAGATTAATTTTAGAATGCTAATTTCTTCTCATCCCTGGAAGTGTCCACGGCCAGGTTGGACGGGGCTTGGAGCGAACTGGGATAGCAGAAGGTGTCCCTGCCCATGGCAGGGGGTGGAACCAGATGAGATTTAAGGCACCTCCCAACCCAAATAATTCTGTGATTCTCTGATAAGACCCTGCAAAGGCAGCTATGGATAAAGGTAAAATCAAATAGAAGGTTGGAGGGAAGAAACTCTCCCTGAAATTTTCACACCCTGGGAAACTGAATACTGGGGTTATCCTGGGGATGTTGATCATCTGTGTGTGATCAGGCTCTGATTCTCAGGGCAGCATTCACCAGGTTTTGGTCTACAAATTGGATAGAATGGGCAGCCTCATCATCGGGGAAAACAGAAACTAATCCAGTCCTAGTGTGAGGCACTTTGATCTCAGGCAACCTGCCAGGCCTGTTGTTGTCCATTAACTCATCTGCACGAGGAGGTAAATGCAGCCCTGAAGTAGCAAATGCTCTTTTAAGAGGTTGCTGAGAAATCTCCTGTCCACGTTTTTCCGCTTTCATCTTTCCCACTAATGTGCCGATTTGGGAGCGAGCGGAGCCCGGATGCTCCAGCTCCCGCAGGATGTGCCCGTTCCCCCAGTTTCTCAGGAGGCAACTTTGACTAGTTTGGCAGAAACCTGCAGCCCAAGCTTTGGACAGTGGGAAAAGTGGTGCATCAAAGCAAGCGCCAGTGAAATCATGTTTGGGTTCTTGTCGGAATGTCACAGAGTACCCTGTCATTTTGTTTTAGCGACTTGTCCTTCCAAATGCGCAGTTCGCCTTATGGCATGCCAGCAGTAAAAATGTCACTTACAATAATTACTTTTTGGTGAAAATGCTTGCTGACTTCCTACCTTCAAGCTGTTTTTTACACAGTGGGGAGATAATAAGAAATGACTTTATCCTGACTGCTCAAATGAACACTAAATGGAATTTAGGTTATTATTACTGCAGATAGAGGACTGTGTATTGAAATTTAAATAGTGGATCAGATAAACTACAGAGATTTGTCTCTGAAAATTATAGTGGATCCGTTTTTGCAATCCACTTCTCTCTAAAACTTAAGGCAGCTGTTGTCTGCCTGCTGTCTTTAGAATATAGTATTTTTCATAATCCTTTTAGAGGCCCCTGAATACCTTCTGTGTTTTGCATGGTCTTCCTCAACTTCGCCATGTTCTGTACCTCATTCCCCATGAGTCCTTTTGCAGTTTATTAGCTAAGCCTGTGTCAGCAGCAAACGTTGGACAGGTTGTTCTCCCAGCAGTTCCAGGAGTACAGGGTGTCTCTGTGGATGGACAGATGTGCTGGGAGGAGAGGCTGGGAGAATTGGGCTTGTGATTTATGCTCATAGATTCAGATGCTCTTGTTCAAATCTTTGAACTTTGGATTTACAAGTGGCTGTAAAGTCAGTTTGCTGTCAGAGGTGAGGCAGGGTCTGAGCAAAAGCAGCAAACCTGCAGCTCTCAAAATGCATACGAGAAGTTGCAGGGGAGGCATGTGTCCGTGCTGGCAGACGTGGTGCCTCTGGGACTGGTGAAACCGGATCCATGTCTCAACACTGCTCCGTCATCTGAATGCCTCCTTGGAGGGGATGCATCCGGCACTGGTGTCAGGTCCTGTAGATGTCTCAGATTTTCTGGGGAGCTTGGAGAAGGTGGCACCTGCAGCTCTTTGCATCCGAGATGTCCTGAGCTTCAGAAGGAGCCTCCAGCTGAAGAGTGCTGTGGATCTGAGCTGTGCTTCAGCACGGAGGGGCCTGTTGGATGCCTTCCTGTGGCCTTGGGAAGAGTTCCTGGACATCACAGAAATGGTCCTTCTTGAGCAGTGCCCTGCAGTTCTGAATGTCCCTGACTGCTGGGTTCCTGCAGACCTGGTGATGCTCAAGAGAGCTGCAGGAGAGGAGCCCTGCACAGCCTGTGATTCCTTACACACGGCAGGGATTCTGCCACGTGACGATGGCAGAACACGAGCAGACCTTGCAGAGGGATGTGTCAGGCTGCGACTGTGTTGGGGGAAGAGTTTTCAGGTGATTTGCAGGCTATCAGTGGGATGGTCAAGCAACTGAGGTCCCAGGATCCAGTACTGGGGACTTGACCCCAGTGTGGGGTGAGAAGTCTTGGAGAAGAGTAAGATAATCTGGAGTTCAGGAAAACCGCCTGTAATCAATGAACTGAGACCAGAACTCTGTCTTCAGACTTCCTCACATTTTCCAAAACACCGTCATGGCAGGTGCTATGGGAAAGGTGTAGGGGATGGATGGGACCAGAGCAGCATTTGGATTCATCCATTGTGCCAAGGAATGCAAGACCACTAAAGGTTTTCTGTGCTTGTGTAGTTAAGGCAGGGTTAGTTTGTTATGGTTCTCAACCAGGTTTGTAAAATACTCAGACCCCAGACCTATTTGCTGAATTGTTTGCAAAGTTAGTTTAGTTTCTTACCAGGTAGCTACTAAGGGGTGGGAGGGGAAAGGGCAGGCTGTGAGGATGGTTTGGGGCTTTGTTGCAGTAAGATGGTCATTCAAGCAGCAATTGGACATTGACAAAATGGTATTTTAAAAGAAAACAAGAGATATTTGTGTAATGTTGAATTTGTTTCCACTCATTTGTACGTCTTCCTTTTAGATTGTGCATCCCTCTGTAGTATTGTAGGGAAAAACAGAAGGAAAGATTTTCCTGACTTAAGAATAAGTCCCGTGTGTTTTGCCAGGAGTGACGTGTCCCCAAGCAGGGATGTCTGTGCTGGCAGACTGAATCAGGTGTATTTGTCTTTATGGAGCCACATTTGCCTCCAAAGCCTGGAAGCTCCCCTTCAGTGCAGGGGCATCGCTCTCTCTGAGCTGCGTTACCAGCTGTGAAATAGCCAGTGTTTCTCTTTGGTTCTCTTCATGTCTTGGCTAGAAATGGGGGCCAATTCCACTTGCCAAACATTTCAGCTTGCTGGCCCGTTTCTGCAGACATCACTTCTAGTACTTGATTTGCATTTTTGATTATTATTTTCCATGCTGCTTATTTGAATGTGCTTTTTAAAGTCAGTTGGAAGGGCTTAACTTCCCTATAGCCCAGACTGTACTTTGAATTAGTAATGTAAAAAGTGCTGATAGAACCTTTGCCCTTTCATGACTCAGTTTTACTTACATCTTCAAAAGTTTGGATGATTTAAGTGCATTTCTGCTGTCTTTGCATCTTTAATGGCATTTGTTAAGACCAACCTGTAATTGTGCAGAAGTTACATGGGGTTTTTTATCATGTAAAACTGTTGTGTTAAGCTGTGTCTTCATCACATGCAGGGTCTAATGGTCACCATCTTCCCCTAAAGTCATTTTAGGGGCATCCTGTTTCCCCCAGTCTCTGTAAAGCTCAGGGCACCACCGATGTCTTTGGCTACCTGAGACTTAAAAGTTTCCCAGGTTCTGCAATGACCTCATCACTGGTGATGCTCTTGATCTCTCCAGCTCTTCAAGAACCTGATTTTTGAAGCTTTAGAGCTTTTACTTCACATCTTAAATTGGATGCAAGGTGTTGGAAAGCAAACCCCTTTGGAATAGCAAAGTTTACCTGGAATTCATTGAAGTAATTTCATCAGTAAATGGTGGCCATGGAGTTTGCAGGTTGTTCTGTAATGCAGTTTTATATTGACAAAATGGTCCCTTCCTCCTTAAACACAAATGTGAAAACATCCAGTGAATGTCACTTTTAAGAAATTGGATTGCTCTTAGTTAGTGTTATTCTTCAGAGCAGTCTGGGGTTAAAAAAGCAGAGCAGGTTTTAAAGAAATAAGCTTTCAGTGTATTGTTTTCATTGGAAATGTTCAATTGCTGCTTTGGAAATCTTAATGTATATTTTTCAGATATCCTGAATTTGTGTCTTTGTCTTGTGAGGAACTTGAGAGAAATGAATACAGACAAATTATTTCATAAAGCGTGTGAAATGGCTGTGGATTGACAGTTAAATCTGGAATAGTGAATACAGTCAATTTTCCCCTTTGTTCTGTCAGCAGTCACTTGTACTCTAAATGTCTATTTAATTTTTTAAGTAGATTAACGGGAAATGTGTGTGTTATTTGATTACTGAATTTACTTTCCCAAATAATGGATCTTTTCCTCAAATATTTATGTGATCTTGAAAATGTTTTTCCAGAAGGGAAAAATGCTAAAAATGAATGGGGAACATATTTCGAGTTATTTGTAGTATGTGTACATAATGCCTCGCCTGAAATCACTGTACACTTGCCTTTTGGTGGGGAAAAAAAGCAGTTTGTCATCTGTACTGCCTTCCAAAATTAGATTCAGATAATCCCACCTTTTGGAGTAAATGAGCAGCAGATTGGTCTTAAAAATGAAATTCAAATAAGCTCTTGGTAAGTGATATAAAAAATAAATAAGCTAATATGTGAGCAACAGAGAGCATCTCAGTGATAGATGATAACACAGATTACCTTTGTTGTGTTCATAATTAGGCTGAGCATGGAAAGGAGAGGGAGAAGGAGGCATTAGGAAATGCTTTTGTTTAGTCCTGTGTGGTTGGGTTGGGTTTGGTTTCAGGTTTGCCTTTTTTTTATTTTGTCTTTTTTTTCCCCCCTGCTCCGTGTGTGTGTGTGGCTCGCCGTGCACGGATGAGGAATTGTATAGGAAATTTGCAGCTGCTCTAGTTATTCAGTAAGATTTGTATAAGCTGGCACAAGGGACAAAATTAGAGGGAAGTTGAACGAGTGCCGTGCAGTTTATTAGCTAGGCAGCCATAATTTTGACCTTGCTGTGGGTTAAAGGACACAGACCTGAGAAGAAATCTGTTTATCATGTAGGGAATTCATGCCATCCCTGACAGTGTACAGTGAACAAGATGGATGATCTGCCAAATTGGTCCCTCGCATGGGTGAATCAGGGCAAATTTACAGTATGATTCCTTTGCTGCTCCTGATACAGAAATAACATTTCCCGGGGTTTCCATTCGGTTATATGATGACCCAGGGTGAGCAGAGAAAAGAAATAGGATTTGTAGGATCCCCTTTGCCTTAAAGATTTACAGGCACCTCACTTTCCTTTATGTCTGCCTGTTTTGCATCTCGCATAAAGCACTAAGGAAAAAGCCGGATTTTTAGGTTTGAGAGAGCAACTTCATGTGAGTGTGTCAGGGAAGCTCTTGGATGCAGCATGGGAAAGCTCCCAGTACCTTGAACAACACCATTATCCTCTGCACTCTGCTCCATTTGGGCCTGACTTTTCCTGTGGTAATATTTTCTTTTAACATTTGGGATACCTTTCCATGCTACAAAGGCTGCATCATTTGGAATGATTTGACAATATTCTGGATAACAAACTCAAAAACCAGTGAGGTTTGCTGGTAGCCATTGCCTGATGGGACGTGAGAACCCTCTGTGGTGGCACGGCAGGGCTCAGAAAACACAGCAGTGTTGGAGGGACTGGGTTTGGATGGGGTCTAGCCTCCTCCTCATGCAGCTGAGAGCTCTGTCAGCTTCCTCCAGAGAGCTGGAGCCAAACCCACGGATGTATGAGGCTGGAATCCATGTCAGTAACCCTGGCAAGTAAAGAGATGGGAGGCAGCAAGGAGGAGGAAGCAGCCGCACAGAAATGGGAAAAACTGTGGATGGAGAAATCGCCTGTGCTCCTTATCTACTGAATTATGCTTGTAAACCACATTGCCTGTGTGTTGTTGCTTTAAAAAAGGTTCAGACTGTACCCTCAGAAGTCTGGAATCTCTGAATAAGCTCAGTCAGTACGTTCTGTGAGAGATAAATGTATTGGGGGAAAACAACATTTTGTACAGAACCTATTGTTGTTGGCAAATTAACAGATTGGGAAAGCTTTCTTTTAAACCAAGTGTCACAATAACAGATTTGGGTGTTTCCTGATCCACTCGCTATCTTTATGTTGGATTCTCAAACACTTTAATTAATACAACATAATTACAAACTGTGTTTTAATCTTGTTATTTCTGGACAAAGAGAATTGCAAAAATGTGATGTGTGATAAGAAACAAAATGAAATCAATAACACTCTCAAGATAGAGAGTTGTATCAGTTGTAGAAAATCCCTCAATGGCGGTACAAAATAGTGGCTGAGTGAGTTTCTTACAAGTCACAGAAGGAGGTTTAAACCAGTCTAGAATGGTAGCTTTAAAACCATCCTTATATAAAAATGTTGTGGCAAGCAAAACTGAGATTTCCTGACCAAGGAAATTGCATGCAAACTTACAGACTATTGCACTCTAGTTTTTCCTGATTTTTATTTGTATTTGTACATCTTGTCTTTATAGGAAATCAGAGATGACTCAAGATAAAATTAGAAAATAATTCTTGTTTTTAAAAAGAGGCTTTTTAGTACCCAAGTCATAGCAAGTAGCATTTTGCATACTTAGGCATTTCTTTAAGTAGGTAGAATATAAATGAGGAGGAAAGTTAAATATCCTGCAATCAAAACATTACAATTATGCTAAAGTGGGGACTATTTTCTCTTTTTTTAATTACAGAAAGTACTCCAAAGACTTCTGCCAGTTGCAGTCCTGCTCCTGAATCTCCCATGAGTTCCAGTGAATCAGTGAAAAGCCTGACTGAATTGGTACAGCAGCCCTGTCCCGCCATAGAGACGAGTAAGGATGGCAAATCCCAGGAATCCAGCGAGCTGCCTGCATCTGAATCCCAATCCACGACCCCTCTGCCGCTCTCGGGCCACTCAGCACTCAGCATCCAAGAACTGGTGGCCATGTCCCCTGAGCTGGACACCTATGGCATCACCAAGAGGGTCAAGGAAGTTCTCACGGACAACAATCTTGGTAAATCACTTTATTCTCGTTTCTTGACCAAAATCATGTGTAAGTGTTCATGCTTTTATTGTTAGCTACAGTAGATGTGTATGAGAATACTTGGGTTTGACTCTGGCCTAAGCTTTAATTTGCTAAAAAGATACCTAATCCTTTTAAACTGGTAGAAAACTCTCTTCAGATTGTCTCACTCTCCTTCAAATGTCACCACACCCTTGCTCTTCCTAAGCTCTGCTCCTGGCTCAGCAGCCACGTACTGCTCCCACCTCCCAAAACAGAGTCCAGCAGGCTGTCAGGACCCCCAGAACCCCAGAGCCAGTGAGATCTCCCCTTGGGAAAGGCTGTTTCCCCCACACTTAGAGATTCCAGGCCCATTTTGGGTGAAGTAGAGGAGCCCAGCATGGTCAGAGAGGAAGGTGCACCACAAGCAGGAGCACAGTGTCCCTGCAGAGCTGGGAGGGGAAATCCAGACTCAGCTGAGGTTTAGATGAGCCTGAGATAAGTGTACAGGACCACTCAGTTACTCTGCTCAGAGATGTGCAAAGCTGAGGCTGCTCTTACCTACAGATGGGTTTTTGGCCGTTGAATTCAGTGTCGTCACTGTTATTTGGAATAGTCACAGGGAGTAACCTGATGTGAGTGTGGGAAATCCACACTAATACTGTCACTATGCCTCTAAATCACTGGTTCTTCATGTCTTTAACCCTTGCTTCCCTCACAAGGCTTTGGGAAATGTTTATGGGATCCTTTGAGGTCTCTGGCAGGAGGGCAGTAAGGCTGTCCCACTGTTACCTGCTCCTGCTCCTGGGTCTTAGCAAGGGATTCATCCCACCTGCATGAGGTCTTCCGAGGAATGTCTGGTGCTCTCCAGAAGTACCAGTTTCTCTTTCTTCACTACAAATAGGACCAAAAGTTTAGATTTAGACTGATGATGTTACTTATGTGAGAAGAATTTTGTCCATGTCATCGAACATGATGACTGTAAAAGTAAAAACGCCTCTGTTTTAGAATGTGAGGAAGCCTTTTTGCATCTAGACACAGAATAACGTGTTACTGTCTTAAAAATTTTTAAGGGGGAAAAATACTGGGATGGGGGAGGTCCCAAGTTCTCGTTTAACATATTTTAGGGGAAAAAAGGGAAATGGCCCTGATCATTGCCATACCCTGAATGAGATTGTGTTCCACTGAGCCCAGCAGAATTCCTTGCCCATACATTTGGCTTGGGCAGATGGTGGTTGCTTGTTCAGTGGAGATAATGTAGAGATAAAGCCCCAAATCATGGTAAAGGTTTTCAGGTCCAAGCCCCTGGTTTTTGGGCAAAATGCTATTGAGTGCTGTACCTGCTCTGGTGTTCCAGAGAGGTTTGGAAAAAAAAGTATTTTTGTTTACATTTGCTTTGATGCCATTTTTACTTAGTCTTTTTTATTTCCCATGATTTTTGTTTTCCTACAGTGTGGCTGACAAGCCTAAAAAGCAGCAGAAGAGCCAGGAAATGTGCCCCAAACTCTGCATTAGGTGTGGAACCAGTTTCAATGTCTCCTTTTGTGCCCTCAGTGTGCTAGTGCACCAGGTTTTCTGGTGCACAGGTTTCTCTGGTTTAGGCCACTGGGCCTTGTGAACCTGTCATAGGCAAGTGGTGGTGGCTGAGGTGTCCCAGTGTCACCAGCCAGTAAAGTCCACGGTTGTACAAAACAATTCAGACTGAGCTGGGCGGGTCTCTCCTGCCATCACCAGTCGGGGGAACGGCTTCAGAGTGAAACAGAGTAGGTTCAGATGGGATATTAGGAAGGAATTCTTCCCTGTAAGGGTGGGGAGGTCCCAGCACAGGTTGCCCAGAGACGCTGTGGCTGCCCCATCCCTGGAAGTGTCCAAGGCCAGGTTGGAGCAGCCTGGGATAGTGGAAGGTGTTCCTTTCACTAGGGGTTGGAACTGGGTGATCTTTAAGGTCCCTTCCAACCCCAGCCATTCTCTGATGGTTCTGTGGCTTCGGCAGATGATGTTGGCAGTGTTCACACTGAGATGCCACTGATGCTCTGAGCCCCAAAGGTCAGAGTATCCTCAGTGAGTCCCTGCTGGGCTACATGGAACTCACAGAGGGAAGCAGATGCACTCAGCTGTTTGAGGATAAGGGGATATTGGGAATTTTGTAGGAAGGGTCAGGACTATCCATGAAACCAACACAGTTTTGTCCATAAGGATCTACATCAGTGGGAACGGGCACGAAGGATAGGGAGAAGGTTTAGGAAACCTGTGCTTAAAAATATTCCCGTTATTAATAATGCTCTGATGAAGATGGAGCGTGATGCACCTGCTACCTCCCGGGGATGATTTCTGACACCTTCCCCTTAGCTTGGGAGTCTTTCAGGTGTTTTATCCTGTCCTGCCATATCCTGACATAAAATAACCGACACAAACATCTTTAGCTTTGTTCTTAACACCTAGAGAACATGGTGTTACCTCCTTCCACGTTTGCATTTTTAATTTTTAGGCTGTAGTTTGAGGTTCATTTCCTTCAGCAGCAGCTCATTCCTGCCAGCACTGCTCATTCCCAACCCTTTTGCAAATCTGTGCCCATATTTCTGTTCATGTGGCAACACAATAACAGATTTTTAAAGTAGCTGTGTTATCTTGCTGGTAGCTGGCAGGTTTACAGGGAAATGGATGAAGCCTTGCTGATGTTTTTAAATACAAACAGGGAGCAGGTTACCCCAGCAATACATGTGATGAAGACATAAAGATAAAATTGCCCCTGAATTACCTCTTTTTTCTGATTTTCCTGATATTGAGGGTAGTGGAAAATCACTTATTATTCAGGAACTTAAGTGAATTCTGAATGTAAGTTTCTGTTCAGTCTGTAAGAACTGTTTTCAGGGTTAGTTTTAGAGCTTATTAGCAGAGTGTCATGTTAAGCCCTGTCCTCCTTTCCCCTCTCTGCCTCTCGTTATCTCAGCTGCTTCCTCTGAAAGCTTTGCAGACCCACCTGCCCCACAGCTCTGAGTGGGATGTTTTCCAGCTTCTGACTGGTCCCGCATTCCCTCCTCTCCCCATACAGGCAAAAAAAAACCCCACCAGGGCAAAAGTCTTGGGATGTTTCTAAAGAGGAGGAGGGGATTCTTGGAGTTAAGCGCAGGGGGTGGGTCTACAGAGCAGATATTTTCCATGAGCTGTTTGTGTCAGGATCAGGGAAGGCTGTGAAGGCAAGAGCTGGTGGTGCTTTTGCAGGTGTGGGCTTGTCCTGCAGAGCTATGGGGTCAGAAGCCCCCACTCATCCCCACTGTCCCTTAGGGATCTGTTGGTTACCACCGGCTACGAGTGCTGGGACGTGAAGGGAGAATGTTCTGCTGTGTGTTAGTGGGGGCACTCAAAAGGTGCAGATCGGACACAAGACCCTGAGGCCCAAATTTGGGGGTTATGGAAAGATCTTTGGGTTACCTTGAAATCCCATGATAGCAGCACGGGTATCTTAAATCCTGATGACTCAGATGACTCCAGGCTCTCTCCTGTACCATAAGTTGGTATCAAGGCAGTTCAGCTGAGGAAAAACACTGAAGTGAAGGGGGTTAGAAAACAGCTGCATGGTTGAGTTTGAGCTGCACAGGCATTTTCCCCAGCCCTTGATACGTTAGACCTTTCCCATATAAAATCACTGTCAGCAATGCACATGTGAACACTGTACACTGTAAAGCATTTGCAGATTTTACCCTGCCAGGTGACAACATTTTGTAAGAGAACTAAAATTAAGTATTCTTAACTAACAATACTGTAGAGATTGTAAAAAAAACCATTGTATTGCAAATTCTGATTATCTCTAGTGGCTAAGACAGTTAGATCCCCACAGACAGTGCAGTATAGAAATTCCATACATGTTTCTATCAGGACATTTATATGGCCAGTGCTGAAGGGGGAGGTTGCATTGCTCTTGGTTCACTGATCGCTGGAAATGTTTGGATTGCCTTGTTGGAACAAAGCTGTGGCACTGCCCTCCTGCATAAGAGCTAAGTAGCCTCACTGCTCTCGCTAGTTGCCTGCTTACCTAGAAGTTCAGTTTATTTTTCCTCTTCTAATTTTATTTTTCATACACTGCTTCACTGTAAGGTCCCGCTCCCCAAACGTGTCGAATTCCCCCCTTTATCCCAGGCAGATCCTGAGGATTAAACTAAAGCTCAATATTTACCCTTCTAGTGGGAGGCAGAGCATTTATTCTCATAAATGTTTCTTCTGGGTTTTGAAGCAGTTCTGAAGTAAGAATAATTGAGGAATGATCTCGTGTTCTTTTCCGTGAGCGTCTCGGCTGAGCGAATTCATGCGGTTCTCAATTTCGCATTAGGTCAGCGTTTGTTCGGGGAGACAATCCTAGGGCTGACACAAGGCTCTGTCTCAGACCTGCTGGCTCGCCCCAAGCCCTGGCACAAGCTGAGTCTGAAGGGAAGGGAACCCTTTGTCCGCATGCAGCTGTGGCTCAACGATCCCAACAACGTGGAGAAGCTGATGGATATGAAGCGCATGGAGAAAAAAGGTAACCAGGAGCAGAGTGCTGACTCATGCCTTCCGCTCTTCCCAACATCAGCATGGCTTTTATAACCCTCCATAAATAGTGGAGAGGCAGCATTGATCCAGTGTTATGAAGGTTATGCAAAAGGACTTCATGACAGCTTTTTTGGAGCTTTTATTTGATGCTTGCTCAAGCAGATACATCTCAAAATAAAAAGAAAACAAACGCACAACAAAAAGCCAACCCTGAACCCTAAACCAGCTGCTGGGGAATCATTGCTGTTTTCTCCTATAGATTAATTACTGAGGCCCTGGTGTATCACTGATAACTTGCCTTACCAAATGAGAAATGTGAGTTTGGGAGCTGGCTTTGGGTTATTAGTTAATAGTGCTGCAGCTGGTCACAGATGTTGGGCTGGAAGAACTGTGCATTGATTCCTGGGAGAGCTCCTTGCCAGTCCTGCACTGATGGTTGCTGGGAGGAGAGAAAAATGCAGCCTTTATAAAAGGGTATTGCAGAATAATGATATTTGTAGCCTTTATAGGGAGAGAGAAGGTGATTGTGTTAATGCAATAAAATTTGTGTGTTATGCTCACATAAAACAGGGTCACGGGGAGGGACCTGTGAGTAATCTGAGTTGTTATTGGGTGCCTTAGTAAGGAGTACATCCTGCAAATTTATCCAACTCTCTCCATTTTAAATTCATCACTAAAACCCAGTGGTTATTCAGAACCTCGTTTTAGTATGTTCGTGTGATTTTACAAGAGAGACTCGTGGGCTGCCATTATCAGCAGTTAACTAATTAATGATATATACATGTCTGGAGCTACCCGTTAATGATATTAGCACAGACATCATTAATCGTGTGCACTGGAAGCTCTGCTGTTGACTGATGTTCTGAAAGCATTTACACATTTGATCAAGAACTTGGTGATTATATTTAAAATTGCAGTGAGGGAGCTTCTGGGAAAATTATAGTCTTGCAGGCTTTTAAGAAGAAATTCAAACCCTTGTCACAGTAACCAGTATAATATAAAGCAGTGCAGCATCTTAGCACAAATTGTGTGTGATCTTCCATGGGGAGTAAAATCCACTTGGGTTTCCCACTTACAACTGTAAACCAGAGGGAATTGTGAGGGGTTTTGCTGTATTAGAAACATGGCAAAAATAAAATTGTCAACTAGCTGGATTTTTATAGCCTCACAGAGAATATTGCCCATAATGCAGGAAAATAAAATAAAAATAATTTAAAAGTAGTACTGACAATATCCTTTCTAAACTATTTTCTAAACTGGATTCTTATCAAATAGTGAGCAATACATATGGTCTGTAGATGGCACCTGAATAGAGATAAGGCCATAAATTGTTGAGCCTCTGCACTAAGCTCCTGAACTGTGCAAGTGCTGTCCTCAGAGCAGAGCAGTCTAAGGTGAATTCAACCCTGTATTTTCTGCAGAATCCTTTCATGCAGGTAAGGATCCTGTGATTTAACCTTTTAAATTGCTCCAGAGCCACATTAAGAATTTAACTTTCCCTTCAGCTAATGTCAGTTAGAGAACAATGCGACTGGGTCTGCTTCCAGTGAAACATTATTATCAATTATTTCTCTGCCACATTTTATTAAGGGAGTAAATTAATAATTATGATAAAGGTGAGCTGCATATCTCCTTTTTTTCTGTTCTGCCAGTCTGAAGTTTGTGCTATAAATGTCTATTTTAAGAGGTTCTGAAAATTCGCAATGTACGTTAACCAACCTCTTTGGAGGGAGCTGGGGGTTCCTGCTCACTAGGCTGAGACATTCTGCACACCTTTCCTGCCTTGGAAGGGTTCATTCCTCTCATAACCCCTGGGGTGTTGGGCTGCTGGAGCATCACACTCCTCACAGAACAGCACTGCTGTCAGGAGAAAATTGAATTCCCTTTATTTCCCCATTATTTCACTTTTTAATAATCTTGTTCAATACTACATAAGATAAAAATTATATTAAAAGGGGCTCTGTTTTATCTCAGTGGGCAGCTGTGCGATGGTGGCTGTGGCATCTATAGCTCGGCACATGCTGGGCAGTCTTCCCAGAGGGACACATGGATGCTGGGGGGGAAAGGTGTAACTCAGTCAGTCTCGGACCCAGATCCAGACCTTTGCCCAAATTACAGCTGGGTTCCTTTTTTTTTTTCATATGTCTCTTGAGAAGTGGAGTGGTCACAGACAAAAACCAAACTTCTCCAAAAATAAAGTGTGTTTGCGACTTGGGTTCCAGTTTGAGCCTTGCTGTCACTGCAAATGTGCTGAATGATCTCCTTATGTTGTCTACACACAACACATGTTTAAAAATAAAAATTAAAATGGAAAAGCTTTTTAAAATGTCATCTAGGTTTCCAGAGACCAGCATTAAAGCCTGAAGTCTGAGTCCTAGTTCTGCCTTTGGCCCGGTGGAAATTTGTCCTGATAATAGATTACCCTGCAGAAAACAATTGCTCTGACAGAACAGTGGGACATCCTCCTCTTTATTTGTTTTTTAATGTAATATGTGCTTTTATATAGATTGTTCCATTTACATCAGAGCAACCCAGCTCAGCCAGTGCACCTTTTGTGATCGCAGTGTGAGGTTACAGGAGCAGAGGAAGGAATGACATTTTTCCCAAGCTCTCACAGCTCCAGGCTGTCCTTTGCTGTTAAAGACAGGAGCTCAGCCCTGCCAGAAGCCCCGTCCTTTGGAGAGCAGACAAAGGGAGATCCAGCCCGTGCTGATCTGTGGGTGTCTCATGCTGACTCAGTCACCCGACCAAATTCCAGAAACTCCAGTTAGAGGAAGCCTGAGCAGCTTTCACATCTTCCATGCCAGGGTCTGTTTTGTCTCGTGGCCTCCTTGAAGCTGCTGCCCGTTGCTGAGGTGATGGATGTTGTCCTCCAGCCTCTTGGTTCTGCTGTGCAAGGAAACAAGGGAACCTTGTCTGTAGTTTGCATGTCAATGCAAGTTGGAAATAACACCCAGAAAGGAGTTTTGAGATTAAAGACCTTATAGAAATATGAGATTATCTTGCTGGAATGATTAATTCCATGGTTGAAGGTTGTAACAGTTCCTTGAAGTCTACAAAAATAAGGCCAGTGGGTCACCTTGAAATAATGCAGATTTTTTGCAGTTTTACATATGGTTGGAACAACTTAAATAGGTGGATTTTTAAAGGAAATTTATTTTTAAAAAAACACTTTGTTTTTTATGGTTATTTCAAACGTGTGCAGGACTGTATCACGTCAGAGTGATGGATCACGAGCAGCTCACGTTGTGTTCCATATCAGTGATCTTACACAGTAGGCAATCCACAGGTAATCTGTCATATTCAGGAAAAACAAAATGTGGGCCATGCAGATACCCCCAAAGGTTACAGAGTGTGTTCAGAATTTGCTTCCATGATAGTAAAGCCACAGTGCCAAAGGTCCCACGGGAGGCACCATGGAGAGGGCAGGGTGCTGGAACCCACTGGAGGCAGAAAACCCAGCCAGTCCTGGAGGGAGCCCTGCCAGAAGACATTGGCTGGGCTTTGAACACTGCAGTTTATTTGATTGCACTGAATTTTTATTCTTTGTGCAGCCTCAGCCTGAAGGCAGAGATGTGGGGAGAGAAGAATTGAATTTTTGAAGGATTTGGTTGCTGACCAGTGTGACTGGCCCCACACTGGTCCCTGGCTCTGACCAGAGCTCCTGGCTCCTGGAGATTTAATGCCTGCTGGATTGATGTCAGGCTGGTGTAATCTGGAACTTAATAGCCGAGGTTATCAAATTGCAGCTCTTGAATACATAAACTCTTAAATATCTAGAAGGTATTTAACAGGCCATTAAATATTTTATTGACAAGATTCATCTATATTTGCTGTTTTCAGCCCCCTCATTAGCAATGCTTGTGCATGATACTGCCAGGTGCTGTAAATCCCACCTCTCCATGCCCAGTGTAAATCAGTCAAGTCAGTGACAGCCTTTGCTGAGACTCCTTCCTTGTGGAATTTGCCAGGATAATTCACTCCCAGTCAGGGAGGAAGGTCAGTGGCAGGATCACAGGCTCCTGCCATCAGCCTCACCGAGCCCGCCAGTGCAGGGAGAGCTTTCTTAAAAGTGTCTGTGTTTTGAAAGGAGCTTTGTGTAGGGGAGGAGGGTGCTGGGGGCTGGTTTTCTTTCCTAACCTGTCACTGCCACAGCAAAGAGCTGTAGGGAAAGGCAGCAAACACCTGACGGGTTGTTCAGCCCATCCCTGGGATTTCCGGGCTCCAGGCGCCATCGTGTGTTGGAGATGGCTTGGGAAGGCTGGGAATGCTGCAGCTCCACTTCCACAGGCATATTTTCCTTAGTGTTGGAGAGACCTCCGTGTACACCTGAAGTGTTTTAACCGTGAAACCCCTTTCAGTCAAAATGAAGCACAACTGTCCCGATCAGGGCCTTACGTGGGAGTTCACTCCTCCTGAAGGAGTGAGTCTGAAATGAGTCGTGTGAGCCGAACCCTGTCATTCGTGTCCCACATTCATTGTAAAGGCGGAAAACTCTGGCAGGTTTCCAGCTGATTTACCCTCTTTTCTTCTCTTTCTGCCTCTTGCATCCTCCCTGCATTTGGTCTCTGGTGGTGCCCCATCCTTTCCGTCCCCTCCCAGCAGCCTATCCCTGCATCTCCCACCTGCCATCTCCGTGTTTATCCCTCAGCTCGTGCATCCATTGATTTTGCATTTGTATTCAGCCAGGGCTGATCCAGTGTGCTTCTCTTCCAGCCTACATGAAACGGCGGCACAGCTCCGTCAGCGACAGCCAGTCCTGTGAGTCCTCATCCGCTGGCATCGACTACAGCCAGGGCGCCAGCCCCCAGCCCCAGCACCAGCTCAAGAAGCCCCGGGTGGTGCTGGCACCGGAGGAGAAAGAAGCTCTCAAACGAGCCTACCAGCAAAAGCCATACCCATCACCAAAAACCATTGAGGAACTCGCCACGCAGCTCAACTTGAAAACCAGCACCGTGATCAACTGGTTCCACAATTACAGGTGCGTGGCCTCCCGGGAGCCCTGCTCCTGAGGGATGTGGTGGCTCGGCTTTGGCAGGGTGCCGCTCTGCCTCAGCAGACTGTGTCGGGTGGTTGTACAAAATGCACGGCTTTGACAGCAGGGAGGTTCTCACTAACGCAGTGCTAATGCTCCAGACTAATTTTAAGTCATCCCTGAGGAGCAGCAATACTCACATATTGATGTAAGTAGTGCTTTTAAACAGAAAGTCTGGCTTTGGGGTGGGCGTGGATGTAGAGATGTCCACTGATGAATATTTATAAACCCACTGCAGTAAGCCAGGCTGCTCTGTCTGACTCACATGTGCACACACATAGGCACATGTTGGGGTGTGTGGTGGGTGTTGTCCCTGGGTCACTGGGTGGGGGGTATTTGGAAATGTCCTTTACTGGATGGCATCAGAATTGCCCTGCTTTCATTGTGTCATTTTCCTGCTTCAGAACAAAAAGAGGATTTTCTTCTAGGCCTTGAGTCACGAAGCTCTGAAAATAGGCATAGTGTTGGTGCTGTGTTTCTGGGAAGCTTTGTGGAGTCCTGAAGGGCAGAAAACCAATAACCCTGAAGTCAGATGTGGCCACAGAGAGGGACTTCTTACAAGGGCCTGGAGTGCCAAGACAAGGGGGAACAGCTTTAAACAGCCAGAGGGCAGGGTTAGATGGGATATTAGGAAGAAATTCTTCCCTGTGAGGGTGGGGAGGCCCTGGCACAGGTTTATCCAGAGAAGCTGTGGTTGCCCCATCCCTGGAAGTGTCCAAGGCCAGGTTGGACGGGGCTTGGAGCAACCTGGGATAGTGGAAGGTGTCCCTGCCCATGGCAGGGGGTGGAACCAGATGAGCTTCAAGGTCCCTTCCAAAGCATTCCATAACTCTGTGATTTATTTCGTTGTTATGATTAAATCATCGAGCCCCACTGAAATAAGACATTGGTCTGTTCAGTTCCTTTCTCATCTGAGGAGGAACCTTCTCCACATTTGAACCCCTGAAGTAGGTTTTGGCCTAGAGACAGCAATAGAAAGAGACAAGGCTGGAAGAGCACATATGAATTATAAGGATTTAAATAAACATCTTATCAACCGTGCTTGGGTTTGGGAATCTTAATTAATGCAGCAGACTTTTCTCCAAGAAATTTGTGCTAATGAATATTGAACAGGTACAGTTAAGTTACCAGATTTAATACTATTCTGCTCCTTCACTTGGAGCCAGTAACGTTCCTAATTAGTCCAGATTGCTAAAGTTGTTTGTTTTTAAAAACTGCTAACATTTAAAGGGTAGTTTTTCACTTCGGCCCTTCTCAGCTTTTACCAGGGAAGTTGCTGAAGCAAAAGCAGCAGAGTTTAATGAGCTATCTCAGAAATATTGTGCACAATAGTTAAATAATGTTTATAGCAAACAATACAAAATTTTAAAAAAATGAGTAATCGTATTTACACTGAATTTCACTGCCTTGAATTCAGTACAGATGCAGCCTCTTTCCACCGCTCAGAGTTCTCCAAATGCAGGCCTCTTCCAATTCCCACTTCCAGGCAATTATACACAAGTTGGAGGGATGCCTATGAAAATATGTTCCCTTCGGCCTGACAGCAAAATGTGCTGTTCTCACTTGGGCAGACGAGCGCGGGAGCGCTGGTGGCAGGTGTCACCTCCCTCATTATCACGAGATCTCTGCCTGGGCGTGCGGTGAGAAGGCGCCACCAGCCCGCAGGGATCGGCGTGTTCAGCCCCACCTTCCCGGGGAGTAGGTGCTGACAGCTGGACACAAAATAAAACCCTACAAACAGGGCACTAGGGGCTGGGGGCAGCACAAGGCTGAGCATTGAGTGATCTGGGCCTGCTCCCAGATGTGCTGCTGGGACTCCAGTGCTTTCAAAAGCTGTTTCAAGCTTGTTTGGAGCCGTGTGCTCTGAGCACTGAAAAAATCAAAACACAAACCTATTTTTTTTTCCCCTTGACAATAACTTTCTTAGCTGTCATGCACGAGTTTCTCTTGAATAATTTGTAGGATGTTACAGAAGAGGGACAGGTTCCATGTTCTGTGAGGGAAGCAAGGTCTGACTGTTCTGCAGCTCATATGTTACAAGAAATGGGTGGTCTTTCTTTCAGTCTTCTCCAGGCCACACTTAACTTTATTTATCTCTTTTATACTCTCCCTCAGCCATTTCTTTTCCAAACTGAAGAGTTTTTATACAGAAGCAGGTCCACATCTCAGACCATCTGCTTGTGCTTTAATATTAATTTTTCCTTACAGTAGCTTCAGATAAGGGAGGGCGCAGAGTTGGACGAGTTTGTCTTGCTGTCTCGTGGGAATCCTGTTGCAGTGATGCTTTTCCTTTCAGGTTCAGCCCAAATCTCGCTTTCCAAAGGTGGTTGCGGCAGCAGGATCTACCTTTATATCCACCAGATGGAAAGGCAGCATTAGCATTTATTTCCTGCAGCAAAAAGAAACGCTGAAAAAAATATCCTCAGCAGGCAAAGAAATAATTCACTTCAGAATATAAATGGGTATAAAGGATTTTGATATGTCTAAAACTTCTCCACGTCTATGGCTTTGCATTCATACCAGCCACAGAGCTCTCAGAATATACAATAAATATCCCTTGCTTTGCACTAGTGAAGCACATGCAGGACACATCAGAGTCTGAGGCTCTGATGTCTTAACAATGGTACAAAATAGCAGGAGGCAGGAATTTCTATCCCACTTCACCTGTGGAAACTGGCGCAAAAACTCAGTAAGGCCACAGAGGTGACACTACAGATGCATCAGGAATGAAACCAGACTTTCTGGGATTGTAATCCAGCACTCTTGGACCCTAAATTCTGAGTGTATTTTTCAGTGAGCTCTGTGGTGTGCTGGTCTTGATATTGTGTGAAGGCTCATCCAGGGAGCTGCAACAAACACCCAGGAGATCTCTGATGTTTTGAGTTCCACTGGTGAAAGCCAACAGGGCGTGTGGATGTCGAGGCCAGCACCTTCCCCAACAGGAATGCTTGCTGGAATTCTCTAGCTGCTGTCACCACTTCTTCTTTACCATAAGGATTTAATTACTATGTTAATCAGGAGCCAGACCAGATTCCAGAAGCAATATATTGGGTGTGAATTCCAGGGATTTCCACAGACATGGGTTTGATGTTTGTAGGGCTGTGGTCAGATTCTCAGCAAGGATGTCATCATTCAGTACCTGCTGGAGCTGAGGTATTTTAAATGCCATGCAGGCACAAAGCTCTTAGCAGCCTCCTCTCCTGACCTGGGGAATGTTACAGAAGCACCGTATTCTGGATCAATGTCCACGCAGGGAGATTTTAGGCATGAATAGAGCCTGATAATCGATGTTGCAGGATGCGTGCAGTTAATGGTAATAGAAAATTAATGTTAGTACCTGTGGTCTTCTGTTAGGTGAATAATGTTCTCCTAGGGAAAATTACAGACCCCCTAAATCCTTCAGAAATGTGGAGTCAGCGAGTACTGCTGAAATACTCTGT
Source organism: Rhagologus leucostigma (assembly GCA_013397725.1). Taxonomy (NCBI): domain Eukaryota; kingdom Metazoa; phylum Chordata; class Aves; order Passeriformes; genus Rhagologus; species Rhagologus leucostigma. Next base: position 1,129,546 of record VZTD01004418.1, read on the forward strand.
TGCATTTCAAGTAAGTCAATAAGATCATTAGCTTCAAAAGCAGTATTCAGGTGGTGTTCTGCATTTAGCCGAATGTTTTTCCACTGAGTGCTGTCTTCCATAGCACAGTTAAGGAAAAATAGAAAATCCTTACAGCCATCAGCACTGGGACAGCGTTTCATTGTGGTCCGCAGGCCCCTTGGCAGTTCCCTGTGGCTGAAACCGAGAGTTCTTTACCTTCACTCTGAAAGATACTAAGTTTTGGTAAACTCTCCCCAGGCCTGTGGTCCCATCCCTGACCCCGGATGACTGAGGCTCCCTCTTGGTTATAAATTAGGACTTAAATGGTGTTCATCACTTCCCCCATGGATAGAGCAGGACAGAGAAAGGGTTAGCGCAGACCCTAAGGTTTTTCCATAAACTTTTCTGTACTTGTGAGGGTTTTTGGGAACTCCTACACAGCAAAGGAAGAGGAAGGCCTGAGTTAAATGGCAGAGGTGGTGTATTTGGGGTATCCTTGCACACCAGGCAATTCTACCCACACATGAAATGCAGTTATTCCCATGAAAGGCACTGCTTGGCTTGTCACTATTCATGTTCTGAAATTGATTTTTTAAATAAAAAATGAGGCAAAAGTCAGACCAGCTCATAGACTGGCAGCCTGTCACAGGCTGGGCTTTCTCAGAGCACTTTCAGCACAACAGGCTTGGTTTCATCTTCATTTCTCCTCGCTGTCCAGGAGAACACCAAGGGGCTTGTCCAGCTTTTTCCTGGTTTATTTTTTTTTTGGGCAGACTGGCTCATTTCTAGTAGACATCTGCATTGTTTTGTGTTTACAATCCACTTTGTTCTGGATCTCCTAGAAGTGTATTCATATTTTTTGTTAAAAATATGAACTTCTCACCGGGAAAGTGGTGGAATCACTTGGCAACACTTGGCAGTAGGGTTTGGTGGTGTTTGGTTGGAAATTGGACTAGATGATCTCAGAAGTCTCTTCCAGCCTTAATCATTCCACAAAAGGGCCTCTTTAGTGGCATGGAAAGGGCATTTTTAGTGAAGGTGGGCGTCTCCTCGCGGCCCTGGCAGACTCACATCCCTCTCCCCTGTCTCGTAGGTCCCGCATCCGCCGGGAGCTGTTCATCGAGGAGATCCAAGCCGGGAGCCAGAGCCAGGCCGGGTCGAGCGACTCCCCTTCGGCCAGAAGCAGCAGGGCGGCCCACGGCTCCGAGGGGGACAGCTGCGACGGCGTGGACGCGGAGGGCCCTCCCGACGGGAAGCCGAGCGGCCCGGAGGCGGACGAGTTCAGCAGCGCGGCCGCCAAGTCTCAGGGAGGGCCCGCCGAGCCGGCTTTCGAGGCGGGGGAAGAGGCACTGCGAGGCGCCAGGCCTTCGGAGAAAGCGGAGCCGGAGAGCCTGGAGGACACCGACGACGAGGGCCGGCTCAGAGCGCCGCGCCAGAGCTCCCCGCCGGCACCGCAGCGCCCGGGAGACGCTCTGGAGACACTGCCAAACTCTGCCACAGAAGGGGATGCCTCTACCTCAGCTGCCTCCACCTCAGTCCTTACGGGGGAGAGCTCCTACAAGTCAAAAGAAAGTTCAGAGAAAATCTCCAGTGTGCCAAGTACGAGCTCGACGCCGGCCGCAGGCTCGCAGAAAGCCAACTCTCTCCAAAGCTTGTTCGGCTTCTCGGAGGCGGCGAGCTCCAGGAACACGCGAGACAGCTCCCTGAGGAAAAAGAAAGCGGCCAACTTGAACAACATCATCCACCGCTTGGAGAAGGCCGCGAGTCGGGAAGAGGCCGTCGAGTGGGAGTTTTGAGATTAAACTGGCCCAACTCGCGAGAGCTGGGAAGTCAAACTGGACCTCTACTGGTTTTATTGTGTTCGCACTTAACCGCCCTGCGGGCCACAGGGCAAAAACGCCATAGGCCAAGGTGCATATAGAAATCAAAAAAAGGAGCGTTAAGCCCAATTTATGTTTGTGTTTTCGAGGAAGAAAACTGAAATGTGTAGTCAAGCTTTTTTGTACCCTGAAGTGTTTTTATTATTGCCCTAAGTGATTTCCACAATTTCTGGAATAACTCATACAGCTTTGCCTTGTGCCCTCCTCTTTGGTGTGGGGCTTTAAAAAAATGAAAAACAGGAAAAAAAAAACCTAAAAAAAAAATCTTAAAAAAAAATCAAACCCACATATTAAAAGGGGGCTTTTTATCTGCCATCTAATGGCTACAGAGCGATAATACACTATTATCTTCTTAAACCAGGAAAAAAGGGGAGATTTTTCAAGAAAAAGAAAAAAAAAGAAAGTTTTTTGTAGCTGTTCAGTTGCCACTAAGAGATTGCACAGTCAACCGACTCTAAACACACTAGTTTGGATTCCTACATATTTTCAAGAAAAGAAAAGAATCTTGTTTGAAACTTTGAATTAAAAAAAAACACATTTACTCCACATATTTTTTAACAAAACAAAAAAAAAAGTCACATCAGGAAAATATCTTAATTTGTGGTAGCTGACTTAGTGTTTTCTTGTAAGTGAAATAGAATATTGACACGTAGTGCACATTGTTTCATAGCTTTAACTGATTCTGGTCTTTTGCAGCCCAGAATTTGTTTAATACACTCCATTTTAGGCCAAATCAGGACAAAAAAAAAAATCTGAATCTAGGTATTTTATAATCTGCTTTTTAACCTCTAACCACAGAGCACGCTGATCAGACCTCATATCTGGGAGGTTTAGGAGACAACTTAGAAGCAGCATGTACTTGATCATTTCACTTGGTTCGTAGTGTACAGGATTTCCTTTCAGCAAAGACAGATCGCTCCAAAAACGTTGGCCAGTAACATTTCAGCCTGCTACTTCGGGGCCTAGCCCGTATCCCGAACATTCAGCTTACCTGGAATCCATGGGAATGCAGTTCACGTGTCCGATTGCTGTCACACACCACTAAGAGGGACTGGAGCTGCCGCAGACCCAGCCCTTTTCCTGCTGTTGGTGGCCATTTACTGACTCTCTTCCCACCACAAGCACTGATTTTAAATACGTTTTAGTTGTGGGAAGCTCCTTTTTTGCGTGGATAAAGAGTACATGGCAATGACCAGACGGGCTCTTACCGGGGTGGAAGCAGCCCAAGCTCGAAACCAAAACCTTCGTGCTCTCGAATCCCAGTCCGGCCCGTTCTGCCCTGCAGAAATACAGCCTTTTTCCATTATTTTATGCACAGGTTAGGGCTGATCAAAGTACAAATCCAATTCTAACTTGTCTCTAACTCCTCCTGTTGTCTATATGTATATGCGTGAGCATAGAGGTGTGTGGAAGGATGTGTGTGCGTGGGTGTGTGCGTGCAATTTTATACGTCTGTGTATTTTCTTACGTACTTGTGCACACATAGAGTGCATTACTGCCACCTTTTTTCAATAAGCTGTTTTATCAGTTATGGCTTCTACAAGTTTGCTAATTTAGACTCCTTTATTGCCATATCTTTAAAACTAACAATAGATGATTTCGGAATATATATATATATATAAATATATATATATATAATTTTTTTTTGCTTATTTATAGGTGCTGTATTTTATTATCTGATTGTTAGGAAGGGATGAAAGGGGGCAAATATTCTTTAGAGGGATAGACTGCCGGCAGTATTGGGTATAATTTACAAGATGTAGTTGTCATACTGTATATTATTGATTGAAGACTTTTTTGACCGTATTGTGTATCATTGAACTTTTGTCTTAGGTCAGCATCTTTTTGATGACACTTTAATGGTGCATTCATTACTTCTTAAGTTTAATTAATATTACTTTTCTGATTTTGGGGGAGGGAGGGATGGGGGAGAGGAGTTCCAACTTTAAAGGTATGTTCCCAATATTACACCTCAGTGTGCTTGTATTAATTCATTAGTAGGATTTTTGACTGTAAGATGTGAAACCACATTTCTTGCATGATGTTTTAGAACTTATGTATTTCATTTACAGTCTCTTAACATGCGACAGCAGCACTTAGCGCAAGTTTTCACAAATTTAAGAATCAGTACACTAAAATCCATCCTTCTCATGACTAAGGAAAGAAGGCTCTAGGAGGCTGAAAGGCAGGGATTTATTTCCGATTTTCACTGCTAGCAGTTTCAGGATTCCTCCTTGGGTAATTGGGGACTTGTGATGCGAAACTAAAGCTGAGGAATGGAGAGAGAGCAACTGCCCCTTTCTGTGATGAGCTGAGGGGACAATTGGCAGTGACAGACACCAGGTGTGACAGCGCGTGCCGGGAGCGCTCCTGGCTTCCCACGGGAGCGCGGCCAGTCCGTGGGAACGGGTGAAGCCAAGGGTGACCTCTCTGTACCTGTCCAGTGTCCTGGTTTGACTTCCAAAGCACAGCTCCATGGATAAATGCACGTCCTGGTAGAAGTACACATACCTTAGTAAAAGTCACAACTAGCTGCGTCTCCAGCCAAGAGCAAAACTTCTGCCCGGGAGATGCAGATATTTTCTTAGGTTCTTTAATTATTTTTTTTTCTTTGTTGTTGTTTGGTTCAGGTTGGGTTTTTTAATTAATTCTAGGCAATACACTTGCCAGTCTGTTCCTACTGTCCTTGTCTGCTGATTTGAGACCCAGGTGCTGGATGCAGTCAAGTGGTTACTCTCGGCTTTCTCCATAGTGAGGGGTTTTTTTCTGTTTGATGATTTTACTTTTTTTTTTTTAAGTTAATGTTCCCCAAACTGTTCTTGTGCCTGTGTCTATCTGATTGCATTCCATGATGCTTACTGAGAGCTCTGGCTGCATTGTACGACAGCAGAACTGTATTCACAGGTCGCACGCAAATGCAGCACTTAAGGTCAATCTCTCTTCTTAATAAGCAATACGTAAGTGCCTTGAAACATATCTTTTTTTTTTCCCTGTTTGTTTTTGTTTTGCTTTTCAGATTTCCACTAGTTCTTTAGGATTCTTTAGTGTCCTCTCAGTTTTTAATGCTGTAACGATTTTTAAAAAGCATATCTGTAGCTTGCCCTAGAGGAAATCTTTCTTTCATAACACTAACTGTTAATTCTAAGCTCCATTATTCCATTTGAGTCATGTAATTTTGCTGGATAAAGACAGCGTTCAGAAGTCAGAAGTCACTCCATCCTGCCAAGGGTTGTCATTGGGATCTATTATAAAATTAATCAAATAAAATGCTGTCAGTATTTCCTATATTTTTGGCACTTTATTAATGGCTTAGCTCCTTTTGCTGTTTCATATTTAATGATCTGCGTTGAATGTGGATTAGCCTGCTGAGATGCTGTTGGGGTGATCTCCTGCCTGGAGTCACTTTGGGTTCCTTGGTGACCTCCTGGTCCGAGGGCAGGGGCAGAGGACCACCCTCAGACCTGGAGCTCAGTGATGCTCCTGGGCTTTGTCCCGGTGTTTAGCCAAGGTCACAGCTGCTTTTCTGTTCCAGTGGGAAGTAGGATGGATTAGTTGAACTACTGCTGAGGTTCTCTGGTTGGACATGAGTTACCTGCTGGTTTTTCTGGCCAAGCCCCCCCCAGTCTAGAGGCTGAACTTACACTGCAGGGTGTGAGCAATAGTTGGGATCAGTTTGGAACTCACCCTTGGGAGGAAAATGTGCTTTGGAATAACTTTTTTTTTTTTTTTTTACTGAATTCAAAGGATGAAAAGTTGAAGGAGAAGAAATGCCAAAGAGCAGCACAGTGGCTGTCATCCCTTGGGTGGCTGATTCCAGGGGAAGGGAATGTGTGATATGTGTGACGTGGGGTTCGTCTCCCAGGGCAGCAGAGCCCTCGTTGCCGACTTTTCTTCTCCTGATGGATAAAAGCACAGGCAGTTTTCAGGAAATCCATTGTGCCAGAGTCTGTTTTTCCTGAGGTTCTTTATAAGCATTTTATTTTCTCTCTCTGTTTCCAGTTCCATGCTCTTACCAACGCTGTGCATGAAGGGCCAGGGCTATTTAAATAGAAATACGTTTATATTGCAGTTAAATTGTTGATTTTTCTCTCTGGATGATTAGGGAAGGGAAAAAGTGTAGTGTTTTTTTTGCTAAAAGCCAGGGAAGAGTATCCCTTGGCAGAAGGGTCATGCAGTGGGATTGTCAATACGCTTCCATTTTTGAGGATACAGATTTCAGACAACAGCATTGCACATGTGTATTGGCAGAAATGCATTTAATTACAGTTGCTTTTGATGCCATAAAATTTGACCATTTTATTTATTCATCTGTAAGATGCCTATAAATAGAGCCACCCTTTAAAGGAACTCATATCAGTGCACTCTGCCCATATCATGAATTAGTGAGTCCTTTAGTTATAAACTGCTTGCTGTAATAGGAAAGATCTATATTACAGTTACAAAGAAAAAAGTATGTGCCTTTCTCATTAGCTAAAAGATCTCTGCATTACTTTTATGTAACTTGTTGATATGGGATTGGTGTAGAGCAGGGGGGTCACGAACGCCACAGAATACTATGCAATATTTTCCAATCCAATTACTTAAAAGTCACTATTTTTCAATCCTTTAACAGGAGAAATAGTAAGTTAGAGAAGTGTATCGTTCTGGTGGTAATTCAAACTACAAAGCTGATAAATTGACATAAAACAGGATTGAGGGAAATGTGACAAATTAATGTGATGAAATAATGGAAAATGCTAACAGTGGTTGCAGTCCCCACTAGCAGCTGCCATCAGAAGTCTGTCATTTCCCATCTTAAAATTAATGATTTCCAGTATTCTTAAAGCTTTTATGAATAAGAATGCTCCTGGCAAAAACAGGGCAGGTTAGAAAAAGAAAAAAAAATCACGTTTTGACCATGTAGAAATTATGAGGATACACAAAAAAAAGTAATTGAGTTTGGACACTTTGCACTTGGATCCAAAATGTTTGATTTCAACTGAAATGCCGCGGTAATCTGTGCCTTTAGCAGGGTTGTGAGAGATCAGTAGCTTGGCAATTTGTGGCAGACTGAAAGTGGAGCGGTGACATTTTTAACCTACACGTGGAGGGCATTATTTTTGCTTCATTTGTGTCTCTTTCTACAAAGGAGTTTCTGAAATTCTCTCTGATTTCCTCTTCACCCAATGGACGTTCTCTGTCTTCAGTCACTGAGTGTGCTGAGCTCCTCTTGGAGACTCTCAGGAGGAGAAGAAGGAAGGTTGGTTCTTAGGTGGGGACTGGGTTTAACATTCCCTAAAACTGAGTCAAGGCTTTCCTGTGAGTGCGTGGCAGTTTTTGCCCTGGTGTGACCAGCTGGTTATAGCCTCATGTCCCTAAATTTAACTCACATGGATAAAACATTGGCAAAGCAGGACTGGGTTGGCTCCTGTGTTGTTCTGCCTTTCACTTTGTGCTCTGTGAACATCAGCGTTTTCTTTGTGTTGCATATACAATCAACTTTTTTTTTTAAATAGAGAATTTTANCGAGGAGAATCAATGGGAAGTACAAGATCTGTATTTCTTTTCTGATATAACTTTCTTAGTTCAAAAGGGGTCTAGCAGTCCCTGTCTCCTTCACATATATTTGAGCTCTAAAATGTAGAAATATAATTTCACCAATTTCTTCTTTCCTCCCCATCTCTTTCATAGGATATATTGACTATGCCATATATAAAGTATAGTTAATAATGGACTTTATAGCAAGAAAAGCTCTTTATGCCATGCCTAGGGACTGATTTGTCCTACATGACCAGGTCATGGACTATACCCTACTCTATTAATATGCAAGGATAAAATGGTTTTATGCTCTGAACTTGAAATTTATCCTTTTGGAGAAGATTAGCGTTAGGCCTGTGCACTTAAGTTTTCAAAAAGCCTTAAAAACAGGTGTGTAAGTGGTGCCATCTCTGTCCTCAGGGATGATTTCCCCCCAGCCAAGTGGTACTGTGGCATATTTTACAGCAGTTATTAGTTAAAAGGTCATTTTCCAGTTGAAGGAAGTCATTCATTGAACTTTATTAGTGAGCACCTCACCAGCATCCTCTGGTACAATCCAGGACCTGCTTTTGCCAAGTCGTGGGCATCCATATCCATCCCAAAATCCTTGGCTCTCTGTGAGGTCTATGTGTCTACAACTCTTGTGAATGGAAAAAAACCCTGATGGGATTCCTGGGCTTGATTTTCATTGCTGTTCACAAACATGTTCTGGCACTAAAGTGCATTAAAAGGAAATGCCTCCTTTTAAAAAATTAGTAAGATTATTGTATTTTTTCCTTGTCTAGCTCTTCTATAAAGGACAATTCTGCCAGCTTCAAGCTTGCTTTACTCACAGTGCTGTTGGGAGATTTTAGCCATGGTTCTGTAGATTTCCTATTATTAAAACTGTTGGTTTCACCACATCATTGCAGTTTCTTTGGATTTTGAACCAGCTGAGTGCAGAGAGCAACTGAATCCTTAACCATAACAAACCAGTGCAGGAAACAGTGCAGCACAAGTGAATACCCCTGTGATGTCGTGTCTTTGGCTTTCTGTTTGAATTCTAGAGATATTTGTAGTACATAGTACAGTCTTCATCCAAAGATCCTTGGAAATGGAGAGTCATGCCCAGAATTTCCTGCTGTTGTGGTGCCACACCTGATTTTTGCAGGGTTCCTGTGTAATTCTGGTAGTGTCACAACAGCACAGCCTCTCTCTTGACAGCAAGAACAAGAGTTGTGTTCTCTTCTGTCCGTGTGGGTAATTAATATGCATTTTTGGGAGTTGTTTAATGTGTCTTTGTGCATCATTCCAAGATGGAAAAGCCCCTCTGTGTATTTAGCATTCGTGTGCTCGGTCTTAATGGTGCAGCAGAATTGCTGCAGCCAAATTTGTGAAATCATTGGGGATGTAGGTGAGCGAGGGCTTAAAACCAATATGTATTTTAATGGGCAGAGGATGCCGTTCCCCACTTGTCAGATCCATTCCCTGCTGTAAAGAGGGGATTAGCCACTGGAGAGACCAGGCTGCTGGAGATGCATGGGTTTAACTAATGAGGACGGGGAAGATCATGCTCAGAATACATAAAAATGATCCCAAGGGTCTGAGATGTGCAAGAGCCAAGGAATTGGAAAGGAGGGGTCAAACCTCGTCTGTAGGTTTGGCTTTCTGCAGGAGGTTAATATCCCAGATATTTGCACACGTGTAGTGCACTCCCTTTATCAATGTACAGTGGGAAGGAGGACTGTACAGACATATTTTAAATAATCACTAAACCAGCTGATGAAGTAAATTTAAGCCAAGTATGGAGTTAAAGCAAGCAGCTCAGCCTTGCTCTCCCTTAGCTGAAAATTCAAGTATTCGTAGGAATGAGGTAGAAATTTTCTGTTAGGCAGCTCCTCTTGGAAGGCGAGTGTCTGTGCTTTCAAGAGAATAAATAAAACTTGGCACTTGACTTGCTCTGAAGTACAATCTTGTCTCCAAGTAACTAGGAAAAATATTTTTGCAATCAGTCTTTCAATCAGACTTCTCCGGCTTTTATTAGCTTGTGTTGGACCCTTTGTGCTATTTTGATGTGTTATTTATATGTGGGTAAGTTATTACTAGCTTTAAAAGTGTTTCCAAAGTATCTGGTTACCTCTGGATGCTGGTACAGGTGATACAGGGAGTACTTGAGCATCTGGTTTGGAAAGGAGGAGCGTGGGGAACAAGCAAGGTCACATCTGTATTGTAATTTTCCTTTTCCTTGATCAGGGAAATTTCCTTCTCACCTTCTCTAGAGAGATGGAGATCATGGATCTTTTCTTTTTTTGTTGTGGGGGAAAGATATTAGTCGAGCTTGAAATGATTTCACTCAATAGGCATATCATCAAAATCCTGTATGTTGCCACATTTCCCGTTAAGTCTTTAGGTTTTGCTTCCTGAAATTTCCTCTTCCACTTTCTCTACTTGGAAAGCTATGTGCCTTATTTCCTAATCTCTTCGTGGAGAATAATCTAAAGCACAGTGATCTGGCTTGCAGCATTCCCAGCCGCTTTTCATTTTCTGGGGGTTGGGGGTTGGGGGGGGAGCAGACACTGATGGAGCATCCCAGTACCCCAGCACTGGAACGTGCTCAGCTCCCGAGCACGCCCCGCACTGTGCGACGAGTCTTTGTGCAATAGAAACTCTGGTTCCGTGTCTGGGGAGTTCCTGTCCCACAGCCAGCGAGGGTGAGCTCTGCTTCAGGAGAATTCTGGTTCCTGGGGAAAAAGGAAATCCCGTGTCCCTGTGGGTTAGTTCCAGCGGCTCTTGGGATAGGACCCGGCCATCAGCCAGCAGCTGATGCTCGTAGGGCTCAGTCTCGCCCCGTGCACTCGTAGCTCTGTGAGTGTCCAGGAAACCCCCATGGACTTCAAACAAGGCAGTTCCGTGTCCCTTGTGCCATCAGTCACACCTGCTGTCCCCATTCCCATGCCCAGGGCCCTGCTGGCTCTGGGTGGCAAGGCACTGTCAAGTCATTCCAGTCTGGATTTGGTTTTGTACGGAACAGGCTCTCCCCGCCGGTACCCTCAGCCCTCCCTTCCCGAGCTTGCTCTCTCTACAGCATCATAAGGTGAAATATGCAGAGGTGGTTTGTGATTAGGACAACAATCTAATATTTCCTGTTTATGAGATTAATTTTTAAGAGTTTCTTTTTTGTCGAGGTTTGTTTTTTTGTTGGATATAAACACAACAGGAGTATTTACATATCATTGGTTTGGGTTGGAAGGGACCTTTAAGCTCATCCTGTTCTAACCGCCTGCCATGGGCAGGGACACCTCCCACTAGACCAGGTTGCTGTCCCCTAAATGGAAGTTGGAGAAAGCTTGGGATATCCTAGAGATGCAGCAGGTGGTGTTGGCTCGTAGTAACCATATCGTTGTGCCCTTGTTGTGTTTTCTAGAGCAATCATTTTTTTTTAAGAAAAAAAAGTATTTTATCTAAATGCCTAATAAATAATATTATTTAAATAGTTTTAAAAATAATTTAGGACTGAGAATAAGAAGCCTCAGTTGTGAGAGAAGAGACTTAAAATATACAGAGAGAGAAAATACCCTGAGCCTCCTAGAGCCTCTACTGAGAATTTGCTGAAGAGCAGAGCCCCTGGTCAGAGCATATTGCAATTAAGTCACAAGTGTTCATTTAAAATGAGAGACTGGTTTCCTGTGATGTTCATCTTTGTTGGCATATGTTTGACTTTCTGAATTCAGAGCTGATTTCCTTCTCATTCAAAAATTGGTCAAGGAAAAAAAAAGGGAGAAAAATAATAATTCACCTTGTGCAGCAGCAACTTTTCCTGGTGTGAGCTCTGGAAATCCACGTTGTGCATTGATCTGTGGCACGGAGGGGTGGTTCAGTTTTGCTGCCGGGTCAAGATGTGTTCAGACAGGCTTTTCCCTGGCGAGGTGGCCCTGGAGAGCAGGAGAAATGCTGGACTGCAGCCCCAAATCCAGGCGGGAGCGCATGTCCGAGGGAGGGATGGGCCAGGGCTCCGGGCAGCGCCGGCCGATGCCAGGTCCCCCCTGGTGTGGGCAGAGGGGAAGGTGCTGAGCCAGCTGCAGGGCACAGCACCGCTTCTGTGGCTTGGGAAGCAAATTTGCACTTTGCCTTTCGAGGGTGTCTCACTAAAAAAAAACCATCCGGCGATTTTCCCACGTCAGGTTCTTTTTCCTTCTGGTGTAGTCCAAACAGAAACTGAAAATCAGAGTAAAGAAAGCCCTAGTGTAAGTGTTGGATCAGCTCTGCCAAACAAAAGGTTGTTCCTCTCGGAATACTCTATGCATTTCTGTGGTGAAAAGCATTTTCTCCTATTCCTTGCTGGAAATGCTGTGAGAATGTCACACGTACTAATTTGGACGTCGATCCCAAAGCAGATGGAGGCTGGGGAGGGGGGATGTTCTTTCTTTTTTTTTTTTTTTTT